>CM030363.1:51142404-51622404 GCA_017893485.1 Hemerocallis citrina
GACACACAAAAACATTAAAGAATCAAGACAGCAAGCTTCCAGTCAAAATCTGGCTGTTGTGTCTTGTAAAGTCCATAACTTTTGCACCTTTTATCGGAAGCTAACGAAATAGGGCAATTTGGAAAGGTGAGAGTCTCTACTATAGCTCTCTAGTTGGTCACTTTCTTAGATTCAGCAAGTAAGAGGCTCAAAAATGTCAAATAACCGAAATAGTGAGCTTCTCAGCCAAGCTGGCTGTTCTGTTTTTGTAACGGCCATAACTTTTGCACCTCTTATTGGAATCTAATAAAATAGGGCAATTTGGAAAGGTGAGAGTCTCTACTACAACTCTTCAGTTGAATACTTCTCCAAATTCCGTAAGGAACCCCAAGTTTCAGCCCCTCGAACACACTACAAAACTAACCCAAAACAACGAGTTTTTTGGTTTTGCCTTGAAACTCGTTGTTTTGGGGGAAACGTTCGTTTCACCCATCAAAATACTTCGAAAAATCCACAAAAATTTGAGCATGGTAATAACACCCCTAAGAACATCTAAAATAAGTTTGGGGTCAAAATTCCACCTTTAACCTAATTAAATAATTCTAACCCTAGAACTACAAAAATTGAATCTTTATACTTCTATTTTGTGTTCTACCGCTTAAATCCTTATGTGGTCCTTTAATCTAGTCCATAACATGATATTTGTTCAAATTACAACAAACATACAACAATAATTAAGCAATAAAACAAAACAAAACATAAGAGGAGAACCCCCACCTTGAAAGTGTAAGAAGAAACTAGCTTGCTACTTTCTGCTCCTTGCTCCTTGTTCTTGATCTTCCTCAAGAACACCATGAAGAAATGAAACCCATGAAAACTCTCTATTTTCTTTTGATTTAATCTCTGTTTCTTTTCTACCTTTCTCAAATTTTCTAAAATAAACTATGTAGAACAAGAAGTAGAAGAAGATAGAGAATGAGATGAGAGTGAGAAGAGGATGGAAACAAAAAGAAAGGGTTTCTAACCCTAGAAAGTGTGGCCGGCCATTGGGGGTAAAGGGGGTGTTTTTATAGGAGATGGGTGAGTTTGTGTGGGTGAGAATGAGAACACTTGTCCATTCTTGGTGTGGTCCAAAACATTTGTAGTTTAATTTGCAAATTTAAATTGCAATCAAACCATAATCCATCCTAACCCTTCATCTCATCATGATGGATCAAAAAATACAATATATTTTTTCCAAATCACATACTACACAATTTCATACAAACGTACGAAATCGATACAGTTCAAATACGTACATATATCTGTATATACAGATAATTTTTATTAGTTAAACGAATCAATCTATACAAAAATAATTTAATTCCGAGAAATAAAAATAAAATAATTTTATTACCGTCTCGGAAGATTCCAGTATCAATTCGATACAAAACAGATCTATACAGACTGGTGTGTGTGTGTGTGTGTGTGTGTGTGTGTGTGTGTGTGTGTGTGTGTGTATAATGTTTATTAACAAAATCTGGTGATATCCACAAAAAATATTTCATTTATGAAAATAAAAATAAAAAATAGTAAAATAATAATTTTTAATATCTGCCCGGGATTTTCCAGACATTTTCTCAAAAACGCATTTCAGGATTTTGTACAAGTGCAGAAAACTGATACAATACATATTTATACTTACTAGTATATATATCCAGATAACTTTTTATTAGTAAAACCAAGTAATTTTCATAAAAATTACTTTAATTTTAAAATAATAATTATCCAAATATAATATCCGACCGGGATATTACAAGGATTTCTCTTGATCTGCAAATCGAGACAAAATTTTGTTTTCTCAAGATCTTTCATTTCGAATTCCTTCAAGTAGTCAGCAGTTTCTTGAGCTCTTTTTGAGTCCCGATTAAATTTTTATCATCCACATAATTTGCTAGTATTGTAAATCCATTTTAAAAAAATTTATAAAAATGCACAGGAAAATTGGATTGTTTATATCCGTAGACAAGTATTCACTAAGACGACTATACCACATTCTTCCAGATTGCTTCAGGTCATACAATAAACGTCTTAAATGACTGGGTATATACTCTTTGACTTTATGTCACGCCGCTTCCAAAATACGGGAATATGAGTCTGTGACGGGCCCAGCGAATGATATTAACATCATCCATAAGCTGTACCAGTCTAAATCAACATGAAAGAAATAATCACAACCACTCAGATAAATATAATTACACAAATAATAACTGAGATTAAACATGGAGTAGTCCAACATAATAACCAACAACTGGAAAAATAAACAACAGTTACGGGTCAACAAGCCCGGGATACAAAGTTCAACAAAAAGAATAACAATACGATAAAAGAATAATATGGAAGAAGATAATTTATTTTAAAGCAGCTCCTGCTCCAATCCTAGAAGAACTGCTCATCAATGCCTCCTGGAAAATCTCCTTGTGCACCTAGAGCTGGATCAACTAGAGTGGAAAAGAAAATGTCTTTAGAGCAAGTATGGACAGCAAGTAGTGAAAAGCAAAGAGTAAGGGAATATGGTACATCAAGAAGTATGAAGCAAGATCTAAGTCCAAAAGCAATAACGATATCAATAAACAATGGTCAAGTGTACAGTGTCAACTTAGGTTTATTAGCATTTTATTTTCCTATCTAGTGCACGTACTACTGCATCCTATACCACAGGTTTGGTGCACGCAAAACAGTATACGTTCTAGACATAGTGGTGGGATCTACAGAGCATGTACTCGGTGTAACAAGATAACAAGATAACAAGATAACAAGTTCACAAGTTCACAAGTATTTCTCCACCTTCCATGTCAATAGTACAAGTACACAAGAAGGGCCTTACCGAGTACATTTTCTGAGATTATCCGCTACTAAGTCAACTCTTATTAACCCCGGATTGTTTAATATTTTATTATTTCATTCATGGTCATGCAAGTGTATGTAAGAGTGTCAAAGTGACGATATGAATGTAACAAAATGATACAAAGCATAATAAATACAATTAATTGTAAATCTGAAAAGGGCAGGCACAACAGTACTAAAACAGCAGTAACTCACAAACTATAACTCGGAATTCGATTTCGTCAAAACAAAAGTAAACTAGACATCTGGGGCTACAATTCATATTTAGTAAGTTTTAATTAGTTCTGACTGTAACTATGTTAATCATCCTAATCTTTTCAGGTTAACTGTTCTGGCAGCAGCTTACCGTCAAAGCGTTATAGGTGAAAACTAGGTGAAATCAATAAAAAAAAATCTACAAAATTTTGGAATGGATCCTAAGAATGTCTTCTAAGTTTCTGGAGAGTTTCATGGCATTATACTACTGTTATCATGGTGTTTCAACTGAAAGTTGTGTCGATGTTTCAATAAATTGCAATCTGAAAAGTACACACCAACAGTGACTAAAACTGCGATATCTCACAGCTCACAGCTTACAGATCACAGCTCGAAATCTAGATCCATCAAGTATTTTGGAAAACTAGATTCATTAGGCTACAATTCTCTTTTATATGGTTTTGGCTGATTCCTATTGTAACAGAGCCGAAACCTCAGTATAAAACAGAATAGGCAGCAAGACATAACAAAAATCATCATATATATTTATCAAGTGAATAATCAACATGTTTAGTATCATGAAATACATTAACATTAAGGTATAGCAAGTTGAGATGAAATTCTACTTTATACAAGGCAAGATTATCATGTCACGATTCAATTCACGAGATCTCAATCAATGTATCCATAACATTTTATATTTCTCATATGCAAGTTCTAGTCAATTTGTTCATGTCATGTGTGCATGCAAGTTTGGGTTTGAAACAATGGATATTGGTACGAGTCAAGGATACTTCAGGTTAGCTCGTGTAAACCCTCGATATCCCCAACGGAAAGTACACAAGAAATATTACGATAATCAAAATGGAACTAATTGCGGAGGAGATCAATAATCTTGAACTAGAAATAAACGAGTTCAAGTAGACTTGCCTTTGTGTGAGAGATTCGAATATGCAAAAAGAATAACAGAATTGGAATCCCTGGCGATGAACCAAAGAACGGGCAAGCACGTGCAAAACCAACAGCACACAACTCCACCAAACAGCAAAACACAGCAACTCACCACAGCAGATCAGCAAGAAACCCATATGGATCCAGCAAAACACCAAACGGTGATCTTGGATCCACCTCTAGGAAAAACAGCAAACACTAGAGGAGATCCCCCTACTCCCGAACAGCAAACATACAAACACAAACCCACTCTCCCACACAAAACAGCACACACAGTGGGATCCCCCTACTCAACAGCAAACACAACCAAACAGCAACCCAATAACCCAACTCCTCTTTTTTTCTTCACAGCAACACAGAGAGAGAGAGAAAGTTGGTGGAAGGGGATGGCGAGGATGGAGGGTGCGAGCTCGAAGGTGGCAAGCGGCGGGTGCAGAGGAGGGCTGCGAGGAGGATGAGGTTGAGTTGCAATGGCAAACGGGATGAAGGTAGAGGAAGATGACTGAAAATCGAGCGGTTGGGTTGTCCAGCTCGAGCGGGGAGGAAGAAGATGACTGAATATCGAGCGGAGGTTGAAGGCGAGGCTTGAGCTCTGGCGGCGATGGCGGAGACCAGAGGTGCGAGCAGGTGGCTCGACGGAGTAGACGACTAGCAAAGCATCTGAGTTCGGCAATGGCGAGCGGCTGACTGAGGCGGGGTGAGGACGACGAAGTCGACGGTGCTGCGGTGGAAGAAGCAGCGGGTGAGCGGTAGGCTCGAGGTGCTCGAGCGGAGGAGAGAGGTGGAAGACGATCAACAATGTCGGTAATGGTGGCGGAGATGGAGACATGGTTGCTTGCGAGGAGACGACAGTCGAGTGGGGGAAAAGTGCGATGGAGTAATGGCAGTCGACTGTGGTGGTCGCAGATTGGGGAAGCGACCGCAGGTGCAGTGGTGGACGACGATGAGCAGAGGAGGTAGGTTGTCGAGGCGAGCGGTCGATGGGTTACGAAGGTTAGGGATGGAGGCGATGATCGAGGTGGGATACTGGCGATAGGTGAGCTTCGAGAAGGCGATGGGGGAGTGGCGAAGAAGACGAAGGTAACTGGAGGGGCTGTCGATCAGCGTGTTCGAGACGGGTGGAGGTGGAGACGTGGCTCGAGGTCGCGAGGGGTGATAAGGCAGGGGCTCGCGAGAGGCGGCAGGTGATGACGATGGGGTGTGAGAGCTCTCTGTTTCATTTCGAAATAGGGGAAAAGAGAAAAAGAGAGTGGGAGAGAGAGAGAGAACGGGAGGGGTGATTGGTTTATAAAAAAATAATAAATATAATATAATTAAGGGGGTAGTTACGAGATAATGGGGATGAGAACGTGAGTGGTTAGCAGATACGGGAAAGTGTGCAGAGTGGATGAATGTGGAGAATTGTATACGGGTGAGTATATAGGATTGATTTTGCACAATACATATGGGTACTGGGTTTAGATTTGGGGTTGGTAGGCTCAAAACAATTTAAGAAATTAGTTGTAGAATTGGGCTTACAACAGATAACAATGATAGTAATAATAATAACAATAATAAATATTACAACAGAAGGCCCACAACAAGCCCAAGATCCAAAATACCTTAAAATAGAAAAGTGAACACCACCAAAATATACAGAAAAATCCGTACAATCGGAAACAGGGGTTACACTTAACTTTGGTCAAAGTAAATCATTCTCCTCGATTTTCATATAATTATTTGTGTCTAAGTCCCCATATATATAAGCAGTTACAACATCCAAGAGGTCTCATATCTAAAATTTTTAGAAATTGTTAAACTTATCAGATATCTGAAGTTATTGCATCTATGACTGTGGAGTATGTTTCCTCATAATCAATCTCAAGTATCTACGAAAAACCTTGTATCACAAGTGGTAACTTTATATCTAGTAATTTCATTACTTTCATTTTTTTCTCTCACAAACACTCATTTGTAACCTACAAGGTTAACATCTTTTGGGGTTGGCACTATAAGTCTAAATACACAATGTTTAATTGAGAGACTCTAATTCTGCACTGATAACATCTTCCATTTTGGCCAATCTGCTCTTTGTCGATGTTCATTTATACATACATGGTTCAGTATTGTCATTATCGTTGCCCTTTGATACTTGTGTAGCTACAAATATGTAAATATGTCATCGATGACCCGTATCTTTTATGTCCCACATCTCTCTTAAATTAGTGTAAAATATAGAGCTCTTTCAATATTAGGTACCTTTGTCTCTTCATCCAAAGTCTCTTCGGGGACTTGTGTGTTTTTTTTAAAGACAATAAACTTCTCCAGGAGTTTTAGAGATAGTGGATTTTTGCATAACCCCTTTTTGAGTGAAATGACTAACTTCTTCAGGAGTGTTATTTGGGAATGTTTTCTCATTGCCCCTTTTTTCTGAGGAGCAGAGTCTTTTGAACATATGTGTCTACCACGCTTCTGGCATGTTGTGGATTCATTCTCTGGCAGGTGCATTCATAGCCAGTACGTGTGACTTGGTCAATTTCACTGCATCATTAAATGCATCAGATAATTTATTTGCAATTTCTTGTAAGTGCAATCTTTTATGTACTTCATTCTCACATGTGAAGTGCATGGATCTAGATGAGACAAAGTAGAAGTATTCCATGTTAATTCTTGTCGTTCTGTTTGGAACAAATTATTTTGCAAAAACTATGTGTTCTTCAGGAACCTCCTTATCTCCTCGTATCAGCTCGAATACTGTCTCATAAAAGTGACAATTCTCAAAATGGGCAGTAAACACATCTCATGTCATTGGTTCTACATAAATCTCCAATCTTCGTTGAGGACCCATTTTAGAACGCTAAGGATGTGGAATAGGAACTTGAACTGTATAGCTAAACTTACGCAAATGAGATATATTTGGTTGATTATCTGACACAAGCTATTGTGGAGAGAAATTGTGATATGCTATAAGTTTAGGTCATATAAGAATTGATGCATGCAACACAGCATGTCCCCACTCCCCACGTACTAACAGGTAAGTTAGACTGCATTAATAAAGGTCTGACAATAAGTTGAAGATGCTTAATTAAGGATTCAGCTAAGTCATTTTGTGTGTTAACAATGGAACGGGATGCTCAACATCAATCCCTATCGATGAACAATAATTATAAAAAACTTGATATGTGAATTCAGCCGCATTATTGGTCTTATAGACTTAATAGGATGGTTAGGAAAATGGGTTATGAGCTTGATGATTTGAGCCAGTAGATGAGAAAAAACTGTATTTCTAGCTGAAAGTAGGCAAACATAGGACCAACGAGTAGTAGCATCAATTAGGACCATGAAAGGGGTCCACCAACATGACTTATAAGGCCACAAATATCACATTGTATCCTCTTGAGAAATGATCGCAATTCAGATGCAATTTAAGAAAACAAGGTTTGGTGAAGAGTTTACCTTCTGAACATTGGGAGACATAAGTACCCACTAGGTATAGTCAACTGATGGTTTGCTAAGGGGATGACCATGTGAGTTATCTATTATCTTTCTTAACATAGTGTTCCCAGGGTGTCCTAACCTATCATGCCAAGAGTTAAGATCTTAGGGTCACTAAATTTAGGGTTTGATTTAAGCTTTTGGCTTGCCTTGAGCTTCGGAATATATGTGTACCATTTGGTAACATTATATGGGCTTTTCCATAACCTTGAATTATTTGTACAGGTCTAGCTATGGTGGATACCCAATTCTGAGAAAAAATTATCATATTTCAGTATAGTATGTGTTGTGCCACTATTTACCAGACATAGATTATCTTCAGTTTCATGCATTCCACGATCAATACCTATAAAATAAGATAAAAATTAACAAATTACTTAAGTCGAAGAAAAAAATAACTTGACAATTCGAAGCAAAGATAAAATATTAACATGAAACAAAAACAAACAATTCCCCAAAAAGTTAAACTAAAACTGAATTTAATAAAACAATGAAAGTTGTTTTTAGGTCTTCTAGACCCAAACGATAACAAACCGTTGATCACAAGAGCCTTAAAGTGGAGTTTAGCAATGTTCGACACCTTTTCAGTAAATGTAATTAAATATATAAAATTCGTAGGTTATCATGAACATAAGGCAAAAAAATAATAATTTAATTGAAGTTAGAACTTTAGGTTTCTCACTTATATCTCTAAACTTCAGATTCATGATTCCAATACATAATTTGTTTATAGAAGTTCAGGTTGTGTCAAGACATTAAGATTACTTTGAAAATAGAGAACTTCGGGTATGTATATATATATATATATATATATATATATATATATATATATATATATACATACTATATATGATTTTTAGAATTTTAAATTCTAATATTAAAGTAAATAATACTTTGATTTTTATTATATAAAACTTCAGATTTTATAAATGAATTTGAAAGTATATAACTTCAGGTTCTAAAATAAAATACGTACGAAGCTTCTAGTCCGAATTAAATTGAAAGTATAGAACTTCAAGTTCTAAAATATTAATTGAAAGTATAAAACTTCAGGTTGTAAATAAAATACGTACGGAGCTTATGGTTCGAATTAAATTGGAAATATAGAACTTCATGTTCTAAAATAAAAATAATGACGAAGCTTCTGGTCCGATTTATTAGATTGAAATTATAGAAATTCAAGTTCTAAAACAAAATACGTACAGAGTCTCTCTGAATTAAATTGAAAGTTTATATTGTTTGGGTTCTTTAATAAAATACTAACGGAGCTTTTGGCCGAATGATTAGACTAGTCTATACTTGTCTGATTATTACAACATAATTCTGTAGAAACATAACAAAATGTCATAAAAAATTTCATAAATTATCAACAGTTGGATTTAAAATTATGATTTCTCTATGAGAAACTGCATTAAAACTTGTAAAAATTATAATAAATTCAATTTAAATCCAAATAGGTTATATAATATATGAAAATTAGGCATCTTAAAAATGTTCTATCAAATAAAATTGATTTCACATTCATATGAGAAGTTATTCAAAATAAAGTTTGACAGATGTTATAGTATACAATGAAAATGTAAAGATAATAGGAAATTCGTTTCTCACAAATCTACTGTTGGTTTGATCGATCTGAATTTTGGATATGTTTCTCTTAAACATGTTTGGCTCCTCCTCTCGAAATCTAAGGTCGATCGGACTTCGAGAAGGCACTTAATGAAGAAAATCGTGTTAATAACGTGTTACAAATATAAAGAAATAATATCAAAATATAAGGAGAATAGATGGACGAATTTCTTATTCTTTTTTGTACTTCTCATAGGTAGTATTCCACCTATTTATAGGGTTACAAGGACTTCATAAATTATAAAAGAAAGAATTAGAAGGGAGAGTGGGGGAGGAGTTACAAGATCGGGGAGATGGTGGTCATCCACTAATAATATTTACAACAACAACAAAATATTTATAAATTACCTATTTTTATCAAACTAAAATGAAATTCATAAAATTAATTTACATTTATCTATCATTTTTTTTATGTATGGAGAAAATAATTCAAATTATATGTTAATTATTATAGTTATGAAAGAAAATTGTGTGCATTGCATGTATTAATTGTATAATGCTATAAATAACAAAGATGTAATTTTTATTACAACACCTTTATAGAAGTCCTAGCAGGCAAAAAACTTATTGTGCAGGAACATTCATTGGATATGTGCAAAGTCGAAATAATCTATTACAATCTATTACAAATTTATATAAATTTGTCCAGTTTGATTAATTTTATATAACATTAAAATTATACTAGAGCATTTATGCTCATGTGTGTGTGTGTGTATAAGCAACGCGCAGTTGCAAATGAGTCTGTTTGCACAGATCCGTTGCAAACTCCTCTTTGGGTCGTTGGATCATATCAATCAAGATCCAACGGCCATGATCGATCTTGCTCATCATCCCCTTCTCCCACTTAAGTGGCGAGCCATAATTTGGGTATTTCAACGCAAATAACTCTTCATCTTATTCACTCTCTCACACACTCTTTCTCACGTAGTTGACAAACTTGTAATTTTTTTGACAAAATTTTAACTGAGGTCGTTGTTGGAAACAACGAATTAAGGCTAAGCAAAATTTGAGCCAAAAACTCTGGCTCTCTGACTTGAATTTGTCTCAAACGACTTCTTATAACCTACGTCGTTGTTGGAAATAACGAATTTAGGCTAAAGTTTTTTTGAGCCAATTGAAGCCGTTGTTTCCAAACAATGACTTTTTATAACCTAGGTCGTTGTTCGAAACATAGGCTTAAGGCTAAGGAAAATTTTGCGACAAATTGAAGCCGTTGTTCCAAACAACGATTTCCTATAATCTAAGTCGTTGTTCGGAACAGTCTTAAGGCAAAAACTTGTTTTTGATTTTTGATTTGATTTGTTTTTCCTTTTTTTTGGGTGTTGGGGGGGAGGGAAGGAGTGGGGGGTATTGTTTATGAAGAGGTGAAGAAATATATTTTTGTATGTTTTATATTTTCAAAATGTATTGATATCTTAATTTATCAATTTTACGTTAACTCTCTCTTCACTGTACTTATCTTCGCATATCGTAGTCTCTCATACATGTGCTAGAGTTGCTTAAGCTTTTGTCTCCAATAAATCAGAGTCTTTCGGTTAAAGAATTTGATCAGAGAGTTGACCATATAATAAACAAGCCTAACCCAAACCCTACCTTAATTGTAGCCCTACCCTCCAACCCTAACCCTACCTTTACCTCTAACAATTTATAACCTAGCTCATTTTTAAATTTTTTTCTCATTAATGGAGATTTAATGGAGAAGTAATTTGTTAAGTTTTTTACATCTTACAATTCCAAAATTTTTTAAAGGAGATTCAATGGAGATTCAAATCCAAAAAAATCTCCATTACATCTCCTTTAAATCTCCATTAATGAGCAAAAAATTAAAAAATGTAATAGATTTATATTGTTAAAGGTAAAGGTAGGGTTAGGGTTGGAGGGTTGTGTAATGCCCTGCCCCAATACTCAGACAATTTTTACCATTTTAGAATACAAATTAGATACTATGTAGTACAACTGCTCACCACAGGCTACCTCTCAAAAGGTGGTTACCAATTAGGTGACTCTTGATCATAGGCAATTTTATTTATATTAAATTAATCCTTGATTACTCCCCGATATGGGATAACTCTTCACAATACTCCTCTTTTTTAATTCAATCCTGAAACTTAACTGCCACGTCAACATCACATCTCACTTATTTGTTTTCCTTCCGAAATTCAAATCTGAGGTGGCCCCCCCCTTTGGTGAATGACATCACAACCTTCCTACAAGCACACAAATGTGCTGTTTCATGGACCCGTGGCCCCCCTTACACCATTATCATCCATTTTTACTTAATACTTTTTTTTTTCAATTATTAATATATATATATATTATGTTTTTATGAAATAGGGGTATTACAGGTAGGGTTAGGGTTAGGGTGGAGTTTGAGTTAGGCTTGCTTATTGTAAGGTCAAGTCTCCGATTGAATTCTTTAATCGAAAGACTCGGATTTATTGGCGACAACAGCTTAAGTAACTCTAGCACATGTTATTGGAGACTGTGATACATGAAGTAAGTACAGTAAGAGAGAGTTAACTTACATTGATAAATTAAGATATCATCACATTTTGAAAATATAAAACATACAAAAATATATTTCTTCACCCTCTCCATAAACAATCCCCCCCCCCCTCCCCCCCCCTTCTTAACACCCAAAAAAGAAAAGGAAAAAGAATCAATCAAAAATCAAAGCCAAGTTTTTCCCTTAAGCCTTTGTTCGAACAGTGGCTTAAGTTATAGGAAGTCGTTGTTTGAAACAACGGCATCAATTTGTCGCAAAATTTTTCTTAGCCTTAAGGCTCTATTCGAACAACGACCTAGGTTATAAAAAGTCGTTGTTTGGAAACAACGACTTCAATTGGCTCAAAATTACTTTAGCCTTAAGTCATTGTTTCCAACTACGACATAGGTTATAAGAAGTTGTTTGAGACAAATTCAAGTCAGCGAGCAATGATTTTTTGCTCAAATTTTGCTTAGCCTTAAGCCGTTGTTTTACAACAACGGCCTAAAGTTAAAATTCTGCCAGAAAATCTCACAATTCCAAAGAAAATTTTACATCGACCCGTTGTTGTAAACAATGAGTCGTTGTTTTCAACAACGACCTGTTTGCAATGGAGTTTTTTTACATATCACAATTCCCAAAAAATTTAAAGGAGATTTGATGGAGATTCAAATCCAAAAAAATTTCCATTACATCTCCATTAAATCTCCATTAATGAGCAAAAAAAATAAAAAAACGACATAGGTTATTGATTGTTAGAGGTAAAGGTAGGGTTAGGGTTGGAGGGTAGGGTTAGGGGTTGGAGTAGGGTTTGGTTAGGCTTGCTTATTGTAGGGGTCAAGTCCGATTGAATTCTTTAATCAAAAGACTCCAATTTATTGGCGACAATAGCATAAGTAACTCTAGTACATGTTATTAAAGACTGCAATACGCGAAGCTAAATCGTGAAAAGAGAGTTACTTAAAATTAATAAATTAAGATATCATCACATTTTAAAATACTCCCCCCCCCCCCCCCCCCCCCCCACACACACACACACACACCCACACCCCTTCCCTCCCCCTAACACCTAAAATAAAAAGGAAAAAAAAAAAAAAAAATCAAAGACAAGTTTTTGCCTGAAGCCTCTATTTCAAACAATGACTTAGGTTATAGGAAGTCGTTGTTTGAAGCAACAACTTCAATTTGTCGAAAAGTTTTGCTTAGCCTTAAGCCTCTGTTTCGAACAACTACCTAGGTTATAAAAATTTGTTGTTTGGAAACCACAGCTTCAATTGGCTCAAAACTTATTTGGCCTTAAGTCGTTGTTTCCAACAACGACCTATATTATAAGAAGTCGTTTTTTGAGACAAATTCAAGTCAGAGAGCATGAGTTTTTTGCTCAAATTTTGCTTCGCCTTAAGCTGTTGTTCCCAGCGATGGCCTAAGTTAAGATTTTGCCAAAAAATCACAAGTTCGTCAACTGCGGGAGAAAGAGAGTGTGAGAGAGTGAATAAGATGAAGTTATTTGTGTTGCAATACCTAAATTGACCATCGCCACTTAAGTGGGAGAAGGGGGTGATGGGCCGGGATCGATCATGGTCATTGGATCTTGATCGATCTGATCCAATGATCTAAAGAGGAGTTTGCAACAGGTTGGTGTAAACAGATCCGTTTGCAACTGAGTGTTGCTATATATCTGCTATTTTAATGGGAGAGTTGGGGTTTGTAACCAAACCAACCCTAACTTTGTAACTAAACAAACACGTGTAATACACACAAACACGTGTAATAAATATTTGTAGACAAACAAATCTATCTACTATTTTAATGGGAGAGTTGGGGTTTGTAATCAATCAAACCCTAACTTTGTAACTATACAAACACGTGTAATAAACATTTGTAGACATACTGAGCGACTCAACCCAGCGAATGATTTGCATCATCCATAAACTGTTCAGAATCTTTACAACAAATCTCAGAATAATCAAAGTCGGAAGCCAAAAGAATCATCCTCACACAGACATATATATCTCAAAACAAAACAAAGTGCCAACAAAAATTAATTGAAAACCAATAATATAATAGTCTCAAATAAATAGATCCGAACAAGTTAATATCCTGAGTCACATTGCCCAAATACAAATAAAAATTCAAGTACTCTAATACATTGCTTAAAAGCAACAGATAATAATAATAGCAAAAGAATTCCAGCACTAATATTTCATTTCTCCAATACCATCGGGCAAACGACCATCCTGATTTATAATCAATAAATTGCAGGAGAAAGAAAAAGAAACAAATATCCGTCAATACAAGTTACGGACCGCTTGTATATGTAAGGAGAGAGAGTGTATTATTATGCAATGAGTAATGCTAGAGCCACTACCAATTTCACTACATTTTTCTTCACTACCTTAGGTGGCACACTCCAATAGGTAGGAGATGATAGAGTAGGTGGAAGAACTCTCCAATAGGAGTATGCCACCTAAGGTAGTGAAGGAAATGGTAGTGAAATTGGTAGTGGCTAAAGCATTACTCTTAGAGCATCTGTAGTCGTGGGCTAAATACCCAAAATTTGGAAAAATATCAAAAAAACGAGCTGTAGTCGTCGTCTAAATACCCAAAATTTGGGTGTACAATGAACAGTTCATTGCCAAATATAGCAGACGATCTGGCAATAACCAAAATATAGCTAACGAATCATTAAACTTCGTCCGTCAGAATTGACGAAGGATAAACCTTCGTCTCGTAGGTGAGACGTACGAAAAGAAAGGAAGACGAAGGATTAAACACCGTTGGGAAAAAAAAAATTTAAAAGTTGACGGACGGTGTATTATACACCGTCTGTAAACAATTGGGAAAATGAAGAATGAGTAGGACAGAAGAATGATTTGTTCGAGGTGTTCAGGAATGGAGTTTCGGGATGAATGGCAGTGGCTGTTCGGGTGGAGAGGAGTTCAGAAATGGAGACAATAGGTTTGAAGGGCTATTTGTAGTGCCCCGAATTTCTAATATGAGAGCTTAGAAAATACGTGGCACTTTCCCAGCGATCCACTTCAATGTAACAATATACATAGACCAAAAACTCAAATCATATTATTCCAAATTCTTATTACAATAATCTTTTTCAATTGCAGCGGAAAATACAAACACCTTGAATTAAAAGTTGTTCTTTTACAATATTCCTCTTAACAAAATTACCCAAGGCTCTATTATATCACTCTCATTCTCTAAAGCTAACCCAAGCATCCAAGCCTCCAAACCCTAAGCAACCTGCGTCATATGAGGCTAGAGTTGAACCCTAACCCCCAAACTAAAGGGGCCAGCCATAAATGGTGTGAGTGATATAAACAACAAACATAAATAAACAATAAACATAAATTCTCAAGCAACATGTACTGCACAAAAATACATAAACTGAACATGTAATATGAAACAAGAAATGATAGGCCAGTACTTGCGTGAAGCCGAGTCGAGAAACAATACCAACGATCCAATATCCATCAAGCAAATCACTCTCAAAATAGTACAGCTCAACTGCACTGTACAGTCGACTGAACAATTCAGCCAGTCGACTGTCACTCCCAAATACCTGATTATCGAACATTCTCAATACCACGGTACACGTCCAACCACGAATCACTAATAATGCCATAGATTGGGTACCCGGTTATCGATCACTTACAGCGACTCCCAACACCGCAGGGTATGCCCATCTACAAAGTCTAAAGATAACATAGATCGGATATTCGGTTATCGGTCACAAATAGTAACTCCCAACATTGCAGATTATATCCATCTACAAAGACTAAAGATAATATAGATCGGATATTCAGTTATCGGTCACTAATAGTGACTCCCAACACCGCAGATTATATCCATCTACAAAGACTAACCATAGCATAGATCGGATACTCGGTTATCAGTCACTCACAACACCGCAGATTGGATACTCGGTTATCGATCACTAACAGTGACTCCCAACACCGCAGAGTATACCAACCCCAGAGACCAATGACTCCCAATACCGCAGAATGTACCCATCTACAAAGAACTAAAGGCTTGAAAGAACACTCAAGATTATGAAAAACTCATCAGCACCAGTCGACTTATACTGTAGTAAGTCGACTGCCCCGAGAACCAATATCCAAGATTATAACAAGTGCTATAAGTCGGCTTAATAACCCATCAGTCGACTTACCCGAGACAATTACCAATAATTCTCAAGAACATTCCAAGTACTAACAGTCGACTTATAAGGGTCACGGTCGACTGTCCCGAAAAGACTGAACAAATTTTACTCAGTAGGCCAGTCGACTGATAATAGTCCCAGTCGACTGTCCCGAACAATTCTCAAATGTCTGAAGATACAATAATAGGGTCGTACCAGTCGACTGATAAGTAGACCAGTCGACTGTCGGCCTACAGTTTTTCATAAATTAGGTCTGTCATCAATAATCAATACTGGAGTTTCTCTAAAGGTTCTTATTCCTGAAAAATAATTCTTAATCATGTGAAATGACAATCTCGAATAATTCTTCCTTACGGTTACATTATCCAATCATTAGATGTCTCAAATCTCAGATCTCATGTTCTATATTCCAATTTCTTCCATTAGGGTTTCTTAATATTCAATTCTTTCACACATCAAAACCATGATCTGATTATATACACAAGATCCTGATGTTCATACATCCGATCAAACCATACTTAAATCTTGACACGTTTCAAGCGATCAAGAATTATCAATCGAGATCTACTAATCTTCCATGGATTTCACATGCATAATAATAATAATAACCATTGCATCGACCACATACAAGATACAAAATATCAAAACAATCAACACATAGTCATTCACATAAAACAAAACAAAAGTTCATATCACTCACCTTTAGAATCAAGAAGATCCACGAAAAGCCTTCCTTTGCTAGATCCAAAAACTTCTCCTCCAATCACCATGAAAACAATATAACGAAATCTGAGTTATGCAGCGAATGACGGCTGCAACTCTCTTTATATAGGCCGGGAATTAGGTTTTTTTAGGGTTTCCAAACACTTTCGCAAAACAATCCCTTCAAAATACAATTATATATATATATATATATATCTACTCTTGGAAATTCATCTAAAATTCATTAAAATTAGGATTTAAAAGAAAATATACTTCTAAATCTTAACCAATACTGTTCAAAACGTCCAGGATTACATTTTTACACTTTAAACCCTTAAAATGTCAATTTTGCAAAAAGGTCCTTCTTTTATCAAAAATTGCAAATAGATTCATTTAATTTCAGAAAAATCTGGAAAAATAGTAAATAATTCCCAAATAATAAATAATGATTTTTCATAAAGAAAACTTAATTTTTCAAACATCTCAAAAGTCATTTGCACGTGTTTTGCACCTGTATAAAAGATAAATCTTTTAGAAAATATCAATTAAATCCTCAAATATCATTTAAATTCATTTTCAAATAATTAAAATAATATTTGAAAATACGGGGTTCTACATCACTCCCTCCTTAGAAGAGTTCTGTCCTCAGAACTACGGCTAATGAGGTCCAAACAACCCACTAACAATGATTGAAAACTCATGGGTAGAAACATAAATCTTACGAAATACAGTCACACCAAAGAATGCATTCCAACACATCATACATAGGAAACAAATCATGCAAAGAATTCAGAAAATCAAACTTCCGCTGCGCGACTCTGATAAAGCCACGCTGCAACAACTACTGAACTCCTGCATCCAACATCCTTCCGAGAATCAGTGGCCACTCCCTCCTTAGAAGGGACATGACTAAGGATAGCCACCTCAAGACCTTGCTTGGAAACACCTTAAGCTCCATACTTAAGACTATCAATAAATGGCGACACAATCATATGCAAGAAAACAGTATCAAATAAAACTTTGTCTTTATTCCATTAATCCAAATAAACTTGTTACATGAAGAAAAATACTCAATCTTCAATTATTCCCAAAATAATAGTTTTTACTTAATACAAAAGAATAAATTCTTGCATACCCAGATCATATTTCTGGATTGCCCGCATCCTCCTCAGTCAATGCGAACACTCGCCCCTGTTTCGGATCCTTGTCTTTCCCTGCATTCTCTTTCTTCAGCTGTGGACATTGTGGTCGAATATGCCCTTCTTGACCACACTGAAAACATGTCTGCTTTGCCAACTTCGGACATTCCCTCCTTTTATGTCCTGTCTTCCTACAGAAATAACAAGTCACCTCCTGAGTTGCCGGTGCCTTCTGCACTGGATCACTGGACTTGTTCTGCTTCACTGGGAATTCCTTTTCATCCTGGTCATCTGCTGGCCTCTTTTTCTTGTTCCCGGTCTCCTGCTTCACCTGGGACTGGTCCATATCTTCCTCGGTCATAGCTGCTCTCCTGACCAGCTTGTCGAATCTTCTGATGCCCAATGGAACCATCCTTGACCTCAAGTTTGGCCTTAAGCCCTGCTCAAACTTTTTGGCCTTCTTCGCCTCGTCCACGACCAACTCTGGTGCGTACCTCGAAAGTTGAGCAAACTTGGTCTCATACTCCCGTACGGTCATGCTCCCCTGCTGAAGGTTTAAGAACTCAGTCGCCTTCTTCTCCTGAACATCAAGAGGAAAGAAGCGATCTCTGAACTCCTCCAGGAAAGCTTCCCATGTCAGCTGCTGATCTCCCAAATTCCTCTTCAATGACTCCCACCAGACACCAGCGTCTTTCTCCAACTACATCGAAGCTAACTTCACCTTGCTGGCTGCCGGAGTCTCCGATACTTCAAAGATCATCTGCATCTTCCCAATCCAATCATCTACTACGGTTGGATCAGCTTGCCCCTCAAAGACTGGCAGCCTCATCCTCTTAAAGGATTCAATCTGCTTGATAGGGTCGGCGTTAACCAATCCATGTCCAGCTCCTTGATTTGGCGGCGGGTTCTGCTGCTGTTGCGCCACGTTGAATGCCATCAACGTATTCAGTGTTTGATACACCTTGGCGAATTCAGCCTCTAGGTCAATCCCCGTTCCTCGAGAACTACCTGATCCATCCTCATTGTTGCCACCATTCCTGCCCCTGGGTGCAACCATTTTGAATACTGCAAAAAGAGGGTAAAGTTAGAGTAACACACACACAATTCAAACTCACATCAATGCCCTACGGCAAAACCATAACCATATCTCAAACCATAATTTCAAACCAAACATCATACTTTGACTCTATGTGATACTCACACTCTGATGTCCACACCTAGGTACTCACTCTCTAGTGTCCACACCTAGGTTGGTTTTCTTACTATGTCTATTATTACCATTGAAGCAGAGCTCTGATACCAATCTCTGTAGCGCCCCGAATTTCTAATATGAGAGCTTAGAAAATACGTGACACTTTCCCAGCGATCCACTTCAATGTAACAATATACATAGACCAAAAACTCAAATCATCTTATTCCAAATTCTTATACAATAATCTTTTTCAATTGCAGCGGAAAATACAAACACCTTGAATTAAAAGTTGTTCTTTTACAATATTCCTCTTTACAAAATTACCCAAGGCTCTATTATATCACTCTCATTCTCTAAAGCTAACCCAAGCATCCAAGCCTCCAAACCCTAAGCAACCTGCATCATATGAGGCTAGAGTTGAACCCTAACCCCCAAACTAAAGGGGTCAGCCATAAATGGTGTGAGTGATATAAACAACAAACATAAATAATCAATAAACATAAATTCTCAAGCAACATGTACTGCACAAAAATACATAAACTAAACATGTAATATGAAATAAGAAACGATAGGCCAGTACTTGCGTGAAGTCGAGTCGAGAAACAATACCAACGATCCAATATCCATCAAGCAAATCACTCTCAAAATAGTACAGCTCAACTGCACTATACAATCGACTGAACAATTCAGCCAGTCGACTGTCACTCCCAAATACCTGATTATCGAACATTCTCAATACCACGGTACACGTCCAACCACCAATCACTAATAATGCCATAGATTGGGTACCCGGTTATCGATCACTTACACCGACTCCCAACACCGCAGGGTATGCCCATCTAAAAAGTCTAAAGATAACATAGATCGGATATTCGGTTATCGGTCACTAATAGTAACTCCCAACACCGCAGATTATATCCATCTACAAAGACTAAAGATAACATAGATCGGATATTCGGTTATCGGTCACTAATAGTGACTCCCAACACTGCAGATTATATCCATCTATAAAGACTAACCATCGCATAGATCGGATACTCGGTTATCAGTCACTCACAACACCGCAGATTGGATACTCGGTTATCGATCACTAACAGTGACTCCCAACATCGCAGAGTATACCAATGTAACGCCCCCATTTTTTTTTTTTTGACTCCAAACTCAAATCTTTCAATTTCTATATCACTTTAATCATAAACTAAGAAAGTTATATTTCAGGAAAAATTTTGACAGAGTCTCCCCTGTAAATTTTGCCCCGAAACCCAAAAAGCTTACGAAATTCGGCTCAAAATTCCGTAGCTCACAAAATACACAATAATTTCATGGGCTCCCCAGGCCAAAATGAGCAGATACACACAGGCAATATAATATAATGCTCTGGGGGCCAAACACATAACAGATTATCAAATATCAAATAAAAACCATAAATTTCTTTGAAAACGAGGTAAAAATTTTAGAAAAACCTTTGTAAAACCTACCACAGAGCCCGGTACACCACAACGAGGTGGGTACGGGTCACAAACATACCATACCACTTCGTACTATACTCACCATCATCATATACATGCTTATACATCAAAAATACAATTTAAACCACAAATTCTACTATTCACATCACTAAACATAAACATAAAATTTAATGTAAGACTTCACTCAACGAAATCTGTGCCTCACCTCTGCACTGCTGAGGACCTGTAACAGTAGGGGGTTTAGGGTAGTCTAGGGACTCCCTAACCCCCCAAATACTAAGGAGTTAGCCATTTCTGGTGTGAGTATAATTTACTAAACTCATAAATAAATTAAATTGCATAAAAAAAATAGTTTAAACTTACAAACATCAAGTTAAGATGATGCAACCTGAAATCTGAACTTACAAACATCACCAATACGATTTATATCCAACTACTCTTCAAATCTGCATTCAACTGTATACATATCCATAACTTCCCACAATTCATGATATACTTCACATCGACCTCGTATATAAATATTCTTATTTTCCATCCGCATAGAACGAATACACATACAATCCATTACATTTCAATTTAAATTCTCTAACCCAACTATTTATCATTTCATAATTCCTACCACCTCATCGTTTCTTTATTTCCATAAATACTGATAACAAGTCCCTAACTATTTTCTTCATACTTTTATAACTACGCACATCATTTTCCATTAATTTACATTTACGAACTCATGACTCATATTCTTAGATACTCATTTTCATTCATAAACCCCTTTCTTTCTCAATTTCATATTTTATAACACCGCGTTCATTTATTTCTTATAACCCATATCATCACGTAAGCATATATCCACATAATACCACATTAATTCCTTTTTTATGACAAAATATAACACTTCATTACCTATTGCAATTCACTCACATTTCATCACATCATGCACATAACACTTATTAAGTACTCATTCTTATCACATCGAAAATATGTTTTATAACTCATTCTCATCCCGTTATATCATTTAGCTATTTTTCAAGCTAATTAATGACTAACTTACTTTCATCTTCACTATAACTCAAGTTATCACTGATTTCACTTTCATTCACATCAATTTATATTCCATGCCCCAAACATAGTTTGGGGCAATAATATATCACACCCCAAAGCCGATAGCTTGGGTAATAATCACCACACCCCAAACGCATAGTCTGGGTAATATCACATCACATCTCAAGAGTTATTAATTCACTTCAGTCATTATTCATCTTCACTTATTCAATTCTTCATTTTCGTTAATCATAGCCTTATCATCCCTACTCACCCTGCGAATTATGCCAAGGCAGGTAGTTCCCACCATTTTCACAGAAACAGCGGGCAGGTAGTTCCTTGACACAATCCCAAGGTGGAACCATTCATATCATACTGTATTTTACTTTAATGATCACATACATAATATAATTACTTCAACTATTCATAAGAACACATGCCTCTTTTATTATTCCATTTTAAATTGACCACGTACTGCATTTATCACTTCTTTTCATCCACTAACTCATACCTCATTTTCTTTCACATTTACTTCATTCACATCTGTTTTTTATCTCATCCACAATTTACATTTCACTAACCACTTTCTTTACTACCCCATTTATTATTAACACTTATTTATTCTTTATTCACAACTCATAATACACTTACTTCATTATTTCATTTCAGCTTATACCAACCACTTCTCTTTCTTATTCACATTTCATATCATATTCATTTTACCCTAGGTCTATTCTAGAGTATCAATTCTCTCTTAGGTCTACCCTGAGGTATCATATCTCTCTCCGGTCCCACCGGAGGTATCTACTCTCCCAGGTCTACCCTGGGGTATCATATCTCTCTCAGGTCTACCCTGAGGTATCATATCTCTCTCCGGTCCCACCGGAGTTATCTACTCACCCAGGCCTACCCTGGGGTATCATATCTCTCTCAGGTCTACCCTGAGGTATCATATCTCTCTCCGGTCCCACCGGAGGTATCTACTCTCCCAGGCCTACCCTGGGGTATCATATCTCTCTCAGGTCTACCCTGAGGTATCATATCTCTCTCCGGTCCCACCGGAGGTATCTACTCTCCCAGGTCTACCCTGGGGTATCATATCTCTCTCAGGTCTACCCTGAGGTATCATATCTCTCTCCGGTCCCACCGGAGGTATCTACTCTCCCAGGCCTACCCTGGGGTATCATATCTCTCTCAGGTCTACCCTGAGGTATCATATCTCTCTCCGGTCCCACCGGAGGTATCTACTCTCCCAGGCCTATCCTGGGGTATCATATCTCTCTTAGGTCTACCCTGAGGTATCATATCTCTCTCCGGTCCCACCGGAGGTATCTACTCTCCCAGGTCTACCCTGGGGTATCATATCTCTCTCAGGTCTACCCTGAGGTATCATATCTCTCTCCGGTCCCACCGGAGGTATCTACTCTCCCAGGCCTACCCTGGGGTATCATATCTCTCTCAGGTCTACCCTGAGGTATCATATCTCTCTCCGGTCCCACCGAAGGTATCTACTCTCCCAGGCCTACCCTGGGGTATCATATCTCTCTCAGGTCTACCCTGAGGTATCATATCTCTCTCCGGTCCCACCGGAGGTATCTACTCTCCCAGGCCTACCCTGGGATATCATATCTCTCTCAGGTCTACCCTGAGGTATCATATCTCTCTCCGGTCCCACCGGAGGTATCTACTCTCCCAGGCCTACCCTGGGGTATCATATCTCTCTCAGGTCTACCCTGAGGTATCATATCTCTCTCAGGTCCACACTGAGGTATCATATCTCTCTCCGTCTATGCGGAGGTATCTACTCAAGTCAACCGAAATTATTGTTATTAACATTTACTTTTCATATTAACATCCCCCTTTATCATCATAACATCTCAACTTTTATTTACTTATTCGCATAAACAATGATCACCAACTCACTTACCCCTTTCAATGCATCACACAAAAGAAATATCACCATAATTAACATAAAAATCATCACATCATAGTATTTCACATCACAACTGCACTGTATTCTTTATTTTATCATTGCCCCATACGTCATGCGTATATCATACCTTTTATTATCTCAATATCACAAGTTTGCATACGCCCAGTATATCAACACATCACAACATTATATATATAAATAAACCCAATACGTTACCATCACCCTGGGTATTCTAAATCACAACAATTCACAATAAACCGACACCTTATATAAATATAACTCATCCCCATATATATATATATATATATATATATCATTAATCCATCATCTATAAGTTTATATCAATACCCAAAACGAGTATTTATTCGTCGTATCGCATATCAACACCAAGCACTAATTTCCCTTTTACACATACGCCTTATTCCGGGATTCATATCAAACATTCAGATTATGCTAAAATTTTCTTAAAACAACAGATATATAAATATTTTCATACTCACATAATAGTCCGTGAAGACTCGAAGCACCATCTCGCCATCCCGCATCCAAAGTCGCCAATATTTCCTATTATCAAATTCCAACGCAATTAAGACTCAAATCATCCAAATCAATCACAAAGGCCAATAACCCTATTCCAAACATCACACAAGCGTTCATTGAACGCCTGGGATACACACGTGCATTGCACGTAACATTCGAATTACTACGGAATTTTATCCCCATGAAATTACTAAAATCACCCCTAAATTACTCTAATGGTTCTACTAAAATTCTACTACTATAAAGGAGAAATTTCTCACATCTATAATTCTCTTTTACAAACCCAAAACCCTAATTTATTAGCAACTTACAAATTCCTCAATAATTTCCCCATTTCTTAACCCTAACATCAAAATAAACTACTAACCAACTTCATATTCCATTACGATGCAAAATAAATTAAAAGCACATAAAAATACACAAATAAATTCAAAGGGATATACCTCCACTAATTACTTTCTCCAAATCGACTCCGCCATTAGCTAGAGCACCCTTCAATTAGCCTACCCTCCGAATTAATTTGAAGAAGACGAAGAAAAGGGGGGGGGGGATTTGGCCGGGGAACCCATCGGCCGAGATGGGTTCGGCTGCTTCCTGGTTTCGATCGGGATGGAAAAGAAAAAAGAAGGGAGAAGGAAGAAGGAGAGAAGAGGGGGGGGGGGGGTGTTTTAGAAAATTATTAATAATAATTATTATAATAATTAATAAGGTATATTTACACATATACCCCCAATCTCCAATATATTTCAAATAAACCCCACTCCACTCTTTAATAATACGAACAATACAAAAAGGACACATAAAAATTATCTCATGATAGTCCTCCAAAATTATAAAATAAAATAAACAATATTTATTCACATAAAATCTCCACTCATGACTCCTAATATATCAATAATACCCATCTACCACAAATATCCATACCGATATCAATATTTAAATAAAATATACCAAAAATAATTTTCACCACTCAAAATATATAAAAACAGACATTTTCGATATTTTAAAATTTTGAGGTGTTACATTCTACACACCTCAAAAGAAGCTCGTCCTCGAGCTACGATGGTTAAGAATACCGTTCAAACAATTCCGAAGACGTTCTCCTCACTAACTTCTCAGATTTCCAAATTTAGTCATCAAATAACATAGCATTGAACCTTCAGCAACTGAGCAACTCAAAGTCTTGATCGCCGCTAATCTGCATAACTCCCTTGTCGACTACACACCTCAAAAGAGGCTTATCCATTAATCTCATCCAGAATGAGGTCATGCACCCTCTACAACTAGCAAAAATTTCGAATCCTCACTCGACTGATCAGCTGCAGAATAAGCAGCTGTACTAATAAACTGCCCACATACAGGGTCATGTCGCCCTCTGCTACTAAAGAAAAATCAATTTGACCAAATAATTCTAGTACCGTCCACTCTTGGGACATAATAAACACCAATATTCTTCTTCTACTTCAGACATCTGTTACCCTATTCTTAATGGTCACCTTATTCAACTCCCGATATTCAATACTCAATCTCAAGGGACCATCACCTCATATATCAAAGAGTTTACCAACCACCTCCTTAATCTTCTCCTTGGGTATTACCACCAAACCCAACGGACATACTTACATCGTCCAAGGCATTACATTCCATCGGAAACCGGGTTTCATCAGGCTATCTCACCCGAACCCTCCTTGCCTCACACTTCAACCATACATATAGCCTTCACTACTAACCCATCTCCCGGCAAAGTATAATGACCACAATATCACACCAGCTCACAATCTATAGGATATACACCTATATGTCATACACAAGACTCCAAGAAAATAGCCACACTCGGCATACCGCAACCCATATAACAAAACTCTAATATGGTGTTCAATTTCTCGCTTGGGCTTCTAAGGAAAACATGGCAATGCCATAAGGCAAAACACCCGCATGGGTTATAAGGGATAACACTGACCCTAAGTCAGACCAAAGTCCAATAGAAATCGCACCATCTATAATAAAATCCGTACTTAGCAAAACACCCACCACACATAAAACAACTTTATATCCACAACTTAGCAATAATGAACCCATATACACATGACAGGATCACTAGGATAAACAAAAATTCCTAGTCAAGCTAGGCTCTGATACCAAACTGTAACGCCCCAAAATTTTTTTTTTGACTCCAAACTCAAATCTTTCAATTTCTATATCACTTTAATCATAAACTAAGAAAGTTATATTTCAGGAAAAATTTTGACAGAGTCTCCCCTGTAAATTTTGCCCCGAAACACAAAAAGCTTACGGAATTCTGCTCAAAATTCCGTAGCTCACAAAATACACAATAATTTCATGGGCTCCCCAGGCCAAAATGAGCAGATACACACAGGCAATATAATATAATGCTCTGGGGGTCAAACACATAACAGATTATCAAATATCAAATAAAAACCATAAATTTCTTTGAAAACGAGGTAAAAATTTTAGAAAAACCTTTGTAAAACCTACCACAGAGCCCGGTACACCACAACGAGGTGGGTACGGGTCACAAACATACCATACCACTTCGTACTATACTCACCATCATCATATACATGCTTATACATCAAAAATACAATTTAAACCATAAATTTTACTATTCACATCACTAAACATAAACATAAAATTTAATGTAAGACTTCACTCAACGAAATCTGTGCTTCACCTCTGCACTACTGAGGACCTGTAACAGTAGGGGGTTTAGGGTAGTCTAGGGACTCCCTAACCCCCCAAATACTAAGGGGTTAGCCATTTCTGGTGTGAGTATAATTTACTAAACTCATAAATAAATTAAATTGCATAAAGAAAATAGTTTAAACTTACAAACATCAAGTTAAGATGATGCAACCTGAAATCTGAACTTACAAACATCACCAATACGATTTATATCCAACTACTCTTCAAATTTGCATTCAACTGTATACATATCCATAACTTCCCACAATTCATGATATACTTCACATTGAGCTCGTATATAAATATTCTTATTTTCCATCCGCATAGAACGAATACACATACAATCCATTACTTTTCAATTTAAATTCTCTAACCCAACTACTTATCATTTCGTTATTCCTACCACCTCATCGTTTCTTTATTTCCATAAATACTCATAACAAGTCCCTAACTCTTTTCTTCATACTTTTATAACTACGCACATCATTTTCCATTAATTTACATTTACGAACTCATGACTCATATTCTTAGATACTCATTTTCATTCATAAACCCCTTTCTTTCTCAATTTCATATTTTATAACACCGCGTTCATTTATTTCTTATAACCCATATCATCACGTAAGCATATATCCACATAATACCACATTAATTCCTTTTTTATGACAAAATATAACACTTCATTACCTATCGCAATTCACTCACATTTCATCACATCATGCACATAACACTTATTAAGTACTCATTCTTATCACATCGAAAATATGTTTTATAACTCATTCTCATCCCGTTATATCATTTAGCTATTTTTCAAGCTAATTAATGACCAACTTACTTTCATCTTCACTATAACTCAAGTTATCACTGATTTCACTTTCATTCACATCAATTTATATTCCATGCCCCCAAACATAGTTTGGGGCAATAATATATCACACCCCAAAGCCGATAGCTTGGGTAATAATCACCACACCCCAAACGCATAGTCTGGGTAATATCACATCACATCTCAAGAGTTATTAATTCACTTCATTCATTATTCATCTTCACTTATTCAATTCTTCATTTCCATTAATCATAGCCCTATCATGCCCACTCACCCTGCAAATTATGCCAAGGCAGGTAGTTCCCACCATTTCCACAGAAACAGCGGGCAGGTAGTTCCTTGACATAATCCCAAGGTGGAACCATTCATATCATACTGTATTTTACTTTAATGATCACATACATAATATAATTACTTCGTACTATTCATAAGAACACATGCCTCTTTTATTATTCCATTTTAAATTGACCACGTACTGCATTTATCACTTCTTCTCATCCACTAACTCATACCTCATTTTCTGTCACATTTACTTCATTCACATCTGTTTTCTATCTCATCCACAATTTACATTTCACTAACCACTTTCTTTACTACCCCATTTATTATTAACACTTATTTATTCTTTATTCACAACTCATAATACACTTACTTCATTATTTCATTTCAGCTTATACCAGACACTTCTCTTTCTCATTCACATTTCATATCATATTCATTTTACCCTAGGTCTATTCTAGAGTATCAATTCTCTCTTAGGTCTACCCTGAGGTATCATATCTCTCTCCGGTCCCACCGGAGGTATCTACTCTCCCAGGTCTACCCTGGGGTATCATATCTCTCTCAGGTCTACCCTGAGGCATCATATCTCTCTCCGGTCCCACCGGAGGTATCTACTCTCCCAGGCCTACCCTGGGGTATCATATCTCTCTCAGGTCTACCCTGAGGTATCATATCTCTCTCCGGTCCCACCGGAGGTATCTACTCTCCCAGGCCTACCCTGGGGTATCATATCTTTCCCAGGTCTACCCTGAGGTATCATATCTCTCTTCGGTCCCATCGGAGGTATCTACTCTCCCAGGTCTATCCTGGGGTATCATATCTCTCTCAGGTCTACCCTGAGGTATCATATCTCTCTCCGGTCCCACCGGAGGTATCTACTCTTCCAGGCCTACCCTGGGGTATCATATCTCTCTCAGGTCTACCCTGAGGTATCATATCTCTCTCCGGTCCCACCGGAGGTATCTACTCTCCCAGGCCTACCTTGGGGTATCATATCTCTCTCAGGTCTACCCTGAGGTATCATATCTCTCTCCGGTCCCACCGGAGGTATCTACTCTCCCAGGTCTACCCTGGGGTATCATATCTCTCTCAGGTCTACCCTGAGGTATCATATCTCTCTCCGGTCCCACCGGAGGTATCTACTCTCCCAGGCCTACCCTGGGGTATCATATCTCTCTCAGGTCTACCCTGAGGTATCATATCTCTCTCCGGTCCCACCGGAGGTATCTACTCTCCCAGGCCTACCCTGGGGTATCATATCTCTCTCAGGTCTACCCTGAGGTATCATATCTCTCTCCGGTCCCACCGGAGGTATCTACTCTCCCAAGCCTACCCTGGGGTATCATATCTCTCTCAGGTCTACCCTGAGGCATCATATCTCTCTCCGGTCCCACCGGAGGTATCTACTCTCCCAGGCCTACCCTTGGGTATCATATCGCTCTCAGGTCTACCCTGAGGTATCATATCTCTCTCCGGTCCCATCGGAGGTATCTACTCTCCCAGGCCTACCCTGGGGTATCATATCTCTCTCAGGTCTACCCTGAGGTATCATATCTCTCTCAGGTCTACCCTGAGGTATCATATCTCTCTCCGTCTATGCGGAGGTATCTATTCAAGTCAACCGAAATTATTGTTATTAACATTTACTTTTCATATTAACATCCCCCTTTATCATCATAACATCTCATCTTTTATTTACTTATTCGCATAAACAATGATCACCAACTCACTTACCCCTTTCAATGCATCACACAAAAGAAATATCACCATAATTAACATAAAAATCATCACATCATAGTATTTCACATCACAACTGCACTGTATTCTTTATTTTATCATTGCCCCATACGTCATGCGTATATCATACCATTTATTATCTCAATATCACAAGTTTGCATACGCCCAGTATATCAACACATCACAACATTATATATATAAATAAACCCAATACGTTACCATCACCCTGGGTATTCTAAATCACAACAATTCACAATAAACCGACACCTTATATAAATATAACTCATCCCCATATATATATATATATATATATCATTAATCCATCATCTATAAGTTTATATCAATACCCAAAACGAGTATTTATTCGTCGTATCGCATATCAACACCAAGCACTAATTTCCCTTTTACACATACGCCTTATTCCGGGATTCATATCAAACATTCAGATTATGCTAAAATTTTCTTAAAACAACAGATATATAAATATTTTCATACTCACATAATAGTCCGTGAAGACTCGAAGCACCATCTCGCCATCCCGCATCCAAAGTCGCCAATATTTCCTATTATCAAATTCCAACGCAATTAAGACTCAAATCATCAAAATCAATCACAAAGGCCAATAACCCTATTCCAAACATCACACAAGCGTTCATTGAACGCCTGGGATACACACGTGTATTGCACGTAACATTCGAATTACTACGGAATTTTATCCCCATGAAATTACTAAAATCACCCCCAAATTACTCTAATGGTTCTACTAAAATTCTACTACTATAAAGGAAAAATTTCTCACATCTATAATTCTCTTTTACAAACCCAAAACCCTAATTTATTAGCAACTTACAAATTCCTCAATAATTTCCCCATTTCTTAACCCTAACATCAAAATAAACTACTAACCAACTTCATATTCCATTACTAAGCAAAATAAATTAAAATCACATAAAAATACACAAATAAGTTCAAAGGGATATACCTCTACTAATTCCTTTCTCCAAATCGACTCCGCCATTAGCTAGAGCACCCTTCAATTAGCCTACCCTCCGAATTAATTTGAAGAAGACGAAGAAAAGGGGGGGATTTGGCCGGGGAACCCATCGGCCGAGATGGGTTCGGCTGCTTCCTGGTTTCGATCGGGATGGAAAAGAAAAAAGAAGGGAGAAGGAAGAAGGAGAGAAGAGGGGGGGGGGGGGGTGTTTTAGAAAATTATTAATAATAATTATTATAATAATTAATAAGGTATATTTACACATATACCCCCAATCTCCAATATATTTCAAATAAACCCCACTCCACTCTTTAATAATACGAACAATACAAAAAGGACACATAAAAATCATCTCATGATAGTCCTCCAAAATTATAAAATAAAATAAACAATATTTATTCACATAAAATCTCCACTCATGACTCCTAATATATCAATAATACCCATCTACCACAAATATCCATACCGATATCAATATTTAAATAAAATATACCAAAAATAATTTTCATCACTCAAAATATATAAAAACAGACATTTTCGATATTTTAAAAATTCGAGGTGTTACAACCAACCCCAGAGACCAATGACTCCCAATACCGCAGAATGTACCCATCTACAAAGAACTAAAGGCTTGAAAGAACACTCAAGATTATGAAAAACTCATCAGCACCAGTTGACTTATACTGTAGTAAGTCGACTGCCCCGAGAACCAATATTCAAGATTATAACAAGTACTATAAGTCGGCTTAATAACCCATCAGTCGACTTACCCGAGACAATTACCAATAATTCTCAAGAACATTCCAAGTACTAACAGTCGACTTATAAGGGTCACGGTCGACTGTCCCGAAAAGACTGAACAAATTTTACTCAGTAGGCCAGTCGACTGATAATAGTCCCAGTCGACTGTCCCGAACAATTCTCATATGTCTGAAGATACAATAATAGGGTCGTACCAGTCGACTGATAAGTAGACCAGTCGACTGTCGGCCTACAGTTTTTCATAAATTAGGTCTGTCATCAATAATCAATACTGGAGTTTCTCTAAAGGTTCTTATTCCTGAAAAATAATTCTTAATCATGTGAAATGACAATCTCGAATAATTCTTCCTTACGGTTACATTATCCAATCATTAGATGTCTCAAATCTCAGATCTCATGTTCTATATTCCAATTTCTTCTATTAGGGTTTCTTAATATTCAATTCTTTCACACATCAAAACCATGATCTGATTATATACACAAGATCCTGATGTTCATACATCCGATCAAACCATACTTAAATCTTGACACGTTTCAAGCGATCAAGAATTATCAATCGAGATCTACTAATCTTCCATGGATTTCACATGCATAATAATAATAATAACCATTGCATCGACCACATACAAGATACAAAATATCAAAACAATCAACACATAGTCATTCACATAAAACAAAACAAAAGTTCATATCACTCACCTTTAGAATCAAGAAGATCCACGAAAAGCCTTCCTTTGCTAGATCCAAAAACTTCTCCTCCAATCACCATGAAAACAATATAATGAAATCTGAGTTATGCAGCGAATGACGGCTGCAACTCTCTTTATATAGGCCGGGAATTAGGTTTTTTTAGGGTTTCCAAATACTTTCGCAAAACAATCCCTTCAAAATACAATTATATATATATATATATATATATATATATATATATATATATATATATATATATATATATATATATATATATATATATATATATATATATATATATATACTCTTGGAAATTCATCTAAAATTTATTAAAATTAGGATTTAAAAGAAAATATACTTCTAAATCTTAACCAATACTGTTCAAAACGTCCAGGATTACATTTTTACACTTTAAACCCTTAAAATGTCAATTTTGCAAAAAGGTCATTCTTTTATCAAAAATTGCAAATAGATTCATTTAATTTCAGAAAAATCTGGAAAAATAGTAAATAATTCCCAAATAATAAATAATGATTTTTCATAAAGAAAACTTAATTTTTCAAACATCTCAAAAGTCATTTGCACGTGTATAAAAGATAAATCTTTTAAAAAATATCAATTAAATCCTCAAAAATCATTTAAATTCATTTTCAAATAATTAAAATAATATTTGAAAATACGGGGTTCTACACTATTTGGGTTTGAAATGATGAGGCTTTTGGTGGTGGTGTGTGAGATGGAGAGTGATGGAGGTGGAGTTTGGGTATGGTGGTGGAGTTGGAGTGCGGGATGGAGGTGGCAGTGGTGTTCAGAAATGGAGAGGAGTTTGGTTGAAGATGAGTTCGAGTTTGGGTTTGAATGGAGGTGATTATGGTTGAAGAGATTAACAGGAATTTATATCCCGTCTTTGAATTTTTTTTTTTAATAAAAACATTTTAATACAAAGTAAACGAACGGCAAATTATAAAGCGTCGTAGGAGATTGATGGAACATTATATCCCGTCGTTGCTTATTTTTAAAAAAAATAAAAAAAAATTGGAAGCGGACGAATGAAAATCTTCCGTCTTTTAAAGAAAAACAAACGACAAATCGAATATAGCTTTGAACGACTGCAGCAACATTCTTTTTTTCCTATTTCTAAATTGCTATTTATCCAAAATTTGGCAAGAACAACTATAGATGCCCTTATGCAATAGTGAGAAGAGCTCCTTATCGTAAGGAAGAGATCTGAGCCATTTTATTTGAATTGTACAGTCCATATTCTCTCCGCCCAATCTCATGATGCTGCAAATAGAATAAGGGCAATATGGGGATTTCTCAACTACTCTCATTATCTCTCTCTCATTTGTCTCCTTCTCACCTCCCGACCTTCCAATTCCACTAAGAGCATCTGTAGTCGTTATTGTTAAATTTATCCATATATCGATAAATAGAAATAGAAATTTGGATTTCGCTGCAGTCGTCGAAAGCTATATTATAGCAAACAATTATTTAATATTAAGCGACGGCATTTCATATGCCGTCGGAGGCGAAAAAGCAAGCGGAGTCGTCGGACGGCACACGAAGTGCCGTCCGTTTAAAAAAATAATAAAAAAAACAAAAAAAACGCAACCCGTGTGTCTAGGACGGCACATGAAGTGCCGTCCGACACACTTTTGGACTGTAGCCTAAATTTCCTGCTTTTATTCCCTGCTTTTATTAACAATTCACTGCTTTAATCATTTTTTGACCAAATTACCCTTCAGTCAAAACGTCCAGATTCAGTTTTTTTGAAGTCAATGGGGGGCAGTCTCGTCATTTAGTGAATTTTTTTTTTTATAAATTCCTAACGGACGGCACATCAAGTGCCGTCCGGGAATAGCGGAGACTTAGTACTTTAATTGGATTTTTGGGATTTAATTAATCGGTTTAATTAGAAATTTTTCGAACGGACGGCATTTCGAGTGCCGTCCGACGCTTATAATAGTAATTTTTGGAGTGGGACGGCTCTTCGAACGCCGTCCCTCAGATATCGATAAAAGCTATTTCGTCTCTTATATATAGCAATCCACTGTAGCGATTTATCGATAATATCGATATATAGCAAACGACTGCAGCTACTTTTTAAGCTAAATATCGATATTATCGATATATAGATAACGACTACAGATGCTCTAAAATCTCCAAACCCTAGCTCTGAGTCCACCCAAATCCCCAATCCCCAACCTCCGACACTCTTCCCCCACCTTCATCCGACACCCCCGACACCCCGACGCCGCTCTCTTCCGTGTTGAAGCCCCCAATCCTAACGCCCCTCTCAATTTCCCCACCCAAATCCAAATCCAAATCCGACGCCGCTCTCAATGTCCCCACTCAAAATAATTTCCCGAACTTCATTCAAAACCAGAGCTCAATGTCCCCACCCCAATCCAAACCATATTACAGAACTGAGAACCCGAGCTCAATTATTACTTTTATTTTTATTTTTTTTAATCAATTTTTTGTATTTAAGCAGATATATGTGCCCTACTAATGGTGGGATTGTAGTGTATGTATTGTTTTTGTTTTTTTTAGTTTTCATTTTTTTTTTTTTTTATCAATTCTGCAATTGGACTAATGGTAAATTTCTGTTTTTGCAAAGGGGTGTTTTGTAGTGCAGTAAGGAATAGAGCTTCTCATAATTTGCAAGAAGGGTGTTTTGTAGTGCAGAAACTAAGAAGATGGTGGCTGACAAGAAGGATTTTTGTAATATTTTTGCAGTGCAATGTACAAAGAAAGCACTATTAGTGCATGAATCGGGATTGTTTAGATGGGTTATTGTAATATGTACAGAGATTTAAAATATTGTATCATTGGTGTGATAATTTTGTATCGGTGGAGTGGCTTGTGTTTGGCATTTGTGACTCTTTGAGTCTTGACTGTGTATTGTGAACCACTGAAGGTAACAAAATCAAAGGTAGATTGGAAGGTGAGTATGCTCCATTGTCAGATTATTTCCCTTCTTTGTTATTTTTATAAAACTTTTTCGTATGATTAAAAAGAAGAACCTAATGTTGCAATCTCATTGATACTGATACTAGTGAACATTTCTAGTGAGCCTTCATGTTTTGTTTGAGATATCGACATTATCAATTGGACCAAGTATTTGTTTTTGCTTATTCCTGTTGCTGGATATGAACCTTTCTTCACATCCTGCATGCAGAAATATCACTACATTGTTTGTAACAATGGCATGATCTCAGAATGAAGTTTAAATTTAAGGAGAAAAAACCCCTTATTATGCCGATAAACTAAAAGATGCTTCAGATATCTCCCTTCAATAAATGAAACGTTGTATCGTTGCTAGTTCTTCTGAAGTTTGGTAAAGATGAGACATTAGGTGTGATGTGGATGTGATGCGGATGTCTTCTTTAATCGAAAAGCTAGAATCAAGGTTTTTATTCGAGTAAAAGCCGAAAGCTCGTTTATTATGTATAGAAGATACCAAGATAACAGTTGTATTGTAGCATATACAAAATAGAAATCATAGTTGAAGCTTAAACCAACTAAGAGCATCCACAGTGGTTTTCTAAAATTGCCAATTTGCCGTTTTTAAAAAAACGAAGCGCTGCAATGGTTTTTCATTTTGCCATTTTTTAGCAAACGTTTTAAATTTGTTTCTCAAATTTGAGAAACGAAAATGAGAATTCTCAAATTATAAAGGACGGGGAATGATTACCCGGACGGGGTATGATTCCCCGTCTCTCAAATTTTAATATATTTTTATTATCAACAGACGGGGTATCTTATATCGTCTGGTAAATTTTATTTATTTATTTATTTTTAAAAAGGGTAAGACGGGATATCATATCCCGTCGTTCACCTTTATTTTATTTTTTTTAAAAAAATGAACGGCCATGATTGGCCGATTAGAAAAAAAGAAAAAAAAAAAAATCTAAATGGTGGGACGGGGAATGATTCCCCGTCCATGGAATGATTCCCCGTCCACATATAATCCGGATGCTGAGTGGGTAGGTTTAGGTAGTTAATTAGGTTTAGGTAGTTGTATAATTAGGTTTAGTTATTATTATATTATTTAATTTATTTAATTAATATAGTTTAATAGTTAATAAGTAATTAACTTTTTAAATTTATTTTTAAAAGTAGAGACGGTATATGATATACCGTCCTATTTGCTATTACTGTTGCAGCCATTTTTGGCCAAATGAGAAACACCACTGTGGATGCTCTAAGGAATAATTACACGAGACAACAGTCAAGCAAAAATATTGGCGAAACTGTAAAAAATTTAAATGAGAGCTCCAGAAAAGAGTCCCAAGTTCGTATATTGTGCTTCACCAGAGCTCCTAGAGAGGGACCAATTGATGAAAATACAAAGGTACAAGAATTAAACAAGGAGACTGCTCTGCATTCCCGCACTTCTGATCCCCCTTTGCATCCTAACAGAGCTATTGTATATTTTAAGGTTCCGGCCTTAGGTTATAAATTCCCTTGTGATCTGAAGATCTCTGTTCCCTCACGCGCAGCGTTCTTTGTTCATTATCCAGGCTGCCTATACTCTTGGTTTCAACTTTTAGGGGCTCAGTCATGGCTCTATCAGGTCCTGAGGGATTTTAAACAATTCTTGCTCTCTCTTCCCATCAAGTATTCTAGGACTCTTGATGCCCCTTCTTTTTCCCGTTGGGCCGGCTCCACCAAGCCCATCTCTTCTGCCTCACCGGTTGCTCCCAGCAGCCTCAGTTCCCCTCTGTGCCCCATCTTGGTTGACGCTGCTTCTACTGACATTGAGGCATTTTTGCCCCCCTCTGCGAGGACTGCCCATCCCCCAGTCAAGCGAGGTTACAACAAGAAAGTTTTCGATCTTTCGAAGATTCGAGTGAGTGCTCGGCTTCTTGCGAGGAAGCAGGCTTCGTGTCAGCTTTTCAGCTAGGGTACAATTGAGCTTAGCCTTCTCGTTTTCTTCCCTAGTGTAGGCTGTATTTTCCGCCGTTGTGCCACTAGAGTCCCCCTTGACGGCTAGTGGATTTGGATGTTGCTGTGGAGAGGGTTTAGTCCTCCAGTTTTCTTGGATCGTTTGTGATATGGCTAAAAATGGGGTTAACTCGAGACCGTCCAGATCGAGCACGAATCTTGAAGCATGGGGGTAAAAAGGTAATTTCACATACAGATGGATCCAAAACGGGTATTGGGCCTCCTTCTCACAGAACCAACCACCCGCGAATAGATCCACTTCAACTGGGCACGGGTCCCGACCCGATACAAGCCCAGTTCACCATGAGGAGAATCAAGGCCACTGATTTGACTAAATCAAATCAATAAGCCTGATTGGCTCTCACCAGGGAATCAGGGCCTAATTTCCCAAAACATAATAGGAGGATTTTCCTCCTGGCTGTTAGGCAGGAAATCAGGATCCTAACCATTCCAAAGGCGACTATAAATACAATCCCTCTACCACCAAGACGAGGTTAACCACTTCTTTACCACTTAAGCTCTTTCTTAATCTTTTCTGATTACTGACAAGAGCGTCGGAGGGTGCGTCGCCGGAATCAACCCCGGTGTCTCGCACTTCCTTGCAGGTTGCGGCAGGAGCAAGAGGGCTGAGTCAACTGTTCAGGTTTTTTTCGGACTTACAAATTCTATCTGTTTACCTCCACACCGAAATCAGCGGTAACAGATTGGCGCCGTCTGTGGGAAAAAGCCACACGAACAGCCTCAGCCCGTTCTCCGTTGTCCTCTGCAGTCATGCCGCCGAAGAAGGTCAGATCCAGAGGGTCGAACCGTGTGGGCAACCTCGCCGACCCGGCGAATGAAGCCCCAGTCAATCCCATTCCTCAGTCCGACCTCCCTCCGCCGACCCAGCAGGTCCCACCTCCTCATCCCAAGCAGCAGCCCGACATTGGTCCGTCCGGTCATAACGGTCGAAAGGAGAAGCAGCCCCTCAATCCGGGCCATGTCTCGGTCCATAATGGGTCCTCGGACTCGATGGCTTCTCATCATCCCGACCTTCGCATTACACTTCTGAACCGCCAGAAGGACGACGACCTCCGAACCCATCTCGACGAGAGGCGGGCCCGAGAGGGAGCCTCCCGCCAGCGTCAAGGTGAGCGGTCCCCACGTCGCCGGGATGGCAGAAGGTCTCCGGACCGTAGAGGCCGAGCGGCGTCCCCCGAGCGCCGAAGGAGGAGGTCCCGTTCCCCCGCGGATCGGCGTCACCCGAGGGACCGAGATGTACCTATCAGTCGAGCCGAATTCCTCCAGTTTCAGGAGACCGTTCTGCAGGCTCTCAATCTTCGGCAGAACGTCCAGAATGCTCAGAGGGCTCCGACGCCCCCCAGGGATCCCAGTCCTCGGCGCCGAACCCGGAGCCCTTCCCCGGCTCCCAGCCGCCAGCAGCGGGAACAAAGCCCTCGCCGGTCTCAGGACTACCGGCGCCGCAGTCCACACCCCCCTTCCTATGAAGAGGGGTCCGGGGGGTCATACGATTACCAGCAGAGGGACGACGCCCTCATCCGCCGTCTCCATGAGGTGGAAAGGCGTATCGGCCGCATGGACAGGGAGGAAGAGTCCCGAGCAGGAACCTTCCGTCCCAGCCGACCCCCCTTCTCACGGTCGATCATGGAGGCCCACATACCGAGGAGTTTCAAACCGCCACAGTTTGAAACATACTCAGGGGAATCTGACCCGGTCAATCACGTCGAAAGCTTCAAGACCCTGATGCTGATCCACCAAGCTTCCGACGCGGTGCTCTGCAGGACCTTCCCTGCCACACTCAGGGGGTCGGCTCGGGAATGGTATTCCAGGCTCGCCCCCTCATCCATCTTCTCATTCGAGCAGTTCGAGACGCTGTTCATAACTCACTTCGTGAGTAGCCGGCGAGCCGAGAAGACAAGTCTCTCCCTACTGAACCTGCGGTAGGAAAGGGAAGAGAAGCTGTGGGATTATGTGAAGAGATTCACCGCAGAGGTCAGGTCTATTGCCTCCTTAGACCAGTCCATGGCCATCGTGGCGTTCCAGTCGAACGTCCTTAACGCCAACCTCCGATCATCCCTGGCCAAGAAGCCCCCGCATGACTTCGCCGACCTCCTCCTGAGGTGCGAGAAGCACATCCGAGCAGAGGAGGCCGAAGCCCTTCCAAGCTTTGGGGGGCCCTCCGCAGGGTCGAAGAGGAAGGCGACGGGGGAAGAGGGGTCCAAGAAAGCTCAAAAGGACATCGGCGGCCAGCGCCGCCCACCCCCGAGGTTCGAAAAGTTCACTCCCCTCACCACTAATGTCTCTACTATCCTAATGGAGGTGGAGAAGGAGGGAGTCATCCCTCCAGCTCCGAGGATGCACACCCCGGCGAAGAGGAGGAACAAAGATAAGTGGTGTCGTTACCACCGAGACCACGGGCACGACACGAATGACTGCCGGGCTTTGAGAGATGAGATCGAAGCCCTCATTCGGAGGGGGCAGCTGGCCAAGTTCGTGAAGGCTAACGATCGGACAGATCGCAACTCCCCTCCGCCTCGGGGGGCTAACAAGCGCTCCGAGCGGCGCGAAGAGACACCCGAGTTCGAGGAGGAACGGGTTCTGCACTTGATCCACGGAGGCCCCATGGGGGGCTCCTCTAATTCCTCCCGGAAGGCCTTCGTCCGAGAGGTCAACTCGGTCCATAGTGCCCCTCCCCCGAAAGGTCTCGGCGTCCCTGTGTCCTTCTCCGATGCCGACCTCGAAGGGGTCCGAACTCCCCACTGCGATGCCCTCGTCATCGACCTCCGTATGGCCAACTTCAAGGTGCAAAGGATTTTGGTGGACAACGGGAGTTCGGTCAATATCCTTTTCCTCTCGGCCTTCCGAGGCCTGCAGCTGTCCCGAGACCATCTCAAGCCGGCCGGTTACACTCTCCACGGGTTCACGGGGGTCCCGGTAACCGTCGAGGGGGTGATAACCCTAGACGTTACTGCGGGAAGCGCCCCTACTACCCGGACCGAGCCGATGGACTTCATGGTCGTCGACGTCCCGGCAGCATATAATGTCATCCTAGGCCGCCCCGGCCTAGCCGCCCTGGAGGCTGTCCCCTCGGCATACCATTTGAAAATGAAGTTCCCCACTCGGTCGGGAGTAGGGGAAGTCAGGGGAAACCAGGAAACAGCCCGGAAGTGCTACATGACTTCCACCGGGGGACCAGTGCTCTCGCTCGAGACACTGGAGATCCCCGAGCCGAAGGCCCGCCAGACGTCCGAACCGACGGACGAATTGGAAGAAGTGCTCTTCTCGGACGAGGATCCGAGCCGGAAATTTCTCATTAGCAAATCCTTGCCGACCGCACTGTGTTCGGACTTGATTAAATGCATCCGAGACAACCGTGACCTGTTTGCATGGTCAGCCGCGGACATGCCCGGCATTTCCGAGGAGCTCCTCGTCCATCGCTTAAGCGTCGAACCGGGGTGCAAACCGGTCCAGCAGAAGAGGCGAAAGTTCGCTCCCGAGCGACAGCAGGCCATCAAGGAGGAGGTTGATAAACTTCTAAAGGCCAAGTTCATACAGGAGGTAAATTATCCCGAGTGGCTGTCGAACGTTGTAATGGTCAAGAAGTCCAATGGCTCGTGGAGGATATGCATTGACTTCACCGACCTGAACAAGGCGTGTCCGAAGGATCCCTTCCCGCTCCCGAACATCGACACCCTTATCGACGCCACCTCGGGCCATGAGCTCCTCAGCTTCATGGATGCCTTCTCGGGGTACAATCAAATCCGAATGTTCCCTCCGGACATTCCGAAGACTTCCTTCGTCACCGACCAAGGCCTTTACTGCTACCGGGTAATGCCGTTCGGCCTGAAGAACGCGGGCGCCACCTACCAGCGCCTCGTCAACAAGGTCTTCCAGAACCAGATCGGCCGAAACATGGAGGTGTACGTTGACGACATGCTCGTCAAGAGCATCCGCGACACCGATCATGTAGCCGACCTCCAGGAGGCCTTCGGCGTGTTGAGGAAGCACAACATGCGGCTGAACCCGAACAAGTGTGCATTCGGTGTCTCCTCGGGAAAATTCCTCGGCTTCATGGTAAGCCAGCGAGGAATCGAAGCTAATCCCGAAAAGATTAAGGCCATATTAGACATGGCTCCGCCTCGGAACGTCAAGGAGGTGCAAAAGCTCACTGGCCGGCTCGCTGCTATCGGCCGGTTCCTTTCGAAGTCGGGGGAAAAGTGCCTTCCCTTCTTTAAAGCGCTCCGGGGGGCCAAAGGTTTTGAATGGGGCCAACCACAACAGGAATCATTCGACCAGCTGAAGGCCTATTTGGTGAACCCCCCCTGCTCAGTAAACCGGTCCCGGGCGAGACTCTCTTCGTCTACTTGGCTGCCTCCGAGCAGACCTTAAGTGCTGTCTTAGTGAGAGAGGAGGACCGGGCTCAGAGGCCTATCTACTACGTGAGCAAGGTGCTCCGGGACGCCGAGCTCCGCTATCCGAGGATAGAGAAGATAGCCTATGCTCTGGTCATGGCAGCGAGAAAACTTCGGCCATACTTTCAATCCCACTCGGTCGTTGTCCTCACCGACCAACCCCTTAAGCAGATCCTCCACAAGCCTGAGACCTCGGGCCGGCTGATGAAGTGGTCCATTGAGCTAAGTCAGCATGACATCTCTTATCAGCCTCGGACGGCAATTAAGGCACAAGCTCTCGTCGACTTCATTGTAGAATCCACTATCCCCGAGGTCGGCCACGTCCCGAATGGCCCCCCCATTTGGATAGTTTTTGTGGACGGATCCTCTTGTAATGAAGGAAGCGGCGCCGGAATCATACTGAACGGCCCTGACAACTTCGTCCTCCAGTACGCCATCCGCATGAACTTCAAGGCCTCGAACAACGAGGCGGAGTACGAAGCCCTCATCGCCGGGCTCGGGCTCGCCCGAAGTGCTGGAGCCCAACGCCTTCGGATTCACAGTGACTCCCAACTAGTCGTGAACCAGGTCTCGGGCGAATATGAGGCCCGAGACGAGCGAATGGCGAAGTACCTCGCCAAGGTCCGGGACCTCCTGAGTCGGTTCGAAGAGGCCACCATCGAACGAGTCCCTCGGGAAGAAAACTCACAGGCTGATGCCCTCTCCAGATTGGCTTCGTCCTCACTTCAAGGTCTCGAACAGACCGTGCTGATCGAAGTCCTCTCCAAGCCGAGCATCGAAGATGAGTCGCCCGCCTCGGTGGAGTCTTTGCCAGTCATGCTACAAGACGATTGGATGAAGCCATTGATAGAATTCTTAAGGGATGGAGTTCTGCCTTCAGATCCCAAAGAGGCTCGCCGAGTCAGGACCCGGGCCGAGCGGTTTGTCCTAATCGAGGGTATCCTGTACAAACGCTCTTTCTCTCAGATAGACGGCCGACCGTACTTAAGGTGCCTCTTTCCGGATCAAGCCGAATACGCCCTGCGAGAGCTCCACGAAGGCATTGGAGGGGCACACTCAGGGTTTAGGTCCTTGGCCCGAAAAGCTTTGAATTATGGGTATTTCTGGCCGACCCTTCTTCAAGACGCCGAGCGACACGTTCGGCAATGCAGTTCCTGTCAGAGACACTCTAACATCCGACGCCTCCCTCAGGCCACCTCGCCTCCCTATCAAGTCCCATCCCCTTCGCAATGTGGGGGATGGACTTACTAGGGCCCTTCCCTCCAGCTCCAGGTCAGCTCAGGTTCTTGGTCGTAGCCATCGACTACTTCTCGAAGTGGGTCGAGGCCGAGCCCCTCGCCACTATAACCAAGAACAAAGTGGTACAGTTCTTCTGGAAGAGCATCATATGCAGGTTCGGAGTCCCCCGGGTCCTCGTAACGGACAACAGGACTCAGTTCACAGGCGCAGCGTTCCGAGCTCTATGCGACGACCTGGCCAGTCAGCAGCGCTTCTCGTCCGTCTCCCATCCTCAGTCGAACGGACAGGCAGAAAATGCCAACCGGCAGATCCTCGCAGGTATCAAGAAAAGGCTCGACAAAAGCTCCAAGGGCTTATGGGTCGACCAACTCCCCAACGTCCTATGGAACTACTGCACGAGCAAACGGACCCCCACAGGCGAGTCCCCCTTCAACCTCACCTACGGGTCCGAGGCCGTGATACCTCTTGAGGTCGGAATACCTTCCCCTCGGCTCACAGCCTATGACGAAGCACAGAATGCCAGAGACCTCAGAGCAGAATTGGACTTGATAGACGAGCTGAGGGAAAGGGCATCGATTCGGCAGCAGATTTACCGAAGAAGAGTTGAATTGGCGTACAACAGGAAGGTCCGGCCCGCCAACCTTAGACAAGGAGATTTGGTCTTGAGAAAGCTGGCTATATCCCTCCCCAGTCAGAAGAACAAGCTAGCCCCGAACTGGGAAGGGCCGTACAGGATCACGAAAGTTGTTCGGCCAGGAACATATCGCCTTGAAGACCTGGACGGCATAGAGCTTCCGAGGACTTGGAATGCCGACCACCTCCTGAAATACCAAGAAAGCGCTCCGGCGCCGCTCTGAGTAACATGGAGTATCGAGCCATTCCAATCCTCTGACTTGTAACCCATTTTTCACAAATTGTACTATGTAAAACGGTTCGCCGTTAAACGTCAATAAAGAAAGCTCTATTATGTTTGTGAATCCGCATGTTTTTCTCCCCTCTTATCACCTGCCCTTTTATATTGTGATTTCAACCAATGGTTCGGAGTCCACGTTCGGCTCGGCCTCATTCCCTCAGTTCGTCTCCGGACGGACCGGAGGTAGACCGCCGTTCCGAACTGCTCCCGCAGCCGTTGAACTATACCGATGGTTCGGAGTCCAACACTCGGCTCGACTTTACCTCCTCGGCTCGTCTCCGAACGAATCAGGGGTAGATCGCCGTTCGGAATTGCTCCCACAGCCGTTGAACTATACCGATGGTTCGGAGTCCAACACTCGGCTCGACTTTACCTCCTCGGTTCGTCTCCGGACGAATCAGGGGTAGATCGCCGTTCGGAATTGCTCCCACAGCCGTTGAACTATACCGATGGTTCGGAGTCCAACACTCGGCTCGACTTTACCTCCTCGGTTCGTCTTCGGATGAATCAGGGGTAGATTGCCGTTCGGAATTGCTCCCACAACCGTTGAACTATACCCAAGGTCCGGAACACATAATCCGAACTCTCCTAACTATTAGCCGAAGCCCGAAGACCCATACCTTCGATCGGTTCCTGAGCAAGCGCCTTCCCGAGCGTGTAAACGGGGAAAACACACTTTCCCCTCAACTTTCGTGCACGATCTCAATTAGACGGCTCAGATCTTGCCACCTGCGCTAAACGACAAGATAACGTTTTCTTGGGGACTGAGCCGCCTCGAGATTCGCGCCCACGTTCAACGGCTCAGATCTCGCCACCTGCTCTAAATGACAAAATAGCACTTTCTTGGGCACAGAGCCGCCCAGGAATTCGTACCGTACCGTGTCAGAGCCGCTAAACGACAAAATACCGTACTCATGGGGACCCGTTCGGTTAAACAAACACGCTCGGTTCAAAGATCTCGACACGACCGACACAGTTATAAGCAAAGACAAATATGCAAAGCAATGAAAGGGAATTTTATTAATGGTCGGCGCATAATACAAAACATTCCATTACAAAGTGTTGGCAAACAAAACACACAACGCCCGACCCACTACACTTGTCTCTCATATAGAAACATCCTCACTAGAATGTTCGTCCTCCTCGGCTGGCAGCTCCTCTGCGTCCCCCCGGAGCTTCGCCATCACAGCCTGCAAGTGCTGAATCTCCGAAAGCAAGTCATCCCGCTCGGCAATAATCTTCGACTGGTTGTGCCGAATGCATTTGACCCGAAGAGCGTTGCTGAATGCGGTTTGCGAGTCTTCATCCCCTCCTACGGGGCTAAGCTCGACGATCCTATTCTCCAAGCGTTGGATCTCGGCTTCCCGGAGATCGAGGACGGACGAAAGGTGGGCCCGTTCACCCTCAGCCCGGTGTAACTTCAGATCGGCGCTCCTAGGGCTCAAAACCACCGTCCCAGAAGTGGCCTCGGATTCGGAGTCATCATTCGGACGTTCAGAGTCCGAGCCATGGATCGTCACCACAAGCTGAAAGGAAGGGAAAACGAATAACACAATTTCAATATACTGCCGATGTCTAACACTTGAAAATTTTCCAAAAAAGATTCGCATTCAGACATGATAGTGATACAGACAGCCGGACCGACCCCATAATTAGGTTTTTACAACAACCAACAAAAATGGAAAACGACATGATCAGGGCCTCTTCGGAAGGGGAATGCTTCGGTTTAGGGAAACGCGAGGACGACGAGGCCTGCCCTCCGAGCTCGACCCTAAACCAACGAAGCGCGATCCCCCTTCACTGCTAGTCCTAACAGCGACGCCGACCGAGGCACCGCTCGACGAGACAGCCACGCTACTTTGAGCATCGGCCGGACTCCGCCTGGTCATAGGCGAGCGCGTCGCAAGTTCGTAAAACGTAATCCCCCTCTCGCTCTCCTCGCGAGTGCACGACGTGCTGCGGACATTAGCCCTCTCCGACACGGGCTTGAGTGACGCGATCTCCTCCTCCAGTTCGATAATTCTATCCCTCAAGACATCATCCTTCGCCAACTTCTTCGGTCGAGGGGCCCTCAACGAGCCCGAGGCATTGGCACTATCAGCCGCAAGCCGTCGGTAATGGGTGACCTCAATCCCCCTATCTATTGTGATCCTTCTGAGCCTGTCGATTTCGGCTAATAGCCTCTTGCGCTCGGTTGATGCTTTCTCCAGTTCGGAAGTCAGCCTCTCTCCCTCCGCCGAACGTTCTTTATCCGCTAACTCCAAGTATTGGACCTCAGCCAAGAGGTCGTCATTCTTCTGCTCGGCGGCAGCAAGCTCTCTACGGAGACTCTCGACTTCGCCTTCGGGACAAGGAGCTGGGGGGTGCTTCCGTAGTTGCCACAGCTCGCGACAATACCTCCGCAGAGCTGCCTTCGTCTCCTCCAGCCTGCCGAGCAAGAGAAATCGATTATACCGGCTCTGAAAGAGCTCGTCCTTCGTTTTCGCCAGCTCCTTCCGAAGGTATACAACCTCCGTGATCGGACCGAATCTCACCTGAAAAGCAGAGATAAATCCGAGGCCCAACACTTGAAGAAATTTACGCCAAATCAGACACTAAGTCCGAGACTCAACACTTGGACAAAATTTGGCCAAACAAAACATTTTTTCATTCAAGATTCAAAGAGAAAGTTCTACAACAGTGGTGGCCAGTCCGCAGTTAGGCTTACAAAAGCAAAAACAAAAAAGAAAAAAGACAACCGAGTCAGGGGTCGACCTTTTTGTCGTTCGGGTCCGTCGACCCCTCGGCCTTGTCCTCGCCATCGCCCCCGCCTCCGCCTTCGCTCCTGCTCTCCTCCTCGGAGTCGTCCTCCTCTTCCTCCTCGGCCTCGACCTTCCATGGGTCCTCGACGGGTTCCGTCTCCCCCTCGGGGTCGAGCAACCCCTCGGGGACACCCTCCTCGAGGTCGTAAAAGTTGTAGGAGGACGTGTCGAAGCCCGGGTTCTTGGCGACCACATGTTGCAGGGCTCGGCCATAGGCATCCACCATGTTCTGGAGCATGTGCAGCGCGGCCTCCTCCTGCACGGCCTTCTTCACCTTCTTCACCTTCCTGAGGTGTTTGGCCTTGATCTTCTCGGCCCTCTTCCGAGCATCCTCCGCTTCCGACCGAGCCTTGGCCAGCTCCTCCTTCAGCTCGGCTGCCTCCTTTACCGATGCCTCGAGCTTGGCCGTCGTATCCTTCAGCTCGGCCACCTCCTTCTCCGAGGCCTCAAGCTTGGCCGCCGTGTCCTTTGACAGCTGAACGGCGTCGGCCAGCTGCTTCTCCAACCCTCCTACTTCGGCAGCTCTCTTCGTCGAGAGAAGCAGCTCGTCATCAAGCTGCTTCGCGACCTTGACGCGCTCCGCCCTCTCCCGCTCCCTCTCCTGCTCCTTGTTCGCCAACTCCTCGACCAGGAAATTGAAGTGGCAGAGGGTCTGAAAGAGAACAACACGTTAAAATCCGAACCCAAGAACTTAGAGAAATTCCAAGGAAGAAATGTGGATGAAGAAGAGCTCGGCCTACTTACCGACATGGTATTCCGGGCAATCTGCATCACGGCATCCCCTGCCATCCCGGCCTTCAGGGTCGCTCGATCCTTCGGGGTCGGCAGCTGCCTCACCGCCTCCATGCAGATGTTCCCGTCGCCCAAAAAGCCATCGACGTTCATCACCTGCCAGTCGGGGACGAAGATCTGCTTATGACGCTCGGTCAAGATCTTCTCCGCATCGGCGGTAAGGGGCGGAACTGGGAGGGACAGCGCATCCTTCACCCCGAACACGCTGCTCGACGAACCGGGAGCACCCGCCTCCGGGGTCGGTGCAGGTGCATCCGAGGCGAGGGGATCGGAGACCACGACCCCCCCTGCTCGGGGACCACGACCTTCGTCGGAGAGACAAGGACCTCGATCTCCCCCTTCTTGAGGACCGCGACCTTCGGTTGGTCGGCAGCCTTCACAACCGAGGGCTTCTTCGAAGCTCGGCTGTCCTGAGGCGCTCCTGACGGCCTCTTCTTATTCTCCTGCTCTGCCCTGCCCTTCGCCACCAGAGCCTTGTAATCAAGCTTCATCGTCTCTACAAAAGCCGAATGAAAAAACTTAGAAAAATTTTCATGAACTTTAAACAAAGAGTATAAATACCAGAAGCATACGAGGGTCGATCGGACTGAGACCCCCACGGAACAGATGCTCCTCCGTGATATCTTTCCAGCTTAGCGTTGGCAGGGCGAGGAGCTTCTTCTGGACCTCCTTGTCCTCATCACTCAGCGGCACCTCTCTCTTGGTCCGCTTGGGCAGACCTTCCTTCGTCCAAACCGTCGGTATCACCCATGGCGTCAGAGCTCGGACGAGGAAGTACTTCTCCTTCCAATGTTTGATCGAGTCCGGGTTCTCGATCAACTTAACTCCCGTCCGAGGAGAAAGGAAAAACCTCTGCTCGTCCCGCCTCGGCTGGCAAGGTCGGAAGAGACTCCGGAAGAGGAACATAGTCGGCTTGGCACCGACCTCTTGGCATCGAAGGACGAACGCCACGACGTGCCTCCATGTGTTCGGCATCAGTTGGGCGGGACTCAAACCGTACCAGACCAAGATTTCAACCACGAACGGGTGGAGGGGAAAGCGGAGCCCGGCAATGAGGGAGTCAACCGGAAAGACACATACGTCCGACGAAGACTTTGTGTTGGCTCGGAACCCCGGCCCAGGAAGGAGCAGTACATACTCAAGCGGGATCCGGAAACCCTCTCGGATCAGACGAAGATCGGTCTCGGTAAGAGTCGAGATCCTATGGTCAACCTCGGACAGCTCCCTAGGCTCGTTCTCCTCCACCAGCTTAGCCGTACCTTGAGTGACTCTCTCCAAGGTATCCTCAGCATAATCCCGGACGCCTCCCATGCTCGACACGGCGATGGGCTGCCGACCAAACGCCCCCGCTCTCTTCGGTGTTTCCACTATCGTGATCACGGCTTTACCCTTTCGGGACTCCGCCACGACTTCCTCGGGCACTTCAGCCACTTCACCCTCTTTATCCGGACGAACGACGTCTTGCTCGCTCAGATCCACTACTCCCTTCCCTTTATCCCCTCGGCCAACGGCTTGCTCCGAGGCGGGGGTCTCAGCCGAAATCTTAACCATTTTTCCTAAAAGAGAAGGGAAAGAGACTGACCTTGAAGTGACAGGTGCGGTCGGAAAGTTCACCGGAAACTAGGAACGCTACCGCGACAGCTAGCAACGCCACCAGAGAGCTAAAAACTTCGAAGCAAAGTAAAAACTGAAGGGAAAGAGTAAAAATGAAAAGTGAGACTTGGTCTAAGGGGAGGTGAAGATTTATAGTAAAAATGGGACGTCCCTTGGACTTCCAAACGAAAGTTTGCGACTTTTGGGCTGCTCTCGAAACGTCGCGAAGGCCCATCACCACTATCTCCGTCACCAAGTCTACTAGCTCGGCTCCAGGGAACCTGAATCCGAGCTACAAGCAATCCGAACATGCCGACAATAGGGTCCGGTCGGAATCCGAGCAAGTGCCTTCCCGAGCGTGTAAACGGGAAAAACTCACTTTCCCCTCAACTTTCGCGCCTGATCTCGATCAGACGGCCCGGATCTCGCCGAGAGCACTAAACGACAAGATAGTGTTTTCTTGGGAGCTGTGCCCGTCTCGAGATGCGCGCCATCATCCAACGGCTCAGGGTGCGCCACGTCGCTCGGACGATTGAACCCTCGGACGCCCCACCTATGTCTAAAGCAACCAGGAAAATTTTGATTCAAAGTTTTAAGGCACCGCCCTCGGCGAGCACCCCCCGGGTCCCGTGCCTCAGCCGGTATTCCGCCGACCCATGGGCCCCGGTCAAAAACAGATCGGCACTCCCCCCATCTCTAACTCCTCCGGGCTGACATCCATCAGAAGCCATCAGCCCGGAAGGAAGACAGAGATGGGAGGGGGCCCATCAACACTCAGAGATCAGGAGAAGCGCACCATTCCGAGCTAGTTGGTAGCAACTGGAAGGCTCGGCTCGTCAGAGGACTCTGACAACAGCGCCTTCACAGTTGCTAACAACGGGCTCGGACGGTCCGAAAGCCCGAGCCACGACTCATGGTGGAGAAGCGCACCATTCCAAGCTAGTTGGTTGCAACTGGAAGGCTCGGCTTGTCAGAGGACTCTGGCAACAGCGCCTTCATAGTTGCAACAAACGGACTCGGATGGTCCGGAAATCGGCATCGGACATGGATCATCACCTCTTCCACCAAGATCTCTGCCTACCTAGACACTCGCTTCGGAGCGACCAAAGAAAGCAGAAGATCTTGGTGGAAGAACGACCACCCGTCCTTCCGAAGTGGCCCACACCCCGGGTCCGGACTATGGTCGTTGCCACTACTGCCTTATCCCCTCCCGCTCCTGACATCCCCTTCGGAGTAGTGAGGAACGGGAGAAGAATAAGACAACAGAGCGACCACCCGTCCTTCTGAAGTAACTCATCCCTCGGGTCCGGACTATGGTCGTCGCCACTACTGCCTCGTTCCCCCCCCCCGCTCCTGACATCCACTTTGGGGCCGTCAGGAACAGAGGGAAAACCAGGCAGAAGAGCAACCACCCCCTCCGGACCTCTAAAGAGAAGCTACCCAAGGCAGATACCCCCGAGGTGTGAAACTCTATGCTGATGGTGATTGAAATGACAAAGGGAGTGGGGTACTTATAGCCTGCCTCCAAGAATCAGCCATTATGACCCTCGGAAGTTGAAACGCCGCGTATTAATTAAGGGAGTTATCCTTAATGACATTGGGAAGGCAGAACGCCGCGCAAGTCCCGAAGCACCATTAATACCATTGGGAACAGAGCCATCTCGGATTGCCAAAACCACAGGCCCTCGGTCGGCCACCGAGCAAGTGCCTTCCCGAGCGTGTAAACGGGGAAAACCCACTTTCCCCTCAACTTTCGCGCCTGATCTCGATCAGACGGCCCAGATTTCTCCGAGAACACTAAACGACAAGATAGTGTTTTCTTGGGAGCTGCGCCCGTCACGAGATGCGCGCCAACATCCAACAGCTCAAATAGCGCCACGTCGCTCGGACGACCGAAGCCACGCTCCCTCGGTCGGCTTCCGAGCAAGTGCCTTCCCGAGCTGGTAAATGGGGGAAAAAGACACCGAGCTACTTAAACCGTTGGATCTCTCAGAAATTCGCACTCCCAATGATGAACGGCTCAGATTGCGCCACGTGCGCTAAAAGACAAGATAGTGTTTTCTTGGGAACCGCGCCCGTCTCGAGATGCGCACTAGCATCCGACAGCTCAGATAGCGCCACGTCGCTCGGCCTGCCGAACCCCCTACCTCCGGTCGGCAGCCGAGCAAGTGCCTTTCCGAGCTCGTAAACGGAGAAAAACGCTGCCGAGCGGTAACAGCCATCAGAGATTTTCGAAATTCGCGCTCGTCCATGATCAACGGCTCAGATCGAGCCACGTCATCAATCGGTATTTAAATCGTTTTTTATTTATTTAAATCGTTTTATTTATTTAGAAAATTGCGAAAAAATTGCTAAAAATTCGGGAAAATTAACTAAAAATTCTGGAAAATAATTGAAAATTTGGGGGCACATTTTCGAACCCCTAAGCGAACAATTATTACCTAGAATGTACCGTTAAAGGCCCCCGAACGATTAGTGAACACGTCGCAAAATTAAATAAATAGTCCGAAAAAATAGATAAAAACCCTTAAATACCCGATGTGACCAGAGAACAGCCAGCGGCGTCAAAAGTTACCTCACTACCCCCTTTCTAGATTCAAAATCCCACATTTGGACTCCGATACAACTCCACCAGCCACTAAAACAGCTAGACTACTCCTCAAAGTCTGATCACACTCAGTCTTTAGGAGTGGGGGGCTCGTGATATGGCTAAAAATGGGGTTAAATCGAGACCGTCCAGATCGAGCACGAATCTTGAAGCATGGGGGTAAAAAGGTAATTTCACATACAGATGGATCCAAAACGGGTATTGGGCCTCCTTCTCACAGAACCAACCACCCGCGAATAGATCCACTTCAACTGGGCACGGGTCCCGACCCGATACAAGCCCAGTTCACCATGAGGAGAATCAAGGCCACTGATTTGACTAAATCAAATCAATAAGCCTGATTGGCTCTCACCAGGGAATCAGGGCCTAATTTCCCAAAACAGAATAGGAGGATTTTCCTCCTGGCTGTTAGGCAGGAAATCAGGATCCTAACCATTCCAAAGGCGACTATAAATACAATCCCTCTACCACCAAGACGAGGTTAATCACTTCTTTACCACTTAAGCTCTTTCTTAATCTTTTCTGATTACTGACAAGAGCGTCGGAGGGTGCGTCGCCGGAATCAACCCCGGTGTCTCGCACTTCCTTGCAGGTTGCGGCAGGAGCAAGAGGGCTGAGTCAACTGTTCAGGTTTTTCTCGGACTTACAAATTCTATCTGTTTACCCCCACACCGAAATCAGCGGTAACAGTTTGCTTAGGTCCAGCTCCTTTTTCGAATACGGATATGCGTCTGTGGTCTCCTTATTGTGCGCGTCTCCGGGCCATTTTCTCCGATCGCTGGGATCGGTGTGATGCATTCTTACCATGTTTTTGTTCTCTGACTGGATGCTTATTATTGTAATTCTTTATTGTATTTCTTTATTGTTTCACTTATTTCTATTTTACCTCTTGTAAAACCCTTGATATCTGTTTGTATTATTACTGTTTTATTGATTAATATATTTTTTGATGGCTGGAGCCTTTTGGCTCTATCCGATATATCAAAAAAAGAATTAAACAAAAATTATACAAAAGGATATGAATCCAGTATTGCATTGCATTAAGAATCAATCACCTTTTTAAGTTCCAACGGTCAATTACCAAGTAAATCAAAACACCATTTCATTTACCAAATGTCAAGTCCTATCATTAGTAAATGAAACTGTTGGTAACATATGAAAAAGGTTAAGCATACAGCCATACGAGGTATAACTTCTCAATGCTTATATTTGCTTTTAAGGACGAAAAACACAAACAAAGAAGCTAAGATTAATAATTTATCACTGAACCATAAAATAATAATGTAATCAGACAAAACATAATCCATTGCGGTCTTGATAACTCGAGAAAACAAAATAAACAAATACTGGAATCACCACCAGAAAGCCTCTACCAAAACACTAGACAGTTGCAAAAATCTAAATACGACACTCTTAGCATTCTAAATCTTGTTGAAGGCCACAGCTACGATATCGCAACTTTGGATATACTCATTAGCAGGCTCAACTGTGAGTTGTTCTTCAATAAGCGAGTCCACAGACACGAGGTCATCGACCGATGGTCATCATGATTTGCAGCTTCTTAATGTCATACCCAACAACAAGAAGTTTAGATGCATAATATGGCATTTTAAGAAAAGAAGATTACTTTCTATCGCCTTAATTTCCTACAAAAGACATGCATTAAAGTTCAACAAAGTGTGAATATGTATGTAAAATTTTACATGAGATGTTTATAAAACTAGGTTGAGAGGGAGACACACATGAGACAACAAAACTAGGTATAGGGGGAGACCAATATTCAAGTTATATAAAAAACTAATTACATCAATCTATAAGACAATAAACATAGGAAATCAAGCTATAACTGAATCTTACATACATCAATGCACACTACCCTTTGTGTATTCACACTACTCTTTGTGTGAGAACTACATTTGTAAACATATTCGTCTGCCCTTAGCTGGGTTTAGTCTTTCGATCCTAGGATTGAGTCTAGACCGAAACCAATTTCTTTTGCACCGGGAGAACCCATAAATCATGAATTGAATTAGTCGTAGGCTCAGAACACACTTGTATATAAGGATTGTTCAAATCAAGCATCCTGGTATCTCTAGGGCTGCATTGTTATGTCATGCCAACTAGTTCCAACAGTGTCCCCCCCTCTTCCCGCGAAAAAAAATCACCATAAATTCAGTAAACATTCAAAATAAAGCCTGTTTACTGGACACTAAAAAAAAGAGCTATTGAAGGAACAGAAGGAGCTTGTTTTCTAAACACTTGTTACCGCTAAATCTGGTGTGGGGGCAAACAGATAGTATTTGTGGATTCTTGGAAAACTTGAATAGCAAACCTGAAACCTGTTCCGCCGGAGTTTAACCGTTGACTCCCGCCGTTCACCTGCAAAAAGTGCGAGACACCGGGGTTGATCCCGGCGACGCACCCTCCGACGCTCAAGTCAGTAATCAGGAATGATTATGAAAGAGCATAAATTGGCAAAAGATTGATTACCTCTTAATGATGATGGATGAGGGGTAGCCACCTTTGGGATCGCATTAGGCATGTAATCCCTGTGTTTAGATAAGGAATGTAATCCCTAATTTCCAGTGAAAGGATAGATATGAATCAGGGCCGTCGATTAGGATTAATCAGAAACCCTAATTCTATCCTACTGGACCGGGTTTGCAGCGGGTAAAAACCCGTACCCGGTTGGAGATGGATCCGTTCACGGGTTAATGGGTCTTTGAGGAGGAGAACCAGTACCCGCTTCGGACCCATTGGTAGGCGAAATTACCATTTTACCCCTAGGCTTTAAGATACGTTCCTGATTTGGACGGTTCCGATTTAACCCCATTTTTAGCCATATCACGAGCCCCCCACTCCCGAAGAATGAGCTTGATCAGCCTATGAGGAGTAGTTTTACTGTTTTAATGGCTGGCGGAGTTGTATCGGAGTCCAAATGGAAGGTTTCGAATCTTTGCAGGAGGCAGTATGGTGATTTTCTAAGTTAGTTGCATGCTCTGAGTTGTTCTTGAGCTCTTCTGGACATTTGGTGATTTTTATCTATTTTTCGAAATATTTACTTAATTTTGCGAAGTGTCGATTCGTCGTTCGGTTGTCTTAATAAATTGTCCTAGGCAATAATTACTTACTCGGGGGATCAAAAATATTTTCCCAACTTTATAATTATTTTCTAGGATTTTTAATTAGTTTTTCCGAATTTTTAATCATTTTTCCGCAATTTTTAAATAAATAAAACGATTTTAATAAATAAAATACCGAATTATGGTGTGGCGCGATCTGAACAGTTGATCTTGTGCGGGCGCGAATTTCTGAAAGATCGGATGGACAGGGTCGCTCGGCAGCAATTTCTCGCTTTTGCGGGTCGGATGGGCACTTGCTCGGAATCCGAGCGAAGAGGCTCGGTTTTTCCCTTGTGCGAGTGGCTCGGATCGCTAGTCGCTTGGCTTGGAATTCCGAGCGACGTGGAGCGATCTGAGCCATCGGATCTCAGCGCGGATCTAGAGGTAGGCTCGGTTCCCAAGAAAATGCTATCTTGTCATTTAGTGGACGTGGCGTAATCTAGACCGTCCATCTTCTCAGGCGCGATTTTTGCAATGATCCAATGGTTGGAGACGCTCAGCAGCGTTTTTCTTCACTTTCGCGGGTCGGATTGGCACTTGCTCGGTCTCCGAGCGATGTTGCTCGGTCTCCGAGCGATGTAGCTCGGTAGCCGATCGTATAGCTCGGTGGCCGAACTGTTAGCTCGGGACCGAGCGTATAGCTCGGCGGCCGAACTGTTGGCTCGGATCGCCAGTTGCTCGGCTCGGACTGCCGAACGTCGTGGAGCGATTTGAGCCGTCGGATCTTGGCACGAATCTCGAGGCGGACACAGTTCCCAAGAAAACACTATCTTGTCGTGTAGTGGTGCCGGCACAATCTGGGCCATCCGATCGAAATCTTATGCGAATTTTGAGGGGAAAGTCATTTTTTTCCAATTTGCAGCTCGGATTGGCACTTGCTCGGAATCCGAGCTATCCTCTTGGTTGTTGAGGTTGGATTGCCTGTCGCTCGGATTTTGGTCCCGAGGGACGTGGGGCGATCGGAGCCGTTGGATGATGGCACAGATCTCGAGGCTGGCTCAGTTCCCAAGAAAATACTATCTTGTTGTGTAGTGGTGCTGGCACGATCTGGGCCGTCCGATCGAAATCTTACGCAAATTTTGAGGGGAAAGTCGTTTTTCTCCAATTCGCAGCTCGGATTGGCACTTGCTCGGAATCCGATCTATCCTCTTGGTTGTTGAGGTCGGATCGCCTGTCGCTCGGATTTTGGTCCCGAGGGACGTGGGGCGATCAGAGCCGTTGGATGATGGCACAGTTTTTTAGGCTAGCTCAGTTCCCAAGAAAACACTATCTTGTCGTTTAGTGGCGCTGGCATGATCTGAGCCGTTCGATCGAAATCTTACGCAAATTTTGAGGGGAAAGTCGTTTTTCTCCAATTCGCAGCTCGGATTGGCACTTGCTCCGAATCCAAGCTATCCTCTTGGTGGTTGAGGTCGGATCGCCTGTCGCTCAGATTTTGGTACCGAGGGACGTGGGGCGATCAGAGGCATTGGATGATGGCACAGATCTCGAGGCTGGCTCAGTTCCCAAGAAAACACTATCTTGTCATTTAGTGGCACTGGCATGATCTGAGCCATCCGATCAAAATCTTACGCGAATTTTGAAGGAAAAGTCGTTTTTCTCCAATTCGCAGCTCGGATTGGCACTTGCTCGGAATCTGAGCTATCCTATTGGTTGTTGAGGTCGGATCGCCTGTTGCTCGGATTTTGGTTCCGAGGGACGTAGGGCGATCGGAGCCGTTGGATGATGGCGCAGATCTCGAGGCTGGCCCAGTTCCCAAGAAAACACAATCTTTTCGTTTAGTGGCACTGGCATGATCTGAGCCGTCCGATCGAAATCTTATGCGAATTTTGAGGGAAAAGTCATTTTTCTCCAATTCGCAGCTCGGATTGGCACTTGCTCGGATCCGAGCTATCCTCTTGGTTGTTGAGGTCGGATCGCCTGTCGCTCGGATTTTTGTTCCAGGGGTGCCGAGCGGTTTTACTTGCATCGAAACGTTTCTTCCTTTGCCAACAGTTGCCGCTCTTCGTTACTTAGTCGTTTGGGCTTTTGTAACGCTTCAAGGGAGGCCCAAGGATCGCCAAGTCGATTGAGGAGAACGAGTCGAGGGAGACTTCCGAGGTAGATCAGATTTCCTCGAACTTAACCGAGGCGGATTTGCATCGGATTCGAAGTGGGTTCCGGATCCTTGCGGAGTATGCCCTCCTTCTACTCGGCCCTGGCGTCTGAGTGTGCACGTCTTCTTCGGCTGATGTTTGCATAATCCCTGCCGACGCTCTGCACGCCGGTCTTCGGCTGCCATTGCACCCTTTCGTAATCGATGTGCTGCAATGGTTCGGCTTGAGCCCGACCAAGTGGATGCCGAACACTTGGCGGCACATGATGGCCTTCGCTCTTCAATGCCGAGAGGTCGGCGCGCAGCCCTCGATGTTCCTACTGCGAAGCCTTTACCGACCCTGCCAAATGAACAAGAACGAGCAGAGGTACTATCTCTTGTCGAGGAAGGGCGTGAAGCTTATCGAGAATCCGAACTCGATCAAGCACTGGAAAGAGAAGTATTTCCTTGTCCGAGCTCCCGAGCCGTGGGTCATCCCGACAGTGTGGCTGAGGGACGGGGTTCCGAAATGGGCGAAGAAGGAGCCCGTGCTCAGCAACGAGGAGGCAGAGATTGCAGAAAAGCTCCTCGTCTTCTGACCCTCAACTACAAGGACATTACCGAGGAGGTCCTATTCCGAGGGGGTCTCAGTCCGATCGACCCTAGTACACTTCTCTTTTTCTTTTCTTTGCTTTGTCTTTGAGTTAAAAAAAAATTCTAACTTTTTTCGCTCGGTCTTTGCAGAAACTCCCGGCATGGACTACAAGGGTCTGATGGCCAAGGCCTGGGCGGCTAAGGAGCAGGAGGCGAGGAAGAGAAAGAGGACCGTGTTCGGGCCTCAAGGTGGCCGAGCGCCCAAGATCCCCTTGGTCTCTCCGACCATCGAGCGGCAAGTTGTCGAGGCTCCTCCGGTCGAGCCCGATCAAGGCCTCGTCGTGGCGTCCGCCCCACCTACCTCGGATGCGCCGACCCAAACGGCGAGAACAGATGCTCCAGGGTTTTCGGGCGGAGCGTTCAACGTGAGCACGGCACTGGCTCTCGAGGTCCCGCCCCTCACTGCTGAGGCAGAGAAAATCCTGACCGAGGAGCACAAGCGCATCTTCGTCCCCGATTGGCGGGTGATGAAGGTCGATGGGTTCCTAGGGGACGGCAACATCTACATGCAGGCGGTGAAGCACCTGCCGACCCCTAAAGACCGAGCGGCGCTCAAGGCGGGCCAAGTTGGTGACACCGCAATGCAGATTGCTCGGAACACCATGTCGGTAAGTACTAGAGGACTTTCTTCAAAATTTTTCCAAGTTTTTGTGATTGTTCTTAACTGCTTTTTGTATTGTTTTCAGACCCTCTGCCACTTCAACTATTTGCTCGAGGAGTTTGCGAGGCAGGAAAAAGAACTGACCGCGCTGAGCGACCGAGAGAGGTCAGAGCGCGCGAAGGCGGTGAAGCGGTTTAAAGCTGAGCAGCTTCTTTCTACTTCGCGTGCGGCGAGGTGGCCAGACTGGAGACGAAGCTGGCCGAGGCACTGGAGCAGTTGGCTGACGAGGCATCCAAGGTCGTAGCCTTAGAAAAGGAGAATGCCGAGCTCAAGGAGGAGCTGGCCAAGGCATAGGCGGAGACGGAGATGGCTCGGAAGACGACCAGGAAGGTGTTGGCCAAGCACGCGTCAAAGGTGTCCAAGGCGAAGAAGGCCATCCAGGATGAGGCCGAAGCCCATATGTTCAAAAACATGGAGGAAGCCTACGGCCGCGCGTTGCTACACATCTTGGCTCGGAACCTCGGGTTCGACACCTCCTCCTTTCACTTTTATGATCCTGTGGAGGGGGAGGAAGAAATTCTTCCGGCAATGCTCGGACCCGAGGGGGGTAAGGGCACCGAAGGTATGGGCGAGACCGAGGATGAGGCCGAGGACAAGACGGAGAACGAGGCCAAGGACGAGGACGAGGCGAAAGTCAAGAGGGCGATAGTTACTGTGCCGAGCGATGATGGCTCGGAGCAACACCAAGAGGTCGACCCCTGACTTAGTCGTCTCTTCTTAATTGTTTTTGCTTTTTTCGTTTTGTTTTTGTAATGCCTAACTGCGGACTGGCCACTGCTTTTGTGTACACTTTTGGAGTTTTCAATGAAACGACTCGCTTTTTTTCGGTCGAACATTTGAACAGTCTGACGCTTGGTTTTGTATTGAAAATTGTGAGATTTCTCTAAGTGTTGGATACCTTTCGTTGGTATTAAGAATTTCGAGAGTTGCTAACACCTTTCGCTAGGAACTTGAGCATTGTTAACACCCCAAAATTTTTCTAAGTGTTGGAAACTTTTCGTTTGCATTGAGAACTTCTTTTCGCCTTTCTATGTTGACATCTCTTCGCTTTTTAGGTTGTGTTGGGTCCGATTATTGAGGTCTCCCATCTTTCGTTCTGAGCTGAAGAAAGTGAAGCGGGCTCTTTCTCACAATCGGGATAACTCGTTTTACGACTTCTTAAAGTTAGAGGACATCAAAGCAACTGCGAGAGGGTATTTCGCGAGTTGAGGCAACTGCGGAAGCAACCTCGAGAGGCTCGTCTCGAAGGCGAGATAGAGTTGCTCCATAAGGTGCTCTTCGATGTCGACCAAAGGAATAGTGAACTGCTGGCGAAGTTTCGTCATTTGGAGGTAATGGTGAAAGAACATTCGGCGGAGGAAGTGGAGTTAGCTTCGAGGGTGGGGAAATTGATGTCCGAGCACGATGAGTTGACGGTAAGAATTGACAAACTGAGGAGGATCACGATCGATAGGGGTATCGAAGTGACTCATTTTCGTCGTATTGTGGCCGACAGCACTAACGTCGCAGGCTCGTCTAAACTTCCCCGTTTCAAAGTATCGACGGAGGGCAATATTCTGAGAGATACGATCGTCGAGCTAGAGGAGGAGATTGCAACGCTGAAACCTCAACCCGTAAGGATCAATGTTCGCAGTACGTCGTGTACTCGCGAAGAGAGCAAAAGAGAAATCTCGTTCTACGAACTTGCGACTCGTTCGCCTGCCGTTAGGCGGAGCCCAGCTGATGCTCAGAGTGGTGTAGCTGTTTCATCTAGTGGCGCCTCGGTTGGGGCCACAGCTAGAATCAGCGACGAAGGGGGGTCTCGCTTTGCTGGTTTAGAGTCGAGCTCAGAGGTAAGGCGATGCCACCTTCGTGTGTCTCTGAACCGAAGCGTTCCCCTTCCAAAGAAGTGCTAAACAAGTTGTATTATACTCTTCAAGTTATTGTAAAACTCTGTTGTAGTGTCAGCCTTGTTTGAGTTCTTAATTTAAAAAAGTTTGTTTTGCTTCTGATGTTCGAATGCTGCGTTGGCTGGTATTAGTTTAAGTATAACTCCTCCAACTTTTGACAACTACTCAAAATCAGAAGCAAATCTTCCTTCTTATGGGCGAACCACTTTTGGCTTGCGTAATAGCGAGCTTGAAAAGTGGAGTCGAGCCAAGTGTTGGACTCCGAACTCGTCGTTAGAGTTTGTTCAACGGTTGTGGGAGCAATTCCGAATGGCGAACCACTTCTAGCTCACTTAAGAGCGACCTTGCGAAGCAGAGTCGAGCCAAGTGTTGGACTCCGAACTCGTCGTTAGAGTTTGTTCAACGGTTGTGGGAGCAATTCGGAATGGCAAACCACTTCTTGCTCGCTTAAGAACGAGCTTGCGAAGCAGAGTCGAGCCAAGTGTTGGACTCCGAACTCGTCATTAGAGTTTGTTCAACGGTTGTGGGAGCAATTTCGAATGGCGAACCACTTTTAGCTCGCTTAAGAGCGAGCTTGCGAAGCAGAGTCGAGCCAAGTGTTGGACTCCGAACTCGTCGTTAGAGTTTGTTCAACAGTTGTGGGAGCAATTCCGAATGGCGAACCACTTCTAGCTCGCTTAAGTGCGAGCTTGCGAAGCAGAGTCGAACCAAGTGTTGGACTCCGAACTCATCATTAAGGTGAAGAGTACAAGCAGAGAGATACAAGCAATTTTACAAGTAAAATATGAAAAAACATTCTTTATTGACCACTAATAATTGGCTGCTTCTAAGTTGCGAGCCGTTGTTACATAAGAGAAATAAGGAAAAAATACAAGTAAAAAGAGAGGAACGGTTCGACATCCCAGAATACTTAGAGAGGCGTTAAAGTGCTTTCTTGGTATTTCAAAAGATGTCGGCATTCCAAGTCCTGGGGATCTCTTTGCCTTCGAGGTCTTCTAGACGATATGTCCCGGGCCGAACCACTTTGGTGATCTTGTAGGGTCCCTCCCAATTTGGAGCTAGTTTACTCTTCTGACCAGGAAAAGGGATTGCTAACTTTCTGAGGACCAAGTCCCCTTCTTTGAGGTCGGTAGGACGGACTCTCTTATTGTACGCCAACTCCATCCTCCTCCGATAACTCTGTTGGCGGATTGACGCTCTTTCCCGTAGCTCGTAGACCAAGTCTAAGCTTGCCCGAAGTTCTCTGGCATTCTGTTCTTCTTCGTAGGCAACAAGGCAAGGAGAAGGTATGCCGACTTCCAATGGGATCACAGCCTCGGACCCATACGTGAGGTTGAATGGCAACTCTCCTGTGGGGGTCCGTTTCGTAGTGCGGTAGTTCCACAGCACGTTAGGGAGCTGATCGACCCATAAGCCTTTAGAGCACTTATTCAGCCTCTTCTTAATACCGGAGAGGATCTATCGGTTAGCATTCTCCACTTGACCATTCGACTGTGGATGGGAGACGGAGGAGAAACGTTGTTGGATGGCGAGGTCTTCACATAGAGCTCGGAAGGCAGCTCCGGTAAATTGGGTTCCGTTGTCTGTTATGAGGACTCGAGGGACACCGAATCGACAGATAACGTTCTTCCAGAAGAACTGAAGTACTTTGTTCTCGGTGATTGTGGCCAAGGGCTCGACCTCTATCCACTTCAAGAAGTAGTCGATCGCCATGACTAAGAATTTGAGCTGGCCGGGAGCTGGTGGGAATGGCCCTAGTAAATCCATCCCCCACATTGCGAAAGGGATAAGACTTGATAGGGAGGTGAGTGGAGCTTGTGGGAGGCGACGGACGTTGGAGTACTTCTGACAAAAAGCTGCATTGCCGAACATGCAGTTCGGCGTCTTGTAGGAGAGTGGGCCAGAAATATCCATAATTCAACACCTTCCGGGCTAGGGATCTGGACCCTGAATGTGCCCCGCCGATGCCTTCGTGGAGCTCTTGCAGGGCGTAATTGGCTTGTTCCGAGGAGAGGCATCTCAAATAAGGCATGCCGTCTACTTGTGTGAAGGAGCGCTTGTATAGGATGCCCTCGATAAGTGTGTATCGCTCTGCTCGGGTTCTCACTCGGCGAGCTTCTTTAGGGTCTTCGGGGAGGAGCCCATCCCTTAGGAATTTTACCAGGGGTTTCATCCAATTATCTTGAAGCAGGACAGGTAGCGACTCCATCGAGTTGGAAGTTTCATCTTCTATACTTGGCTTCAGGAGCACCTCGATCAAGACGGTATGCTCGAGACCTTGTAGGGAGGAGGAAGCTAGCTTGGAGAGGGCATCGGCTTGGGAATTCTCTTCTCGGGGGATTCGCTGGATGAGAGCTTCTTCAAATAGGGCCATGAGATTCCTGACCTTGGCTAGGTACTTAACCATTCGGTCATCTCGTGCCTCGTACTCGCCTAGGACCTGATTTACGACCAGCTGAGAGTCGCTAAAGATCTGGAGGTGCTGCGCCCCTGCATTGCGAGCCATTCCGAGGTCGGCTATGAGTGCTTCATATTCTGCTTCATTGTTAGAGGCTTTGAAGTTGATGCGGAGGGAGTATTGGAGGACAAAATCATCTGGGCCGGCCAGAATGACCCAGGCTCCGCTTCCCTCGTTACAAGAGGATCCATCTACGTAGACCGACCAGACAAGTGGTCCCTTCATTGCTTGGCTGACCTCGGGGATGGTATTCTCGACGATGAATTCAGCTAAGGCCTGAGCCTTGATTGCGGTCCGAGGCTGGTACGATATGTTGTGTTGGCTCAGCTCGATAGACCACTTCATGAGGCGACCGGAGGTCTCCGGCTTGTGGAGTACTTGCTTTAGCGGTTGGTCGGTAAGAACGACCACCGAATGAGACTGGAAATATGGGCGAAGCTTTCTTGCGGCCATGACTAAGGCATATACCATCTTCTCTATCCTCGGGTAGCGAAGCTCGAAATCCCGAAGTACCTTGCTCACGTAATAAATGGGCTTTTGAGTCTTATCTTCTTCCCTTACGAGGACGGCACTGAGGGTCTGGTCGAAGGCGGCTAAGTAGAGGTAGAGGGCTTCTCCGGGAACAGGTTTGCTGAGGAGAGGAGGATTGACTAGGTAAGCCTTCAGCTGGTCGAATGAGTCTTGTTGTTGCCGACCCCACTCGTTGCCTTTAGCCCCCCTGAGAGCTTTGAAGAAGGGAATACACTTCTCCCCTGACTTGGAAAGGAAGTGCCCTATGGCTGCCAGGCGACCCGCTAGCTTCTGGACCTCTTTAACATTCTTCGGGGGAGCCATGTCTAATATGGCTTTGATCTCCTCGGGGTTGGCATCGATTCCTCTTTGGCTGACCATGAAGCCTAGGAATTTCCCTGACGAGACTCCGAACGCACATTTGTTCGGATTGAGCCTCATATCGTGCTTCCTAAGTACGTCGAACGCCTCTTGTAGATCGGCCACATGATCGGCCCTGTGGATGCTCTTCACAAGCATATCGTCAACATACACCTCCATATTTCGGCCGATTTGTGCTTGAAAAACCATGTTGACAAGGCATTGATAAGTGGCACCTGCATTCTTCGAACCGAAGGGCATTACCCTGTAGCAGTAGAGGCCCTGATTGGTTACAAAGGAGGTCTTCGGGATATCCGAGAGAAACATACAAATCTGATTGTAGCCCAAGAAGGCGTCCATGAAGCTGAGGAGTTCATGGCCTGAAGTGGCGTCAATCAAAGTATCGATGTTTGGAAGAGGGAATGGATCTTTAGGGCATGCCTTGTTGAGGTCGGTAAAGTCGATGCAAATCCTCCAGGTCCCGTTGGACTTCTTTACCATCACTACATTCGAGAGCCATTCGGGATAATTGACCTCTTGTATGAACCGAGCCTTCAAGAGCTTGTCCACCTCCTTTTTTATAGCTTACTGGCGCTCGGGAGCGAACTTGCACCTCTTCTGTTGGACCGGTTTGAACCTCGGAGCGACGCTGAGGTGGTGGACTAGAAGCTCTTCAAAAATTTCAGGCATGTCAGCAGCCGACCAGGCAAAAAGGTCGCGATTCTTTCTGATACATTGAACTATGTCCGAGCTTAGGGCAGATGGGAGGGTCTTGCTGATAAAGAACTTGCGGCTCTAATCCTGCTCAGAGAAGAGCACTTCCTCCAACTCATCCATAGGCTCGGACATGGGTCAGACACCATCTTGGGGGATTTCGAGAGTTTTGAGGGAGAGGACTGGGCCCATGGTAGAGGTCATGTAGCATCTGCGCGCTGTTTCCTGACTGCCTCTTACTTCCCCGACTCCTCCCCGAGTGAGGAACTTCATCTTGAGGTGATGGGCGGAAGGGACGACTTCGAGAGCAGCTAAGCCGGGCTGACCCAAAATGACATTATAAGCTACTGGGACATCCACGACCATAAAGTCCATCAACTCCATTCGGGTAGTAGGAGTTTTGCCAGCGGTTACGTCGAGGGTGATCACCCCTTCAATAGTCACTGGCACTCCCGTGAACCCATAGAGTGTGTAGCCGGCAGGTTTAAGTCTGTCTCGGGATAGGTTGAGGCCTTTGAAAGTAGCGAGGAAGAGGATGTTAACGGAACTGCCATTGTCCACCAGGATCCTCTCCACTTTAAAGTTTGCCATATGGAGGGTGATGACAAGCGCGTCACAATGGGGGGTTCGGACACCCTCAAGGTCTTCATCTGAGAATGTGACAGGTACTCCGAGGCCTTTAGGGGGAGGTGTGGCACGAACCGAATTAACTTCCCTTATAAACACCTTTCGAGAGGAGTTGGAGGAGCCCCCCATTGGGCCCCCATGAATGAGGTGTAGGATACGCTCCTCTTCAAATTCGGGCATTTCATCGCGTTCAAGACGCATGTTAGCCCCCCAAGGCAGGGGAGGAAGGTCGGTTCGGTCCTTTCTAACGAACTTGGTTAGCTGCCCCCTCTGGATGAGGGCTTCTATCTCGTTCTTCAGGGCCCGACAATCATTGGTGTCGTGGCCATGGTCCCGGTGATAGCGGCACCACTTCTCTTTGTCCCTCTTCTTGCCACGGGTGTTCATTTTTGGTGCAGGGGGTATCACCCCCTCCTTCTCTACTTCCATGAGAATTGTGGAAATGTTGGCGTTAAGAGGAGTGAACTTTTCAAATCTGGGAGGAGGTCGGCGCTGACCGCCATTGTCTTTTTGAAGCTTCTTGACCCCTTCTTCTTCAGTTGCCTTTCTTTTTGTCCCGGAGGTAGACCCTCCGAAGCTCGGGAGATATTCGGCTTCTTCGGCCCGAATGTACTTCTCGCTTCTAAGAAGGAGGTCGGCAAAATTATGAGGAGGCTTCTTGGTGAGGGAGGAGCGAAGGTTAGAGTTGAGGACATTTGATTGGAAGGCGGTCGCCGCAACTGACTGGTCGATGGAGGAGATGGATCTTACCTCTGCAGTGAACCTCCTCATGTAGTCTCTCAACTTCTCTCCCTTCTCCTGGCGGAGCTGGAGTAACGAAATGTTGGTCTTTTCTGTGAGTCTGCTACTCACAAAATGAGTGATGAAGAGGGTCTCAAACTGTTCGAAGGAGAATATGGAGGACGGGGCGAGGCGGGAGTACCATTCCCGAGCCGAACCCATAAGAGTGGCGGGGAAGGTCTTGCACAACAAGGCATCGGAAGCTTGGTGGATTAGCATGAGAGTTTTAAAGCTTTCGATGTGGTCTACAGGGTCTGACTCCCCTGAGTAAGTTTCGAACTGCGGGGGCTTGAAACCTCTTGGGATAGAAGCCTCCATGATGGTTCGGGAGAAGGGAGGTCTGCTCGGGCGGATGGTTCTTCCTCTGAACTCCTCATCCTTGTCTATTCAGCCGATGCGCCTCTCCATCTCGTGGAGACGGCGGTAGAGAGCGTCGTCCCTCCGACGGTAATCAAACGAGCCCCTGGACTCGTTTTCATAGGAAGGGGAGCGGGGACTACGGCGACGGTAACCCTGAGAGCGGCGAGGACTAGGAATATGTTGTTGGTCGTTAGAAGTCGGAGGAGGAGTTATGGACCGATGGTGAGGACTTTGGACCCGTGGGGGAGTTGGAACCCTTTGGGTATTATTGTTGTTGGGTCGGAGGTTGAGAGCTTGCAACACCGTTGCTTGGAATTGCAGGAACTCGGCACGGGTGATGGGTGCCTCATCATTCCTCGGATGTTGCCGACCGGCAGGGAAATGGGGTCTTCTCCTGTGATGCTCGGGGGACTCTCTTTGCCCTCTTCGGGTAGGGGACCTTCTGTAGTCTCGGCAGTGAGGAGATCGCTCATCTGGACGTTGTTGGTGGGAGTTTCCCTCTCGGGCCCGCTTTTCATCCCGACGGCGGCGAAGATCCTCATCCTTCTGTCGATTAAGGATGGTATTGCGAAGGTCGGAAGCTCGGGGATTGTGGGAGGCCATAGAATACGTAGAGGCATTGTGTATTGAGACGCGGTCCTGATGTAGAGTTTGTTTCTGTGGGTTGGGACGCGAGGTCCCCGCACCGGCATTTTGGGGACCGGGGGGGCCCTTAGGAGGTTGCTGATTCTGAAGAGGAGGCTGGACCTGCTGGAGAGGGTCCTCAGCTTGAGGAGGAAGTTGCCCCTGCTGCTGAGCGGGTTGGATGGGGACTTCTTGTTGCTGATCAACGGGGTTGGGTCCACGGTTGGACCCTCTGGATCTTACTTTCCTAGGAGGCATGGCTGGAGAAGATCTGACCAACGGGAAGAGGGGAGGCTGCTATTCGTTTGATTCCCACAGACGGTGCCAATTTGTTACTGCTAAATCTGGTGTGGGGGCAAACAGATAGTATTTGTGGATTCTTGGAAAACTTTAATAGAAAACCTGAAACCTATTCCGCCGGAGTTTGACCGTTGACTCCCGCCGTTAACCTGGAAAAAGTGCGAGACACCGGGGTTGATCCCGGCGACGCATCCTCCGATGCTCAAGTCAGTAATCAGGAATGATTATGAAAGAGCGTAAATTGGCAAAGATTGATTACCTCTTAATGGTGATGGATGGGGGGTATTTATAGCCGCCTTTGGGATCGCATTAGCCATGTAATCCCTGTGTTTAGATAAGGAATGTTATCCCTAATTCCTAGTGAAAGGATAGATATGAATCAGGGCCGTCGATTAGGATTAATCAGAAATCCTAATTCTATCCTGCTAGACCGGGTTTGCAGCGGGTAAAAACCCGTACCCGGTTGTAGATGGATCCGTTCGCGGGTTAATGGGTCTTTGAGGAGGAGAACCAGTACCCGCTTCGGACCCATTGGTAGGCAAAATTATCATTTTACCCCTAGACTTTAAGATTCGTTCCTGATTTGGACAGTTCCGATTTAACCCCATTTTTAGCCATATCAACACTCAATTCAAAATAATATTAATTATGCTTTTCATAAGACATACAACTAGAAATAGAATGAGCTGTAGCACAAGCACCCACAGCTAGATCAATATAAAGCTTGTTAACTGGACACTCAAAATATCAAGAAAGGAGTGAGAAGAAGTTGGCTGAGATGTGAGAAAGAAAGAAAGGAGTTGTGAAATCTCCTATTTGCCCCTTCACTATCTTGGCATCCCAAGTGAGATGGATGGTGTTGCCGCTGAATCTGGTGTGGGGGCAATAGATAGAATTTGTGAATTCATAGGAACTCGAACAGGCCAAATCTGACTTCTTCCCTAATTGATAGGCTGACTCCTTGGTGCTTCCGTGGACCTGCATAAACGTTCGAAACACCGGGATGGATCCCGGTGTCGAACCCTCCGATGCTCTTGTCAATACTCAGAAAATGAAAAGAAAAGAGCTTAGGTAGACAAAGAGTGATCACCTTGTAATGGTAGGAGGTAGGGGGTATTTATAGTCACCGTGGGGATCTGCTTCGGGATAAGAACGAATCCCGACTTCCTGGTGTGACTGGATAGAAGTGGTTGGAACCACTTCTATTAGACAAGGACGAGCCGGGATTTCCTCATATTCCGTTGAACTGGTCCTTAGCGGGTCGTGACCCATTTCCAGTTTGAACAGATCCGTTCACGGGTTAGCGGGTCGAAGAGGAGAGCTCCGGTTCCCAATTCGGACCCGTCTGTAGGTGAAATTATCATCTTGCCCCTGTAACTTTAAGATTCGTGCCCAATTTGAACGGTTTCGATTTAACCCCATTTTTAGCCATATCAAGAGCCCCCTACCTCCAAAGACTGTGTGCCACGGCCTTTAGGGAATAGTTTTGTTGTCTTAATGGCGTATAGGGCTTGATCGGAGTTCTCAAAGGGTGTTCGAATCTCGTTTGAGGGGTAATGGTGCTTTCCTGAGCTAGTAATGCGCTCAAAATTGTTATTAGGCTCTTCTGGATTTTTTGGAGATTTTCCCCAAATTTTTAACTAATTTTCGGATTAGTTCTTTAATTTTGCGAAGCAAGAATTTGTCTCCAAAAAATATCAATTAATTAATCTAATAAATAATTATTTACTCAGGAGCTCCAAAAAAAAATTTCCCGAATTTATAATTATTTTTTAGAATTTTTAATTAATTTTTCTGAATTTTAAATTATTTTTCGCAATTTTTAAATAATTTATCCGAATTTATAATTAAATTAAAAGGATTTATCAAACAAAATCGACGTGGCGCAATCTGAGACTTTGATTATACCGTGGCGCACTTTTCGGAGTGATCTAACGACTGTGAAGAGGGTGAATTTTACCCGTTTGAAGGTCGGTGGCAACCGACCTCGGGACGCTTCGCCGAAGTCTAGGGGAGCGACACGTGGCATGTGGACCTCGACTTCTTCGCATTTTGGACGTCGGTGGCAAACGACTTCGGAAAGCTTGCCGAAGTCTAGGGGATCGACACGTCAGTGGTATTCGACCTTGGGGACGAATAGGAGAGCAACACGTGGCCAGTGGGTCCTTGTCACCATTGACCAGTCAACGCAATTGTTTGTGTTTGGACATCGGTGGCAATCGACCTCGGGGACAAATAGGAGAGTGACACGTGGCATGTGGTTCCCTTTCACCGTTGACCAGTCAACGCAATTGTTTGCGTTTGGACGTCGGTGGCAATCGACCTCGGAGACGAATAGGAGAGCGACACGTGGCATGTGGGTCCCTTTCACCGTTGACCAGTCAACACAATTGTTTGCGTTTGGACGTCAGTGGCAATCGACCTTGGGGGCGAATAGGAGAGGACCGTGGCATGTGGGTCCCTTTCACCATTGACCAGTCAACGCAATTGTTTGCGTTTGGACGTCGGTGGCAATCGACATCGGGGACGAATAGGAGAGCAACACGTGGCATGTGGGTCCCTTTCACCATTGACCAGTCAACGCAATTGTTTGCGTTTGGATGTCGGTGGCAATCGACATCGAGGACGAATAGGAGAGCAACACGTGGCATATGGGTCCCTTTTACCGTTGACCAGCCAATGCAATTGTTTGCGTTTGGACGTCGGTGGCAATCGACCTCGGGGACGAATAGGAGAGCGACACGTGGCATGTAAGTCCCTTTCACAGTTGATCGGTCAACGCAATTGTTTGCGTTTGGACATCGGTGGCAATCGACCTCGGGGACGAATGGGAGAACGACACGTGGCCAGTGGATCCCTTTCACTGTTGACCAGTCAACACAATTGTTTGTGTTTGGATGTCAGTGGCAATGGACCTCGGGGACAAATAGGAGAGCGACACGTGGCCAGTGGGTCCCTTTCACCATTGACCAGTCAACACAATTATTTGCATTTGGACGTCGGTGGCAGTCGACCTCGGGGACGAGTAGGAGAGCGACATGTAATATCCCGGACGGATATTACCATATATAAATTATTATTTTATTATTATTTTATTATTATTTTGTTTTAATTCCAAAATTAGAATATTTTGGTGATTTTCACCCGGTTTGTCCATAGACAATATCTGTATCCAGATATCGGCCAATATACATCCGTATTGTATCAAATTGATACCGTAATCTTCCGAACTAATAATAAAATTTATTTTATTATTATTTCCAAGATTTAATTATTTTTATGCGGATTATGCGAAAATTTTCCGGTATACGGACATATAGGCGCACATACGAGTAGTAGGACGATTAGTACATTATACGAATTATGTGTTGTATATTTTGGACAACACTTATTTTGCTATAACCTAGTAGGATGGTTAGGGTTTGATTTAGAGACTAAACCTAGGGTTACAAAGACATAAGAGGGTTAAGAACTCTTCTAGAAAACTCCTCCTCCATGTCAATTTTTCCCCACATAGCACCTCCCCCCAATCCCACCTCCTAAAGCATGGCCGGCCCTCCTTGTTTTGGGGTTATTTTGTGCCAATGGTGCACTTACCCCCTCCCACTCCTTCTATAAATAGCCCTTCATTCTCCTCCTTCTCTCATTTTAGAAAACAAAAGAAAGAAAGAAAGAAAGAAAGAAAGGAAAGGAAAAGAAAGAGAGAACATCACACTAACATGAGAGTTTTTCTTTTAGGTCTTTCCTAGGAGTTCTAAAAAGCTAGGGGAAGGAGAAGGTTAGCATAGGCAAGTCCTTCCTACAAAGAGCAAAGGTGGGGGTTTCTTCATGCTTTGTTTGTATGTTTGTTTGTTGTTTGTTTGTTTATTGAATGATGGGTTTTGATGTTCTTCTTCTTCTTACCCTCTTGTTTATTTTTCTTTTTGGTAGGGTTACTTTGTAGTAGTGTGGTTGTTGTTTGTATGTTATTGGACTAAAGAAACTTACATATTGCATAATACAACCATGTAAGGTTGTAGGACTTGATATGGAACCATACATATTGCATAATGTTGAAACAATACAACCATTGTTGGTTGTAGGACTTGATTGAACTAATGTAATAAATAAAAAGATCTTCTTTTTATTCTTAATCACTAGTTGTAGCTAATAAATAAAAAGATCTTCTTTTTGTTCTTAATCACTAGTTGTAGCTATTAATTAAAAAAAAGATCTTCTTTTATTTTAAACACTAGTTGTAGCTAATAAATAAAAAGATCTTCTTTTTGTTCTTAATCACTAGTTGTAGCTATTAATTAAAAAGATCTTCTTTTATTTTAAACACTAGTTGTAGCTAATAAAATAAAAAGATCTTCTTTTATTCTTAATCACTAGTTGTAGCTATTAGTCAAAAAAGACCTTCTTTTATTTTAATCACTAGTTGTAGCTAATTAAAAAGATCTTCTTTTATTTTAATCACTAGTTGTAATTAATTAAAAAGATCTTTCTTTTATTGTAATTAATTAAAAGGATCTTTCTTTCATTTTTAATCACTAGTTGTAGCTAATTAAAGAGACCTTTTCTTTTGTAAAGTAAAGTAAAATAAAATAATCTTTTCTTTATCACTAGTAATAATAAAGGTTAGTAAGCAACTAAGTAGTAGTAAGCTATAATAATAAGTAGTAGTATGTAATAAAACAAAGTAGTAGTAGCATGTATGTTGATTGATAAAGTAGTAGTAATAGTAGTAAGTTGTATGTTGTGATTCTCTTTATGAGAATGAAGTAGTAGTAATAGTAGCAAGTTGTATGTTGTGATAGTAGTAAAGTTGTATGTTGTAGTAGTAGTAGTAGATAGTTATGTTTTGATTAAAATAGGAGTAGTAGTAGTAGTATAATGTTGTAGGAGTGCTTCTAAAAATATTTAGAAGCCATATCTATGCTTCAAGTGTTGTAGGATTTCTTCCAAAAATATTTAGAAGCCATATCTATGCTTCAAGTGTTGTAGGATTTCTTCCAAAAATAATTAGAAGTCATATCTATGCTTCAAGTGTTGTAGGATTTCTTCCAAAAATATTTAGAAGCCATATCTATGCTTCAAGTGTTGTAGGATTTCTTCCAAAAATAATTAGAAGCCATATCTATGCTTAATTAGTTGTAGGATTGCTTTTAAAAATATCCTACCATGTTTACCATGCTTAGTTAGTTGTAGCTTTGCTTCTAAAAATAATTAGAAGCCATATCCATGCTTAGTTAGTTGTAGCTTTGCTTCTAAAAATAATTAGAAGCCATATCCATGCTTAGTTAGTTGTAGCTTTGCTTCTAAAAATAATTAGAAGCCATATCCATGCTTAGTTAGTTGTAGCTTTGCTTCTAAAAATAATTAGAAACCATATTCATGCTACTTATGTTGTAGGATCATTTCTAAAATGTTTAGAAGCCATTTCCATGCTACTAATATTGTAGGATTACTTCTAAAAATGTTTAGAAGCCATTTCCATGCTACTAATATTGTAGGATTACTTCTAAAAATGTTTAGAAGCCATTTCCATGCTACTAATATTGTAGGATTACTTCTAAAAATAATTAGAAGCCATTTCCATGCTACTTATGTTGTAGGATCATTTCTAAAGATGATTAGAAGCCATATTCATGCTACTTATGTTGTAGGATCATTTCTAAAAATGATTAGAAGCCTCATTCATGCTTCACATGTTGTAGGATCATTTCTAAAAATGTTTAGAAGCCATATTCATGCTTGATAAGTTGTAGGATTACCTCTAAAAATCTTCTACCATGTTTCCATGCTTAGAATGTTGTAGGATTGTTTATAAAAATATTCCTATCATGTTTTAGGCTTAAGAGGTTGTAGGATGCTTTCTAAGAAATTCTATCATGCTTATGCTTAGAAAATTGTAGGATTCATCCATAAAGCTCCTACCATGTTTAGTGATTTATTTATGATTAGGAAATTGTAGGATTCATCCTAGGAATTTCCTACCATGGTTAGTAGTCATTTATGCTTAATGAAGATTCATGCTAGATAAGTGGTAAAAGAATTGTATGCCATGCTAGCTTAATTGTAAGTAAGTTGTATGTCATGCTAGTCTAGATTGTGAGTAAGTCGTATACCATGCTAAAGTTCAAATACTTGCTTAGAATGATTGTAAGAGTAGTGGTAGAACTACCTACTATGCCTTGGAATGTTGCTTGTTTATACTAATAGGGTTGCGGTGATTAGTCATGATAAGTAGTAAGCTTTCATGATCAATTTGTAACCTATGCTTGACTATAGTGGACTTTATGTCTAGGTCGTAAGTGATTTTCATGCTTAAGCTCGATGAAAGCGTAAGCATTAATCCCATTCATACATTGGAGTATCATGGTGGTTGAGTTATACGATTAAATTGTCGTAGGGAGATGCTTGTAGTTGTATGCCATACTTAAGGCACTATAAGTAGAGGTAATAAGGATTGGGAAGACCACTAGTGATAGTTGGTCCGATAAAGGCCGTTAGGTCGCCTTCGGATTCTTCCTTAGTGGAATACCGACCATAAAATATTAGTAGACTCTTCTGTTGCTTCTAATATTAGATGACCAAGTTTGTTAGTAAGCACATTTGGTTGCTTCTAGGATTGATTACCTGTATGGTTGTTTGCACACGGTTATGCTCGTACGTGGCTCGACTGGCCCGTACGTAGCTGTGGGTCTCATACGTAGCTTAGTTGGCTCGTATGTAGGTTGTTGTCTCGTACGCGGCCCGACCGGCCCGTGCGTAGCTGTTGGTCTCATACGCGGCTTATTTGGCTGGTATGTACGCGGGTATCTCCTACGGGGCCGCCTGGCTCGTAGGTAGTTGTTATTTCATACGTAGCTTATTGGCTCGTATGTGGTTGTTACTCGTGTATAGCGGTTAGCTAGTACACAGTTCGTTGTGGGCTATCGACCATCAAGACATAGCGGCATGCATGTATATTCGCACGACCGAGGTCTTGGATCGATGAGCCACGAACCGGATCCTGAGGGGATCGGGTAAGTCTAGGTTGAGCAGCCTAGTAGAGTTGTCTTGCGAAGCCTAATTTAAGGCCTAGCATGTTATGTTATGATATTATCGTCCCTAGGATCGTCGAGTCAGGGACATCATTAGGGTAGTGACTTATAAAGGTCATTTTGCTCAGACCCTTGCCGAAGAGAGAGGAGTTGGTTGTAGGGGGCACCTTACGACCAACTTGTCCCTTGAGAGAGGCCTTAGGTGGTGACATTGGGTTGTACCTTCCCGTCAAAGGGATACGTACGGTGACGTCTCACAAGTTGGGAGCACGGGTTGCGTATCTCGCTCTGTTAATTCCTGAAGTACCGTGGCTGGGGTGCCACAGGATGCATGGTGCAGTCCTGTGCTTGCTAGACCCCAGAGAGTGCCACAGGGTAGGCTTCGCGCTGCCCTGCGCTTGCGAAACTCTATGGTTTAATTTTGGAACGATGCCCGATATACTGGGATCGAGTGAGGTCCGGCTTGCCGGGTAGTAGTGGAAAACGGAGACACCATAAGCAGACTGCATGGGGGGCACTTGACCCCTTCTGCAACCTCACAGAGTCATGGAGTATTGTCAGGAACAGGTCGTGTACAATTAGAATGCGTAACGTGGGTTCAAATCCCTATACATGGAGAAACGGCTTGAGATGGAGTCGCATGTAGTATGGGCTGCATGTTGCTTTCGGAGACTTGCTGACATTAGAATAGGAAGCGTCCCGTCAAAGGGATACGTACGGTGCCATCTCACAGGTTGAGGACACGGGTTACGTATCTCGCTCTGTTAATTCCTGAAATACCGTGGCTGGGGTGCCACAGGATGCATTGTGCAGTCCTGCGCTTGCGATACCCCAGAGGGTGCCACAGGGTAGGCTTCGCGCTGCCCTGCGCTTGCGAAACCCTATGATTTGAATTTTGGATTAAGGCCCGATACACTGGGCAATAGTGGCAACATGGACACCACTATATGACTGCAGTGGCGGAACTAGACCGCACCTGCAACCTTGTTTGAGTGAGGTCCGGCATGCCGGGTAGTAGTGGAAAACGGAGACACCATAAGCAGACTGCATAGGGGGACTTGACCCCTTCTGCAACCTCACAGAGTCATGGAGTATTGTCAGGAACGGGTTATGTATAATTAGAATTCATAATGCAAGAAAGCATTCTAGTTCTATTTTAAGTATCGCACTAGTGTCTAGTCATAGCACTCACGAACACTTAAACTACACCAACACCATTGCTATATTGTGTATATTGTTTGGAAGATTCGCTGCTATATGATCAGCCTTTAAGCGTCAGTGAATACTGACGTCCCCACTTCAATAGGTACTGGATAGCAGAAGTACAGGTGCGAGATTCAGGAGGACTCAAGGCAGGGAAAGCAAGGAGTCAATATTAAGTTTAGTTCCGCTGCAGTTCATGTATTAATTATGTATCAGTCGAGAAGTACTCAAGTGAGAGTTACCAAGTGTTGTTCTTCATTTCTTGTACTTTGATGTAAGATGTTGAAGGTTGTAATACTTGGGATTGTAAAGGTATTATTGTAACTCTATTGTAATGTATTGCAGTTGTGTAATGTTCAGACTTGTAATACATTGGGTATTGAATAAAAAGTTTTAAATTCTCCTGTTTTTCTGTGTATTGTGACTAATTGAAGAAAAGATCTTGGCTCGTGTCACGGTTTCCCAGTATCGGAAATCGGGGCGCTACAGAGTGGTATCAGAGCTAACTTCAATTTACAGTCCAACACAGCAGGAAAATTAAACTTGGATGCCCTTTAGGAGTCGGGTCTTAGTTAGTTATAGGCAGTTGTAATTCATATTGTTGTTCCTTTCAACTTATGTTTTATGATTTTCCCTATACCTGAACTAATTCCAGTATGTGTATTTTAGGATGGCATTCGAAGATATTCTAACCGAGGATGTATTGATGGAAGAGATTGAGCCGAATGCAATGGAGGATCCGATAATCTCGAATGAAGAGCCGAAGGAGATTTCACTACAAGTTAACCTTAAGATGAACTCGCCTTCACCACCGCAAGGGCCAAGTATGGATCAACGCAGGACGGCGGCGGCCAGCATATACCGAGAAATGAGGAAGCTAATGAAGTACGTAGCCAGGATAGATCGTCAAGCTAACCAACTAAGTGATGCTTGCATAGCTACATTAGCAGGCATGGCGGAAGAGCGGAAATATTTCAACGCCAGATTAGCACAACTACGACATGAGTGGGAGCAAGTTTTAGAGACCGCCAAGGTTTTAGTATGCCATTTCTGTGAGGAAGATGGGCACAAGCAATCAGTCTGTCCACGACGACGAGGAAAAAGACCTACACCTGCATCCGAATTTGAGAACCAAGGTCAGAAACAGAAGACTCAGAAAACAAGGGGCAGAATTAGAGGCGCCAACCCGGGAAGTTGTTTCTTATGTGGCGAGCGAGGTCATTTCAGGAAACAATGTCCGATGAAGAACTCTCAGGTGGAAACCCGTACATGTTACAACTGTAGGGAGATTGGTCATACTAGGCCAAACTGTCCCCAACTTCACAAAAATGACGACAAATCAGCCTTAAGGATGGACAACAAAGGAAAGGAGCCTGCTCACCAAGGGTGAGAGTTCGCACGTACTAAGAGCAAGTTGAAGGAGCTAGTAACAATATGTGCATATAGAACTGCAACTAAGTCTAAAGGTTGCATCTTTTGAAACTTATTTTTGGACGGAAGAAGTTATATATGATGTAACACTTTTTGTAACCCGTCGGATTTATATATATAAAATCTAGGCAACTGTTTTGTTCAACTTGGTTCATCATAATCTTCTGTCTAAATAATTTTTCCAATAGTTGAGGTGTGTGCGGGAGGCAACTCAAGAATCAGTTCGGTTAATTACACCACATGAAGCATCAAATTACAGGAGAGAATCCTGGAAGTTGGAAGTGATGTCCATAGGTCACGTCCTATTCTAAGGAGGGAGTAGACACCGAGTTGCAAATATCGGGTTCTTTGGAGAACCAGTTCGTGGATGAACCACTTGGGAGCCGGAAAGCAGCATAAGCTTTCTATCCCCAAGTTATTAGGGTATGAGTGTTTGCCTGTTTTCCTAACTTAACGTAGTTCTGAGAACAGAACTAGTCTAAGGAGGGAGTATTGTAATATCCCGGACGGATATTACCATATATAAATTATTATTTTATTATTATTTTATTATTATTTTGTTTTAATTCCAAAATTAGAATATTTTGGTGATTTTCACCCGGTTTGTCCATAGACAATATCTGTATCCAGATATCGGCCAATATACATCCGTATTGTATCAAATTGATACCGTAATCTTCCGAACTAATAATAAAATTTATTTTATTATTATTTCCAAGATTTAATTATTTTTATGCGGATTATGCGAAAATTTTCCGGTATACGGACATATAGGCGCACATACGAGTAGTAGGACGATTAGTACATTATACGAATTATGTGTTGTATATTTTGGACAACACTTATTTTGCTATAACCTAGTAGGATGGTTAGGGTTTGATTTAGAGACTAAACCTAGGGTTACAAAGACATAAGAGGGTTAAGAACTCTTCTAGAAAACTCCTCCTCCATGTCAATTTTTCCCCACATAGCACCTCGCCCCAATCCCACCTCCTAAAGCATGGCCGGCCCTCCTTGTTTTGGGGTTATTTTGTGCCAATGGTGCACTTACCCCCTCCCACTCCTTCTATAAATAGCCCTTCATTCTCCTCCTTCTCTCATTTTAGAAAACAAAAGAAAGAAAGAAAGAAAGAAAGAAAGGAAAGGAAAAGAAAGAGAGAACATCACACTAACATGAGAGTTTTTCTTTTAGGTCTTTCCTAGGAGTTCTAAAAAGCTAGGGGAAGGAGAAGGTTAGCATAGGCAAGTCCTTCCTACAAAGAGCAAAGGTGGGGGTTTCTTCATGCTTTGTTTGTATGTTTGTTTGTTGTTTGTTTGTTTATTGAATGATGGGTTTTGATGTTCTTCTTCTTCTTACCCTCTTGTTTATTTTTCTTTTTGGTAGGGTTACTTTGTAGTAGTGTGGTTGTTGTTTGTATGTTATTGGACTAAAGAAACTTACATATTGCATAATACAACCATGTAAGGTTGTAGGACTTGATATGGAACCATACATATTGCATAATGTTGAAACAATACAACCATTGTTGGTTGTAGGACTTGATTGAACTAATGTAATAAATAAAAAGATCTTCTTTTTATTCTTAATCACTAGTTGTAGCTAATAAATAAAAAGATCTTCTTTTTGTTCTTAATCACTAGTTGTAGCTATTAATTAAAAAAAAGATCTTCTTTTATTTTAAACACTAGTTGTAGCTAATAAATAAAAAGATCTTCTTTTTGTTCTTAATCACTAGTTGTAGCTATTAATTAAAAAGATCTTCTTTTATTTTAAACACTAGTTGTAGCTAATAAAATAAAAAGATCTTCTTTTATTCTTAATCACTAGTTGTAGCTATTAGTCAAAAAAGACCTTCTTTTATTTTAATCACTAGTTGTAGCTAATTAAAAAGATCTTCTTTTATTTTAATCACTAGTTGTAATTAATTAAAAAGATCTTTCTTTTATTGTAATTAATTAAAAGGATCTTTCTTTCATTTTTAATCACTAGTTGTAGCTAATTAAAGAGACCTTTTCTTTTGTAAAGTAAAGTAAAATAAAATAATCTTTTCTTTATCACTAGTAATAATAAAGGTTAGTAAGCAACTAAGTAGTAGTAAGCTATAATAATAAGTAGTAGTATGTAATAAAACAAAGTAGTAGTAGCATGTATGTTGATTGATAAAGTAGTAGTAATAGTAGTAAGTTGTATGTTGTGATTCTCTTTATGAGAATGAAGTAGTAGTAATAGTAGCAAGTTGTATGTTGTGATAGTAGTAAAGTTGTATGTTGTAGTAGTAGTAGTAGATAGTTATGTTTTGATTAAAATAGGAGTAGTAGTAGTAGTATAATGTTGTAGGAGTGCTTCTAAAAATATTTAGAAGCCATATCTATGCTTCAAGTGTTGTAGGATTTCTTCCAAAAATATTTAGAAGCCATATCTATGCTTCAAGTGTTGTAGGATTTCTTCCAAAAATAATTAGAAGTCATATCTATGCTTCAAGTGTTGTAGGATTTCTTCCAAAAATATTTAGAAGCCATATCTATGCTTCAAGTGTTGTAGGATTTCTTCCAAAAATAATTAGAAGCCATATCTATGCTTAATTAGTTGTAGGATTGCTTTTAAAAATATCCTACCATGTTTACCATGCTTAGTTAGTTGTAGCTTTGCTTCTAAAAATAATTAGAAGCCATATCCATGCTTAGTTAGTTGTAGCTTTGCTTCTAAAAATAATTAGAAGCCATATCCATGCTTAGTTAGTTGTAGCTTTGCTTCTAAAAATAATTAGAAGCCATATCCATGCTTAGTTAGTTGTAGCTTTGCTTCTAAAAATAATTAGAAACCATATTCATGCTACTTATGTTGTAGGATCATTTCTAAAATGTTTAGAAGCCATTTCCATGCTACTAATATTGTAGGATTACTTCTAAAAATGTTTAGAAGCCATTTCCATGCTACTAATATTGTAGGATTACTTCTAAAAATGTTTAGAAGCCATTTCCATGCTACTAATATTGTAGGATTACTTCTAAAAATAATTAGAAGCCATTTCCATGCTACTTATGTTGTAGGATCATTTCTAAAGATGATTAGAAGCCATATTCATGCTACTTATGTTGTAGGATCATTTCTAAAAATGATTAGAAGCCTCATTCATGCTTCACATGTTGTAGGATCATTTCTAAAAATGTTTAGAAGCCATATTCATGCTTGATAAGTTGTAGGATTACCTCTAAAAATCTTCTACCATGTTTCCATGCTTAGAATGTTGTAGGATTGTTTATAAAAATATTCCTATCATGTTTTAGGCTTAAGAGGTTGTAGGATGCTTTCTAAGAAATTCTATCATGCTTATGCTTAGAAAATTGTAGGATTCATCCATAAAGCTCCTACCATGTTTAGTGATTTATTTATGATTAGGAAATTGTAGGATTCATCCTAGGAATTTCCTACCATGGTTAGTAGTCATTTATGCTTAATGAAGATTCATGCTAGATAAGTGGTAAAAGAATTGTATGCCATGCTAGCTTAATTGTAAGTAAGTTGTATGTCATGCTAGTCTAGATTGTGAGTAAGTCGTATACCATGCTAAAGTTCAAATACTTGCTTAGAATGATTGTAAGAGTAGTGGTAGAACTACCTACTATGCCTTGGAATGTTGCTTGTTTATACTAATAGGGTTGCGGTGATTAGTCATGATAAGTAGTAAGCTTTCATGATCAATTTGTAACCTATGCTTGACTATAGTGGACTTTATGTCTAGGTCGTAAGTGATTTTCATGCTTAAGCTCGATGAAAGCGTAAGCATTAATCCCATTCATACATTGGAGTATCATGGTGGTTGAGTTATACGATTAAATTGTCGTAGGGAGATGCTTGTAGTTGTATGCCATACTTAAGGCACTATAAGTAGAGGTAATAAGGATTGGGAAGACCACTAGTGATAGTTGGTCCGATAAAGGCCGTTAGGTCGCCTTCGGATTCTTCCTTAGTGGAATACCGACCATAAAATATTAGTAGACTCTTCTGTTGCTTCTAATATTAGATGACCAAGTTTGTTAGTAAGCACATTTGGTTGCTTCTAGGATTGATTACCTGTATGGTTGTTTGCACACGGTTATGCTCGTACGTGGCTCGACTGGCCCGTACGTAGCTGTGGGTCTCATACGTAGCTTAGTTGGCTCGTATGTAGGTTGTTGTCTCGTACGCGGCCCGACCGGCCCGTGCGTAGCTGTTGGTCTCATACGCGGCTTATTTGGCTGGTATGTACGCGGGTATCTCCTACGGGGCCGCCTGGCTCGTAGGTAGTTGTTATTTCATACGTAGCTTATTGGCTCGTATGTGGTTGTTACTCGTGTATAGCGGTTAGCTAGTACACAGTTCGTTGTGGGCTATCGACCATCAAGACATAGCGGCATGCATGTATATTCGCACGACCGAGGTCTTGGATCGATGAGCCACGAACCGGATCCTGAGGGGATCGGGTAAGTCTAGGTTGAGCAGCCTAGTAGAGTTGTCTTGCGAAGCCTAATTTAAGGCCTAGCATGTTATGTTATGATATTATCGTCCCTAGGATCGTCGAGTCAGGGACATCATTAGGGTAGTGACTTATAAAGGTCATTTTGCTCAGACCCTTGCCGAAGAGAGAGGAGTTGGTTGTAGGGGGCACCTTACGACCAACTTGTCCCTTGAGGGAGGCCTTAGGTGGTGACATTGGGTTGTACCTTCCCGTCAAAGGGATACGTACGGTGACGTCTCACAAGTTGGGAGCACGGGTTGCGTATCTCGTTCTGTTAATTCCTGAAGTACCGTGGCTGGGGTGCCACAGGATGCATGGTGCAGTCCTGTGCTTGCTAGACCCCAGAGAGTGCCACAGGGTAGGCTTCGCGCTGCCCTGCGCTTGCGAAACTCTATGGTTTAATTTTGGAACGATGCCCGATATACTGGGATCGAGTGAGGTCCGGCTTGCCGGGTAGTAGTGGAAAACGGAGACACCATAAGCAGACTGCATGGGGGGCACTTGACCCCTTCTGCAACCTCACAGAGTCATGGAGTATTGTCAGGAACAGGTCGTGTACAATTAGAATGCGTAACGTGGGTTCAAATCCCTATACATGGAGAAACGGCTTGAGATGGAGTCGCATGTAGTATGGGCTGCATGTTGCTTTCGGAGACTTGCTGACATTAGAATAGGAAGCGTCTCGTCAAAGGGATACGTACGGTGCCATCTCACAGGTTGAGGACACGGGTTACGTATCTCGCTCTGTTAATTCCTGAAATACCGTGGCTGGGGTGCCACAGGATGCATTGTGCAGTCCTGCGCTTGCGATACCCCAGAGGGTGCCACAGGGTAGGCTTCGCGCTGCCCTGCGCTTGCGAAACCCTATGATTTGAATTTTGGATTAAGGCCCGATACACTGGGCAATAGTGGCAACATGGACACCACTATATGACTGCAGTGGCGGAACTAGACCGCACCTGCAACCTTGTTTGAGTGAGGTCCGGCATGCCGGGTAGTAGTGGAAAACGGAGACACCATAAGCAGACTGCATAGGGGGACTTGACCCCTTCTGCAACCTCACAGAGTCATGGAGTATTGTCAGGAACGGGTTATGTATAATTAGAATTCATAATGCAAGAAAGCATTCTAGTTCTATTTTAAGTATCGCACTAGTGTCTAGTCATAGCACTCACGAACACTTAAACTACACCAACACCATTGCTATATTGTGTATATTGTTTGGAAGATTCGCTGCTATATGATCAGCCTTTAAGCGTCAGTGAATACTGACGTCCCCACTTCAATAGGTACTGGATAGCAGAAGTACAGGTGCGAGATTCAGGAGGACTCAAGGCAGGGAAAGCAAGGAGTCAATATTAAGTTTAGTTCCGCTGCAGTTCATGTATTAATTATGTATCAGTCGAGAAGTACTCAAGTGAGAGTTACCAAGTGTTGTTCTTCATTTCTTGTACTTTGATGTAAGATGTTGAAGGTTGTAATACTTGGGATTGTAAAGGTATTATTGTAACTCTATTGTAATGTATTGCAGTTGTGTAATGTTCAGACTTGTAATACATTGGGTATTGAATAAAAAGTTTTAAATTCTCCTGTTTTTCTGTGTATTGTGACTAATTGAAGAAAAGATCTTGGCTCGTGTCACGGTTTCCCAGTATCGGAAATCGGGGCGCTACACGACACATGGCCAGTGGGTCCCTTTCACCGTTGACCAGTCAACGCAATTGTTTGAGTTTGGACGTTGGTGGCAATCGACCTCGGGGACGAATAGGAGAGTGACATGTGGCCAGTTCGTACGTCTCTTGAGTTGCTCAGATATATTTTTGTCGTTTCTAATAAATGGGCCAGGCCTTTGCAATATTGGGGGCCTTTTACCCTTGGGAAGTGCGCCAACTACCCCAATCTCTATAAGTCTCCACCCTCGCTCTCATTTGCTCTCTATTCTCATTTTTTACTCAGGTGAGACTTTTCATTAGCGAGAGCTTCCGGCGCTCCGGTGTGTTTTCCGACCGTTGTTGTCAACTCAAGGTAATTCTATACTTAGCTTATTTCCTTCCTTTAGAGAATGTCTATCGTCCCCGCAACAGAGGAGCCCTCCCTTCCTTCTGCCGCCAAGGCCTCCTCTAGTCAGGTCTTCCCAAAAGATAAGGGCAAGGTCGTATAGAGCCTGCTTCGGTAATTGTGGAGACAAGGGTTGAGGAGGAGCGTAGAATGGGAGAGTTCGGAAGGTTGCCAGGGGTGCTAACTGGACTGCAGAGGGTTCGGGAAATTTCGGAGGACCAAGCAGAGCGAATCATGTACGGGATGGGTCGTAGCTTCAAGGAAAACGAAGCTAGAGAGATGACGGAGGCAGATGAGACGGTTTCTATCCTCACCGAGGAGGACTTGGGACAGATTCGGTAAGGCTTCCAAATTCTGAGGGATTACGCCCTGATGCTCTCTGGGGCGGGAGTGAGGGCCAACTCGCCAATGCCAGTTGACATGTGCTTCTGGCATGTCGACACGTTCTTGGCAGGGGTTCGACTCCCGCTCCATCCCTTCGTCGTCGAAGTGCTGAGGTGGTTCCGCCTCAGCCCCGTTCAGTACATGCCGAACGTGTGGCGACTGATCAACTAATTCATCTTGCACTGCCAAGCGGCCAACTTTGCACCGAGGTTGAGCGTTCTCCGGATAGTATACCGAATTCACCAACAACACAAGATGGAGTATCATTTCTATCTTGCTCCGAGGTATAGGGCGAAGCTAGTAAGCTGTCCGGACTCAATAAAAAATTGGAGAGATAAATAATTCTTAATCCGAAGTTCGGTCCCTTGGGAGATCCCTACAACTTGGGTAGAGGCGATCTCGAAGAGAGTCAAGGAGTGTCCGACACTTGTTTCCGAGGAAGAGGACATGGTTCGGACGCTACTCGACCGCCCGAAGTTTGGTTGGAGGGACCTGACCGAGGAGGTGCTCTTCCGGGGGGGGGGGGGGGGGGGGAGGGGGGGCTTAGCTCGATAAACCCCAGTATGGTTTTGCTATATTTCTCTCCCTTTTTTTTGGGATCGGTGCTAGTTGCAAAGTAGGCCCTCTTCTTGCAGAGTCTATGGACTTCGACGACCTGTTGGCGATGAGGGGTGCCTTGGGTAGCAAAGCCCCGAAGAAGAGGAAGAGAGTTGCTTCGAAGGCGACCTCGCTGAGGGTAAAGGCACATCGTGCCGTCGTGGAGCAGTTGGCGAGGCGGCCATTGGCTCCAAAGCCATTGACCCCAATGGGGGCGTCGGCCTCTACCGACATGGGGGTCTTCCCCCTATCGACATTCTTAGGTCTGGAGGCCCCGCCGCTAATCGCCGACGCCGAGGTGTTCCTAACTGAGGAATACAAGAAGATATTTGTCTCGGACTGGCAGGTCCACATGCTCGACGGGTTCCTAGGAGTCAACGTGTATGCAGGAAATTCAGCATCTTGCAATGCCGAAGTATAAAGCTGCCAAGGAGGTGGGGACTGCGGGAGACGATGCCCTTGAGGTCGCTCGTTCAGCGATGTCAGTAAGTTTTGAAGATAGTTCTTTCTGTTGAGCACTTTATCTCCCCCCCTCTTTTGTGTTCATAACTTAAGTTCTACTCTCCTCAGATTACGTGCCACTTCGGTCATCTGATAGAGAAGATGGCCGAGCAGGAGAAGGAGCTGAAGCTGGAGGCAGGCAAGGCTCGAGCGGAGAGCATCCAGGCCACCAAGGACCTCGAGCAGGCGAGGCTTGAAGCCGAGTCGAAGAACTCAAGATTGGGGCACCTCGAAGCTGTGGTTGCCAAGCCGGAGGTTGACAATGCTTGGCTTCTTAAGGTTGCCGAGGAAGCGGCTAAGGACAATGCGGATGCAGTGGCCGCGGCGAAGATGGCCGAAGAGCAGGCCATGGAGAAGGCGCAGGGGTTCCTCATCGTGAACATGGCGAAGGCATATGCTCGAGCCATCGGTCAGGTAACGGAGAAGTTCCCTAAAGCGGACTGCACCGGCTGGCGTCTCTTTCCGGACCCCGTCCCCTGGTTCGACGACGTCTCGGAAGGGGACAAGGAGGGCGAAGGAGAAGGAGAAGAGGACGAAGAGGTCGAGGTCGGAGGCACCGAAGCCGAGGATGGCGCTCTGTCGGAGGCTACACCCCTGGCTATCGTGGCCCTTGAGGAGGCATCTTCAGCGCTGGATCGCGCGAAAGAGGCCGACCCTTGATTTGTCTTGTATTTTGCTTTTTTTTTTGTTTTGTTTTTTGATTATGTAGTTCCGAACCGCGGACTGGTCACCGCTTGTACTCTTTGATTACTTAATGAAAGAATCTTTTTGAACAAGTGTTGGTGAAGTTTCAAAACCATGTTTGTCCCGTTTTTGGGCTGCCTCGTAGTTTTGGTTATCTTCTTGGACTTGCTTTTAGGTCCTAAGACATTTGCTTCTTTTGTTCACCTCCTTCAGGGTAGCATCACCACCCGTCTTCGCGCAGAGCTCGGCATTGCTAAGTTGGGGCTCACTAGGAACCAAGAGCGGCTTCGTAAAGTGGAGTGGGAGCTTCATAAAGCGGAGTGGGAGTTGAGTCATCTAAGATTGATCTTGGTTCGTCGCGACATAGAGAGGAGATGATTAGAAGAGAGGATTAACGAGACGACCCCTGAAGGTGATGACGTGGGTTCGTCGATGGCTGTCAACCTCGGCTTGAGACTTAAGCACCTTCGTCGCTCTCTGTCTAAGATGACAGCGGAGAGGGACAAACTGAAGAAGGTAACTCTCGATAAGAATATGGAGATTGCTCATCTTCGGCAGACAATCACCGATGCCTCTCGTGGTGCAGGCTCGATGCGACTGCCGCGTTTGAAGATAACTATGACGAACGACTCACTTACAGAGCGAATTGTCGAGCTTGAGGCAGAGAACGCTCGTCTTCGACGGTGATCTGAAGGAAGCACTTTCAGAACTACTTCTTGCACTCAGGAGGAGTATAATAGGGGGATAACGTTCCGCGAGCTCGCACTTCACTCGCCCCTTATACATCGAGACTCCGGAGATGCGCAAAGTGGGGTGGCAGCTTCGTCGAGCGGAGCATCTGTTGGGGCCACCATTAGATCGGGTGTGGATGATGCTTCTCGGCTCGCCGGCCTAGGGACGTTCGCCGAAGTAGGGCGTTGGCAGCACAGCCTTCGTCGTCCACGCGTGTCCCTTAACAGAAATATCCCCGCCCCTAGGAGGGGCTGAAGTAGCTTTCTATAATCTTGTAATCTTGGTTTCACAAGTTTTGTATCTCGATGTAAAGATGAGTCGGTTGTCTGTAATTAGACTTGTATCTCAAACTTTAATGAAATAGTACTTGTATTGTGAACTTGTGTATTTTGCTAGCGTTTGTAATTGTCAACAGTTGTAGGAGTAATTTCGAATGGTGTGACGCTTTGTACTCACTCGTTCACGAGTAGCAAAAGTTGCGTCGAACCAAGTGTTGGACTCCAAACTTTTCGTTTAGAGAATATCAACAGCTATAGGAGCAATTCCGAATGGTGATCCGCTTCGTACTTCTTAGAAGTAAGTAGTTGAAGCGGAGTCGAATCAAGTGTTGGACTCCAGGCATGTCGTTTAGAGAATATCAACATCTGTAGGAGCAATTGCGAATGGTGATCTGCTTCGTACTCGCTTGGAAGCAAGTAGTTGAAGCGGAGTCGAACCAAATGTTGGACTCCATGCGTGTCGTGAAAAATTTCAGCAGCTGTGGGAGCAATTCCGAATGGTGAACCACTTCGTACTCGCTTAAAAGCAAGTATTTAAAGCGGAGTCGAACCAAGTGTTAGACTCCAAGCGTGTCGTTTAGAGAATATCAACAGCTGTAGGAGCAATTCCGAATGGTGATCCACTTCGTACTCGCTTAGAAGTAAGTAGTTGACGGAGTCGAACCAAGTGTTGGACTCCATTGGACTCCAAGCGTGTCATTTGAAGAGTTTCAGCAGCTATGGGAGCAATTCCGAATGGTGAACCACTACGTACTCGCTTAAAAGCAAGTATTTGAAGCGGAGTCGAACCAAGTGTTGGACTCCGAGCGTGCTGTTTTAATGCAATTTTTTTTGTAAGTAGAATTAGACTGCTAAAAAAATAGAGAACTTGTGGAGAAAGATTACTTTTATTGAAAACAATTAGGCGGCCGCTTCTAAGTTGCGAGCCGCTTTTACACTTTGATAAAGAATATACAAATAAGAACTTTTGACATGTTTTATGGAGCGCTCTTGGAGAAGTTGCTTGGAGCGGTGTTTAGACACCCTCTTGGTACTTCATCAAGTGCTCCACGTTCCATGTCCTCGGTATTCTCCTGCCTCCTGGGTCTTCGAGTTGATACGCTCCTGGGCGAATAACTCTGGAGACCCTATACGGACCTTCCCAATTCGGTGCTAGCTTGCCTTTTTTGCTCGGAATGGAGATTGACAGCTTCCGGAGTACTAGGTCCCCCTCTTTGAGATTAGCTGGCTGTACCCTCTTGTTGTAAGACTGAGTGATCCTACAGTGATAGGACTCTTGCCGAATGGCCGCTCTCTTACGAACCACGTCTATAAGGTCTAAGCAGTTGCGAAGTTAGTTCGCAATCTGTGCTTCACTGTAGGCTATCAGTCGGGGTGAAGGCAGGCCCACTTCTAAGGGGATGAGGGCTTCGGAACCATAGGTGAGGTTGAAGGGGAATTCTCTTGTCAGAGCTCTCTTGGTGGTGCGATAGTTCCAAAGCATGTTTGGGAGTTGCTTGATCCATAATCCCTTGGTGGACTTGTTGAGCCTCTTCTTCAGACCGGAGAGTATTTGTCGATTGGCGTTCTCCGCTTGGCCATTGGACTGAGGGTGGATTATCGAGGAGAACTGCTGCTGGATGCTGAGATCAGTGCAGAAGTTGCGAAAGGTTGCTCCTGCGAATTGAGTCCCGTTTTCGGTTATGAGGATGCGGGGTACCCCGAACCAGCAAACGATATTCTTCCAAAAGAACTTCTGGACCTTGTGCTCGGTAATCTTCGAAAGAGGTTCAGCCTCGATCCATTTTGAGAAGTAGTCTATCGCTACGACTAAGAACTTCAGCTGGCCTGGTGCTGGAGGGAAGGGTCGGAGCAAATCCATACCCCACATTGCAAAAGGGATTGGACTCACCAAGAAGGTAAGTTGTGCTTAAGACAGGCGACGGATCGGGGCAAATTTCTGGCAGGAGTCGACTGGCGGACGTTCTCTTCAGAGTCGCTCAGTAGTGTGGGCCAGAAGTAGTCGTAATTTAAGAGTGTACAGGTGAGGGATCTCGCTCCCAAGTGCGCGCCACACAGACCGTCATGGGCCTCTTTTAGGGCATAGAGCGCTTCCTCTGGGGAGAGGCACCTCAGATAGGGTCGGCCGTCAATCTAAGTATAAGAGCGTTTGTACATGACTCCGTCAAGGAGTTTGTACCGCTCGGCTAGTATCCTGATCCTCCTCACCTATTTTGGGTCTTCAGGAAGGACTCTGTCTCTGAGGTACTCAAGGAGGGGCTTCGTCCAGTTCTCCCCAAGTGTTTGGGGTTAGGCTTCCATCGGCTCCGGGATATCTTCATCAATACTCGGTCTGAGGAGGACCTCTATCAAGACGGTTCGTTATAGACCTTGGAGGGACGAGGAGGCGAGCTTTGAGAGAGCGTCCGCCTGTGTATTTTCCTCACGAGAAACTCGCTGGAGTTGATCGTCTTCGAAAAAGGCTAGTAGCTCCTTAACCTTCGCCAAGTACTTGTCCATACGCTCGTCCCTTGCCTCGTATTCCCCAGACACTTGGTTGACGACCAACTACGAATCACTAAAGACTATGACGCGCTTGGCCCCTACTTTGCGAGCCATACAGATCCCCGCTATGAGGGCCTCATACTCTGCTTCGTTGTTTGATGCCAGGAAGTTTAGGTGGAGGGAGTATTGGAGGACGAAAGTGTTTGGGCCGGTCAGGATGACGCCAGCCCCACTTTCGTCGGCGCAAGAAGATCCATCCACATAAACGGTCCAGACCAGGGGGTCGGCAGATGACTCGCAAGGGTCGGGGGTGGTGCTCTCCACAATGAATTCTACCAGAGCTTGGGCCTTGATTGCTGTTCTGGACTGGTAGTTGATGTCATGTTGGCTTAGCTCGATAAACCACTTCATAAGGTGCCCAGAGGTCTTGGGTTTGTGGAGAACTTTTTTGAGTGGCTGGTTGGTAAGAACGACCACCGAATGAGACTGGAAGTAGGGGAGAAGCTTTCGGGCTGCCATAACCAAGGCGAGAGCCATCTTCTCTAGCTTCGGGTAACGGAGTTCAGCATCCCAGAGGACCTTACTCACATAATAGATGGGCCGCTGCATTTTATCCTCTTCTCTGACAAGGACAGAGTTGAGGGGCTGCTCCGAAGCGGCGAGATATAGGTAGATGACCTCCCTAGGCGCTGGCTTGCTCAAGAGTGGGGGGTTAGCTAAGTATGCCTTGAGCTGGTCGAAGGACTCTTGTTGTTTTTGCCCCCATTCGAAGCCTTTAGCCCCCCTGAGGGCCTTGATGAAGGGGATCACTTCTCTCCGGACTTGGAGAGGAATCGCCCAATTGCCGGAGGCACCCAGTGAGCCTCTGTACATCTTTACACTGGAAGGGGGAGCTATTTTGAGAACGGCCTGGATCTTCTTGGGGTTGGCCTCTATGCCCCTCTGGCTGACCATGAACCCCAAGAACTTGCCGGATGAGACTCCGAACGCACACTTGTTCGGATTCAGCCTCATATTGTGTCTCCTTAGCACCCCGAAGGCTTCTTGGAGGTCGAGAACATGCTCCTGTCCTCGGGTGCTCTTGACCAACATGTCGTCTACATAGACTTCCATGTTTCGGCCAATTTGGTCTCGGAAGATCTTGTTCACGAGGCACTGATAAGTAGCTCCCGCGTTCTTCAAGCCGAACGGCATAACCTGGTAGCAATATAGGCCATGATCCACTAAAACTGCCATTATCCACCAAAACTCGATGCATGTCGAAGTTGTCCATCTGAAAGTTAATGACGAGGGCTTCGCAGTGGGGCGTGCGGATGCCTTCCAAGTCTCAATCAGAGAACGTGACAAGGACTCTGAGGCCCTTGGGGGGAGGATGGCTCTACACGGAGTTGACTTCCATAACGAAGGCTTTTCGGGAGGAGTTAGAATCTCCCCCCCATTGGGCCTCCTTGTATAACGTGCAAGATGGCCTCTGCTTCAACATCCGGGGCCTCCATGTGCTGTTCTGTCTGCCTGTTAGCCCCCCTGGGTGGTGGAGGCAGATCGGCTTTGTCTCTTCTTAAAAATCGAGCGAGCTGCCCCCTCTGGATGAGGGCTTCGATCTCGTCCTTTAGGGCCTGAAAATCATCAGTGTCGTGCCCATGGTCCCGGTGGAAGCGGCACCACTTGTCACGGTTTCTCTTCTTCCCGGGGGTGTTCATCCTCGGAGGTGGCGGCAGGATACCTTCATTCCCAATCTCCATCAGAATAGTGGAGACACTCGCATTGAGTGGAGTGAACTTTTCGAAGCGGGGTAGAGAGAGCCGCTGACCTCCGTTATCCTTTGGAGCTTCTTAGCTCCTTCTTCCTCTGTAGCCTTCTGTTTGTTCCCGGAAGACGACCCTTCCAGAGTGGGGCGATTGAGAGCCTCTTCAGCTCGGATGTACTTCTCGCTCCTAAGAAGTAGCTTGGAGAAGTTCCGAGGAGGCTTCTTGGCCAAGGAAGCCCTGAGGTCGAGGTTGATGACATTGGATTGGAAGGCAGCCGAAGCTACTGAATGATCCAGGGAGGCGATGGACTTGGCTTCTTGACATAGTCCCTTAGCCGTTCGCCCTTCTTTTGGTTGAGGAAGAGCAGTGAGGTGCTCGTCTTCTCGGAGCGGCCACTGCTCTCGAAATGTGTGAGGAAGAGGCATTTGAACTGGTTGAAGGAGAAGATAGATGCCGGTGCAAGTCGAGCATACCACTCCCGAGCCAGCCCCTTAAGTGTGGCCGGGAAGGTCTTGCAGAGGAGGGCATCGGATGCATGATGCATCATCATGAGAGTTTTGAAACTCTCATTGTGATCTGCGGGGTCTGACTCCCCAGTATAAATCTTTAAGTGTGGAGGCTTGAAGTTGTCCGGGACATGGGCCTCAATGATGGTGCAGGAGAATGGGGGCCTGCTCGGGCGGAGGTTCCTCGCCCGTTGCTCTTCGTCTATGTCCAGCTGGCCGAGGTGCCTCTCCATCTTGTGGAGACGGTGGTAGACCAAGTCCTCCCTTCGGTCATACCTAGCTGAGCTCGGAGACTCGTCCTCACACAGAGGAGGGCTCGGGCTGCGGCGGCGATGACTCTAAGTAGGTTGTGGACTGATAGAACGACAGCGATGGCTCGGAGCTGGCCGAGGGCTGGGAGAGCGATGGCAATGGCTCTGAGCCGGCCATGGACTTCGAGAGCGGCGGCGATGATCAGGAGAGGGGTGGCGATGACTGGGAGCCGACTGAGGACTGGGAGGCTGCTGGGCGTTGATGGGGGCGGCGTTGAGCGCCGGAGGATCGCCTTCTGGAATTGTTGGAATTCTGCCCTCGTGACGAGGGCCTCCTGCTCCCGTTAGGCTCGATGTGTAGGACGGCCAGCCGGGGAGCAACTTCTTCTTCGGTGATGCGGGGGTGTCTCTCTTCGTCTTCGAGGAGAGTTGGACCCTTTGCAGTCTGTTCGGCGGGGTGACCGGTTCCTCTGGTGCTCTCGGCGAGGGTTCGCATCGCGGGTCCGTCTCTCATCCAAATGGATCCGAAGGTCGGGCTCAGGCTCCTTCTGCCGGTTATTGAGCACATCTCACAGATCCTTCGGTGTTGGAGGACTATGGGAGGCCATGGAATCTGTGGAGGCATTGTGGATAGAGACCCGAACTTGGTGGAGAGTATGCTTCTGGCGACTTCGCCGAGAGGGCTCCCCAATAGTGGCTTGGGACCTTAGAGTCTGCTGAACGAATTAAGGATGTTCAAGCTGCAGGGTCGTCTGGACAGATGGAGGGAGATCCTCCGGCGGAGGAGGAGGAGGAGGAATAGTGGAGGTAGTTCTTCGGTTAGAGTTTGCGAACTTTCTCTTGGGAGGCATTGCTAGGAGTAGCTTTGGTTGAAGGAGGAAGGTCGGATTGCTATTCGAGATTTTTCCATAGACGGTGCCAATATGTTGCCGCTGAATCTAGTGTGAGGGCAATAGATAGAATTTGTGGATTCGTAGGAACTCAAATAGGCCAAATCTGACTTCTTCCCTCGTTGATAGGTCGACTCCTTGGTGCTCCCATGGACCTGCACAATCGTTCGAAACGTCGGGATGGATTTCGGCGACGAACCCTCTGACGCTCTTGTCAATACTCAAAAAAGGAAAAGAAAATAGCTTAGGTAAACAAAGAGTGATCACCTTGTAACGGTAGGAGGTAGGGGGTATTTATAGTCGCCGTGGGGATCTGCTTCGGGATAAGAACAAATCCCTACTTTTCGGTGTGACTGGATAAAAGTGGTTGGAACCACCTCCAGTAGATAAGGACGAGTCGGGATTTTCTCATATCCCGTTGAACTGGTCCTTAGCGGGTCGTGACCCGTTCCCAGTTTGAACAGATCCGTTCACGGGTTAGCAGGTCTAAGAGGAGAGACCCGATTCCCAATTCGGATCCATCTGTAGGTGAAATTACCATCTTGCTCCTGTAACTTTAAGATTCGTGTCCAATTTGAACGGTTCCGATTTAACCCCATTTTTAGTCATATCAGATGGAGAGAATCTGGACTGTGCGATCGAAATCAAAGGGCTCAGATCTCTTGCTCACGATAAGGAGCTCTTCTCACCATCTCATAATAGACTTACTCATAATATATATCAAGAAACACTGTATGTACTTTTAACTTGTCATCACTGCCTAGACCAATACACAACAAAAATAACTGGAGGGGGAGGGGGACATTAAAATTAAAGCTTGTTAAATAGTGCTTGTCATCACTGCCTAGACCAACACAAACAATAAAAGGCAAGGGGTAAATTTAAAATGACTGAGTGAGAATCAAGCACTTCTTGTGTGTGAGAATCGCATGCAATCTTCTATCCATCATAGCAAACAAACGTGCTTCCATCGGTTTGCCTATAAACATCAAGATTAGGGTAATTTATCAGACATGAAAGATATGAGACATTATACAACAATAATTGAACATGAAAGATATGAGGCAATATACAACACTTCAAGTTATATAAAAAAACTAATTACATCGATCCATGAGACAATAAACACAAGAAAACAAGCTATAACTGAACAAATTTTAGAAACAAAGCTGTTTTTACATGCATCAGTTTATCTAACCAAGCTAATTTCACATACTTCATTTCACATTACTCTTCATGTGAGAACTAAATTAGTAAATCTTGAAATATACTTAGACAAATCTTGAAAAGTATGGTTATGATTTACAACAACGAGAATGGTAAACAAAAAAAAAAAAAACATTTGGAAAGAATGCAACTTCCATTGTTGCAACTATTAATACATGCAACTGAACTCGTGCAAAAATAGTTGAAATGCAATTTTTTGTCATGTGCTGCTACACAACTATTCTAGTTGGAGACACATTAATATTCTAGTTCCAACTTCATGAAACCGAACAGCCTAGGGAAATAAAATGCTTTACATCAAAGGAGAAACCTTTATGGGGTATATAAGTTCTCCAATTTCAGCAAAAAAACAAACCCATCAAAGCTACTCAATAACCAAAACTAGAACACAACTGCAGAAAATGGCTAAATGAGTATCCCCTTCAATAATTTTGGGTCGGTTCCAATGAGATCATACCTGTACATATATAGGATACTAGATGGCATTAGAAACACCAAATTAAAATAGGGTGTGAAAATCCTATTAAGAGTGTAATTAGTGTGAAGTAACATCTTATATGCTTCGAATATTAATTAGTGTCGATATGTATTAAACATCAACATATGCATACACGCACAGTCTCCTACCATTAGATATCTGAATTCCAAATACACTAAGTTCATGAACATAAACAATAAATTTTCCTTCTTAAAAAATTCAAGCACACAAATAGTATCGACTTCGAGGGCGTGGAGAGCATCTGGTCGTCGGCAATGTCGAGTGCGTCGGGTGCCGGGGGCTTCTAGGACGGAGTAGGAAGTCAAGAGAGAGAAGGCGTCGGGGGCAGGAGCGGGGGCTTCGAGAGATGGGAGAGATTAAGAGGATTTGGGGGGAGAGAATTTTAGGGTTCACATCTAAAGTGAAGTGGAGATGGAGGAGATGGATTTCGAAGCTAGGGTTTGGGGATTGTGATTGAGAGGAGGAATTGGGGGATCGGATTTTAGGGTTTGGGGGTGTCGGGAAATTAGGGTTTGGGTTTCGTTCGACGACAGAGAGAGAAATGAGAGTTTTTTGCCTACATAGGCCACTTTTTGAAATTATTTGCATTTTTGGACCAGTTGCCCAACTATTAGCGTTTTTGGGCTACTTTGTGCCACATCAGTAGCGACCGCTATTCCCAATAGCGGTCTCTTCATTTCGAGGCCGCTAATGAGAATAGCGACCTATGTTTTAATTTTTTTTTAATTTTTTGTTTGCCATCACTATTTCTACTAGCGACCTTAGTATAATGAGGCCGCTGATGGGATTAGCGACCTTTAATGAGCTGTATTCTAAAACTTAGCAAAATCTACAGATCTTTTGCTCTCTGAAAAATGACAATTAATTTATTTTTAAAACTAAGGTTGCTTTTCGGAATATAGGCCTTTATTAACTAAGGTCGCTATTCCGAATAGAGGCCTTAGTTGTATGACTATTTTGAAATTTTACAAAGAATAAGGAGATTGTGTTTCCTACTGAGGTCACTATTGGGAATAGCGACCTCTTTTTTAAATTTTTGGGAAAAGCTTTTTAAGAATTGCTAAGTGTCTCAATACATTCATTCAAGCTCACTAACCTCATTATACTAAGGTCGCTAGCGGGAATAGCGACTGCAAACAAAAAATTCAAAAAATTTTAAAACATATGTCGCTATTTCCATTAGCGACCTCAAAATGAAGAGTCCGCTATTGGGAATAGCGGCTGCTGCTGATGTGGCACAAAGTAGCCCAAAAGCGCTAATAGTTGGGAAACTGACCCAAAAATGTAAATATTTTCAAAAAGTGGCCTATGACGGCAAAAAATTCGAGAAATGAGAAGATGTTGGCTCAGATGTGAGAAAGAAAGAGAAGAGTTGTGAAATATCATATTTGCCCCTCACTATCTTACCGAATCAAGTGAGATGGGTGAAGCTGATCTGCACCGTCAGATCGAAATCACAGGGCTGAGGTCTCTTGCTCACGATAAGGGGCTCAAAATATTCACTCTATATATATATACTAGATTTGCCCGTGGGCGTGCCTACGGCCTGTCTTCAGAACGATACAGCATATGAATGTCTTGTAAACAGTGAAACAACAATTACGTACCTCAAGTTTGAATAGTAAAACAATAATTAGTTGTAAATAAAAGTCCATGTTTCCATTAGTATATGTTGAAAAATAATTATAAATTTGGGTGTAAAATCCAACTTCTTAGAATTGAGTATGGAAAATGATGAAATTTAACTGTTGATGAGATATTTGTTATTTTCAATGTAACATGAGTAATAAAAAAAATACATAAAAATCTGAAAATTTATAAACCTGAAATCTGAAAATATAAATTTATGAGTAAATAGAGAGAGAATGAGTGAGAGAGAGAGAAATAAATAAATAAATAAATAAAAGAGTTGTTTTGGGGGAATTTGAATTTGAGTTTGGGGGGGGGGGGGGGGACTTTTGGGCGGCAAAATATGTTTTGTGAGGTTAGATCTGGACCATTGATTTCACCTATATTGAATGAGAGCCACTCGATAGCTTTCTTTGTGTTTTATTATTATTATTATTATTATTATTATTATTATTATTATTATTATTATTATTATTATTATTATATATATATATATATATATATATATATATATATATATATATATATATATATATATATATATATATAGAGAGAGAGAGAGAGAGAGAGAGAGAATTAAATAAATAAAGGAGTTGTTTTGGGGGATTTGAATTTGAGTTTTTTTTTTTTGGAAGGGGGGGGGAGGAGAGAATGTGTTTTGTGAGGTTAGATCTGGGTTTTTGATTTTGGGGGTATTGAAGAAGAGCCACTTGGTAGCTTTCTTTGTGTTTTATTATATAGATATATAGGGTAGCCTTCAGTTGTGCACTTGTCTGTGCACTCGCCCTGGACAGTCCGATCACCCTTTAGATCATGATTATGATCGAAAGGCTTAAAATCACTCCGATCATCTCACTTGCAAAAAGGGGTAATTTAGACATTTCCCCTATCCCTCAGTTCACGTACCCCTCTCCTTCTTTTCTTCATCTCCTTCCCACCTCCCTCATCGATGCGAACCCGAATACATTTTCCCCCAAATCGAAACCCTAATCAAAATCGGAAATTCCCCAAATCGAAACCCTATTCTCTCCCACCAAATCGAACCCTCACACATCCACCTCTCTCTCTCTCTCTCTCTCATCGCACTCTGAAGAGTGCACACCCAATTTGCGAACCGTCGCTCCGAATCCCTGCGATTACCCAAAGGGATAACATATTTTTCATCATGAGGTCTTGTATTTACCAAGTCTATGTTTCACACTCTTATGGGTTGTTGTTGATTTTGTTTGGATTTTTTACAATTTTCAGGTTCAAAGGGACTCATTTTGATGCGGTGGAAGGGTTATATTAGTAACATGGGGTATTTTGTAAGTAGTAATCTGTTGGTGGTTACTAAGATCTATAGCATCTTAGTACTTTAAATTTGGCAACACTTTAAGATCTAGAGGACTTGAGACATGTTTTATGTATCACTTGGATTTGAGAAATGTATATGTTACTCGAATGTGGTGAATTTGGTATTATCAAGCTTGTTTTGATCTTGTTGTTTAATGTGGACGGATGATGTTAGCTCAATGTCTCTGTGTATGTTTCTGTGCTGCTTGAATGTGGGATTTATCACAAGTTTGGCAGTGACGAGGTTGGAAACAGTTAATGGTTTTTGTGAGGTGGTTAAATTGGTAGGCTTGGTGAGTTTGTTGAAATCCTCATTTCTTGGTCTGAGTTTGAATGTGATTGGGGTGTGTTATCACATTTATTTGATGGAGTGATTGTTCAGTTTGTTATTTTATAGTTTATCGAGAATGGCCTCAATTCAGTTGTTTGTTTATTGTATTTGTTGAATGTTGATCTTCTGAATGCTAACTTTGATACTGCGTCTAATTCTTTTTTAGCAAATTTCATAGTTGAGGGTTATTTTTTGATAATGAATTGAAAATTGAAGGGTGTTTTTTTTCAAAATAGACAGTTGGTGGGGTTTGCCTTAAAGAAGTATACGTGGGTATTTTGGTCCGAATAATGCCATGTGATTTGCACATGCGCAAAAAAAACTAACACCGTCCAAGTGCCGCCATCGACAAATACAGTTCAGGGCTGATAAAAAAAAACAGTTAAGTTGTTGGGTGATAAATCAAAAACACTAATAGTTGAAACACTGATGGTTGATGAGTGCATAATTTGAACTCAGTAACACAGCAAGTTATATATATAAAGGGCGATCGGATGGTCCTGGGCGAGTGCACACGGCTGTGTGCACTAGACGAGTGCACAACCGTGATACATCATAGAGAACAAACTGTGATTCTACCAGCTTGCCTGCAAACATCAATATATAACGATAATTTAAAGAAATGTGATATGAGACGTTATACAAAAAATAGATTTGCCCATGGCCACGTGCCTACGACACGTCTTCATAACGATACAACATATGAAAAGTCTTGTAAACAATAAATCAACAATTATGTAGTTGAAGTTTGAATAGTATGATAATAATTAGTTGTAAATAAAAGTCCATGTTTTCATTAGTATATGGTGAAAAATAATTATAAATTGGGGTATAAAAGTCCATGTTTCCATATATATATATATATATATATATATATATATAGAGAGAGAGAGAGAGAGAGAGAGAGAGAGAGAGAAATAATTAAATAAATAAATGAGTTGTTTTGGGGGGGTAGGGAATTTGAATTTGAGTTTTGGGGGGAAAATGTGTTTTGTGAAATTAGATCCGTGCCTTTGATTTTGGGGGAATTGAAGGAGAGCCACTTGATAGCTTTCTTTGTGTTTTATTATATATATAATTAAACCCTCTTCAAATTAAAACCTCTACAAATTTTATAAATATCTTCTTTTTATTAATGGCTCGAAACTGTAAGATATAGGTTGTGTTTGCACTTGTGTTTTTAATCATCTGCTTAAAGTGGAGTAATTTTTATTTTCAGCAAACACAACCATTTCAAACATAACCATTGTTAGAAACTAAGCAAAACAGAGAGCATATAGGAGGCCCCTACGCGAAAATTATTTGTTGAAGAGTTTCATATAAAGAAAAAAAACACAAAATTATTGAAGAGAGATAGTTCTGCAACTACGGTAACATGTACAAATATTTTCAACTTATAATCAAAAGGTACAAGTAATATAATATGTACAAACTTTTTCAACTCATAATCATAAGGTACATATAACTCTAAAGCATATGAAGGTTTAAAATTTATTTAGTGAACAATGGGGTGTGTTTTCACAAATGTGGAAGGAGATAGAGGGAGAAGGAGTTGAAGATGGGTTTCGATTTGAAGTAGATTCGATTTGGGGCTGTGTTCTTCTTCTCAGATCGATGAGAGTAGAAGGAGAAAGGAGATAGAAGTAGAAGGAGCTGAAGATGGGTTTCGATTTGAGGTAGAGGATTTCAATTTGGGGCTACGTTCTCCTTCTCAGATCGAATGAGAGTAGAAAAAGAAAAGAGATAGAAGGAGAAGGAGCTAAAGATGATGGGTGGGAAATCCCATTTTTGCCCCTAAATATCTCTCCATCTCAACTGAGATGAGTGGAGCAGATCTCAGCCCTCAGGTCGCGATCCAATGGCTGAGATCTTCAGCTCATGATAAGAAGCTCAGCTCACCATCTCATAATAGACTCGCTATATATATATATATATATATATATATATACTAGGTTTGCTTGTGGGCACGTGTCTACGACACGTCTTCAAAACGATGCAACATATGAATGTAAGCATTATAATATAATGAATATAAAAGAAAGAATAAATTGATATAATATGAAAGAGTTGTAGATGTCATACAAAAAAAGAAAATTTACATGACCATATAGTGATGTTATCCATTGTAGGAAGCAGTGAGAAGCACACATATATTGTTGTTTAGTTTTGATAAAGAACTTGCTCTGTGTATCAAGGAGGAAAAATATTTGCGATTAACTTTGATGTTCTCAGTGTACTCTACTATCAGATATTAATTTACTTTCTGAGATATACACTATAATAATATTCATGTATAATACTGGATACATTTACTTTCCAGCATTTCAGATGCATAAATCGGAAACTTTCATCATGGAGTTTATGTAGCTCAAGTTTGAGTAGTACGATAACAATTAGTTATTAATAAAAGTCTATGTTAGAATAATTATAAATGGGGGTGTAAAATCTAACTTCTTAGAACTTTGAGGGTGCAAAATGATGAAATTTAACTTTTTGAGGAGATGTGTGCTACTTTTAGTGTAATTTTAGATGTTAAAATATACCAAAGTGAATATATCCATTTAAATCTTTCATTGCATTTGAAATCAATTAGGAAACTCAGTGAAATTTCTACAGGAGCAATAAAAAAGCATAAAAATCTGAAAAATTCGAAAATTTACAAATTTGAAATCTGAAAATCTAAATTTCTTGATATATAGAAAAAAAGAGAGAGAGAGAGAGAGAGAGAGATATCTAAAAAAGTGAAGCAAGGAAAGAGAGAGAGTAATGAAGTGACGAAGATTTTTGTTTTGGGGGGAAACTTTTGGAGGAAAAATATTTTTTGGGAGGGTGAATGTGAGCCTTTGATTTTGTTTCAATTAAAGGAGTCATTTGATAGTTTTGTTTTGTTTTGTTTTGTTTTTTTTTCCTCTTCAAATTGTCTTGTGATATTATATATATATATATATATATATATATATATATATATATATATATATATATATAAAAGAAATTCTTCATTGTAAACGTCACTGTAACGTGCAAACCACCTAAGCCGTTGTTTGAGACAACGGCTTAGGTGGTTTGCATGCTACAATAGCATTTGCAAACAACGGCTTAGGTGGTTTGCATGCTACAATAGCGTTTGCAATGGAGCTTTCCTCTATATAGGTCTTACTACAACATTTTATTATTGTATTAGGGTATTAAAACCATAATTAATTTTTTGTTTGCTTGCGTATTTAAATTATTAGGTCTCACTGTTAAAAGCTGACAATTTGTTTTCCCACACAAAATACAGTGCAGTTTAAAATACATATCTTTCACTTTGATCATTTTGGGAAAGAAAAAGGAGATGAAATTTAAATTTAAAAAAATCACATAGAAACTAGTCATGTGTGTAAAAGAAGTTTTGAGAAGTTTATTAGATCAATTAAGTTTTAGGATCAAACATAAAATATAAAAAATGATTAGAATTATGTTATTTGTCTAGTGGGATCTACTTTTGTTTATGTTTATCAATTAGCTATAAAATTATTTTTATAGCAGTAATGTTGAATAAACATTAAATGCCATATTAGTGGGTTATGAAAAATAAAAGGTCAAGAGTCTTTGTAAGTGAAAAGCCAAGGGGTATAAGTGAAAAGCCAAGGGGTGTAAGTGAAAAGCCAAGGGGTATAAGTGAAAAACCAAGGGGTGGCAGAGTAGTTAATGGTCTTGTATGTTTTGTTTTTTTGTTCTTGCCTATTTAAAGGCCTTGTTGATTTTGTTTGAAGAATAGAACAAAAAAAAACGTGAAATCACAAAAAGTTCTCAAATAAAGTTCTCAAATTGGTATCAGAGCTAATGGCGAATGTGATGGGTCAAATGCCGCTACCACGACTAACGAAGGTGAATTACGAGAACTGGAGCATTCAAATGAAAGCTCTTCTCGGATCTCAAGATGCATGGGAGGTGGTCGAAGAAGGTTTCGAAGAACCAACAAATACCACGGGATATACGGCGGCTCAAACCAAGGCGTTAAAAGAGTTACGATCGAAGGATAAGGCGGCACTATACATGTTGTTCCGGGCCGTTGACGAGTCGGGCTTTGAGAAGATTGCCGGTTCAACTACTTCAAAAGAAGCGTGGGACACTTTAGGAAAAGTGTTCAAAGGAGCCGACCGAGTCAAGCAAGTGCGTCTCCAAACTCTTCGTGGCGAGTTGGAGAACATGAAGATGAAGGAGTCGGAAACTGTATCTGACTACATCACGCGTGTACAAGCTGTGGTGAACCAACTCATTCGTAATGGCGAAGCGTTAACCGATGCGCGAGTTGTGGAGAAGATTTTGAGATCATTAACCGACAATTTTGAGAATGTTGTGTGCGCGATAGAAGAGTCAAAGGACCTTGCGACGCTCACAGTCGACAAGCTTGCAGGCTCTCTCGAGGCACGCGAACAACGTAAGAAGAAAAAGAAGGAGGAGACACTCGAGCAGGCACTTCAAACCAAGGCGTCAATCAAAGACGAAAAGGTACTCTATTCTCAAAATTTTCATGGTAGAAGGCGCGGTCATGGAGGTCGCAACAATGGTCGTGGTAGTGGAGGCCGCGGTCGAGGTGAATATTATGAGAAAAAGGGGCAGTCAAGCCAACAAAATTATCGAGGTAGAGGACGTGGTCATGGGAGAGCGGCCGGTCAAATTATTCAAATGTCGAATGCTACAACTGCGGCAAGCATGGGCACTACGCAAAAGAGTGCAAATCAAACATCGAGTGCTATAATTGCGGTAAGTATGGGCACTATGCAAAAGAGTGCTATTCCGAAAAAAAGGTAGAAGAAAATGCGAATCTAGTCGCGGAAGAGGAGACAAGAGAAGATGGTGTTCTCATGATGACCTATAAAAATACCGTTTCCAACAACGACACAGTGTGGTATCTCGATACCGGCGCTAGTAACCACACATGTGCGGGCACAAGCACCTATTCAAGGAGATGCGAGAGGTTGAAGATGGACACGTTTCGTTTGGAGACGCGTCAAAGATCCAAGTAAAAGGCCAAGGTACGGTTCACTATTTACAAAAAACTGGCACGGAAGGGTCAATCGAGAATGTTTATTACGTACCTAATCTTAAGAGCAATATTTTGAGCATGGGGCAACTCATGGAGAAGGGATATTCGGTATTCATGATAAACCGGGTACTACAATTGAAAGACAATCAAGGGCGTCTGGTTGCTCGAGTCGAGATGGAAAGAAATTGGATATACAAACTGAATTTGAGAAGCGTGCGAGAAAAATGTTTGCGAGTCAACGTAGAAGAAAAGGCATCGCTGTGGCATCTCCACTTTGGTCACCTACATTATGGTGGTCTAAAGAAGTTAGCAAAGAAGAACTCGGTGCACGGGCTGCCGGACATGGACTATGAGGGCAAATTTTGTGAAGAATGTGTGCTTGTCAAGCAAACGAGAACCTCGTTTCAAAAGAAGGCAGAATATCAAGCTAAACATATTCTCGAGTTGATTCATACCGACATATGTGGACCAATCACCCCCGAATCATTCAGCGGTGAAAGGTACTTCATTTCCTTTATCGATGATTTCTCACGAAAAACTTGGGGTTATTTTTTGAAAGAAAAATCCGAGGCATTCGAGGTGTTCAAAAAGTTCAAAGTGATGGTGGAGAGGCAATTGGTAGACACATCAAAGCCGTACGATCCGATAGAGGTGGCGAGTAACTTCGACTGCTTTCATGGAGTATTGCGAGGAGCAAGGCATAAGGAGATTTCTAACCGCACCATACTCTCCTCAACAAAACGGTGTGGCCGAGAGGAAGAACCGGACTATTCTCGACATGGTTCGATCAATGCTCAAGAGCAAGAAGATGCCGAAGGAATTCTGGGCAGAAGCCGTGCAATGTGCCATCTATGTACAAAATTGATGTCCACATGTGAAGTTAGATGATCAAACACCACAAGAGGCATGGAGCAGTCAAAAGCCGACAGTTTCTCATCTCAAAGTGTTCGGTAGTGTGGCTTATGCACACGTACCGGATCAACGAAGAACGAAGCTCGAAGACAAAAGCAAAAAGTATATTTTTATTGGGTATGATGAGAAGACAAAAGGGTACAAGCTACTCGACCCGATAAGCAAGAAGGTGATGGTGAGTCGTGATGTGCGAGTAAAAGAAGCAAGCGAGTGGGACTGGAACAATTCGACGGAGGTTATCATCGAAGTTGGAGAATCATTAGTCGTTGCACCAACAAGCATATCAACAAATTCTGAAACTACTGATAATGAAGATGAACCACGACAACCCAAAACACGAAGTTTGCAAGATTTGTATGATTCGACAAATGAGATACACCTTGTATGTCTTTTGGCAGATGCTGAAAATATTAGTTTTGAAGAGGCGGTGCGAGACAAGAAGTGGCAAACTGCCATGAACGAGGAGATTAAGGCGATTGACCGCAACAACACATGGGAACTAGCAGAATTACCGAAAGGAAGTCAGCCTATTGGTGTGAAATGGGTGTTCAAGAAAAAGATGAATGCTGAAGGCGAGATAGAACGGTACAAGGCGCGACTTGTTGCGAAGGGATACAAGCAAAAGGCAGGAATCGACTATGACGAGGTATTTGCTCCTGTTGCAAGAATGGAGACAATTCGATTACTCATTTCACAAGCTGCTCAATTCAAATGGCCGATATTTCAAATGGATGTCAAGTCGGCATTCTTGAATGGTGTGCTCGAAGAAGATGTCTACATCGAACAACCACCCGGGTACATGAAAGTTGGAGAAGAGAAGAAGGTGCTAAAATTGAAGAAGGCGCTTTACGGGTTGAGGCAAGCATCGCGGGCATGGAATACACGTATTGATTGATATTTCAAGGAGAACGGGTTCAAGCAATGTCCCTACGAGCATGCTCTTTATGTAAAGAAGAATGGAGGCAAGTCAGGATCAAACTGTGGATATCTTCACAAAACCGCTACCGAAAGTACTTCTCGACAGATGCAAGAAGATGACTGGCATGACGGATGGTAGAAGCATTTAAGTTTACAGGGGAGTTTTGTTGAATAAACATTAAATGCCATATTAGTGGGTTATGAAAAATAAAAGGTCAAGAGTCTTTGTAAGTGAAAAGCCAAGGGGTGTAAGTGAAAAGCCAAGGGGTATAAGTGAAAAGCCAAGGGGTGGCAGAGTAGTTAATGGTCTTGTATGTTTTGTTTTTTTGTTCTTGCCTATTTAAAGGCCATGTTGATTTTGTTTGAAGAATAGAACAAAAAAAAAAATGTGAAATCACAAAAAGTTCTCAAATGAAGTTCTCAAATACACTAGTAGTATTTTCCTTTTGCACATTATGTCCCAAAAAACAGTGTAAGAAATTGGGGGGTTTCAATGCCAAACAAATCAGTTGTTCACTCAAAAAGGAACAGTTGATTTGTTTTATGAATATAGAATTTTAAGGGGTTTATGGCTGTTATTTTTTCTAAAACAATTTTTCTTCTTTTGATTTTTAACTTTGTTCTTTTTCCTGAATGCTTTACTGGTTGTTGCTGGTACTGCTCTATTTGTTGCAAGATTGGATTATATGTTTAAAGTCTTCTTGTTGAGATGTATCTTTTATCAAGGTCTTTATCTTGGCTTTTTGGCAAAGCTACAACCATCAACGGATTTTATAGGTCTTTACCAGATGCCATTTGCTCCGGACTAGTTTTTGAAATTTAGGCCCAACAATGTCTTTACTGCATTCAGATGGGAATGCACACCAGCCTCATCCCTTTGTTTTTATGACTGTGGGAGCAGTCTTTACAGGAAATTTTGCTTTAAATAATTCTTTTTCAAGGTCTGATATCTTTGATTAAGTGTTTGCTTTTCAATGATAAGATGATTTATATTTTCATTTAGCCTCTTCACTGTCCTGGCCATTGCTTCACAATGGTCAGAGAATATAATCTTGCCTTGCTTATCATTTGTTATTGAAAATTCTGGCGGAGCTTCATACATTGTTCTTAAGGAAGGAGAAACAAAGTAATTAGGGCCTAAATCTTTTCTCGCTACATCTATTGCTTCAGAAAGGCTATTAAATCCTCTATATAGTGGGTCTCTGAATTCTTTAATACTATCAATTACTTCTATCCAGGTGTGAAAAACGCCTACTACACTTTCTTTCAAAACAACATAGAATTTAAAATTCTTTTGGTCCTGGTTAAAAAGTTATAAAAGAATTCATAGCAGCTAGAAAGTATTTTGGTCTTTTTATTAAAGGCGATCCATAGATTATCGAGGATGAAATTCCTGTTATTCTGTTGTTGAAATATGAGAGAATGTCTTGAAAACTATTTGGAAAAACTACAAGTTCTTGGTTACCAAATCTTATGCATTCTTGTTGTGGTCTTTGTAACATAGTCTAGCTAGAAGCAAACGTATTATAATCAGAGATTCCTGGCTGAGGCGGAGGCCTTGCCTTCTGCATAAAAGAATGGACAAAATCACAATGAACTGCTGGGATTTTGTAGTGATAAATCTAGGTGTTAGTTCTCGTAATCTGATAGTGATAAAAAATCTTCTGACTGTACTATCATTAGTAAATGTTGTGCGAGTGCATATAAAAATTCTTTGTCGGTGATATGTTGTACGGATTGAGCAAAGGATTCTATAGACCAAATGCAGAGAAAATGAAATAACAAGGTTGTGCAGTGTACAGGTCCACCATGCTTTCGAGCGAACTCTGTTGTAACAGATGACTAAGGGTTTTGGCAAGGGTGTTGTGGGAACCACGAATATGGGTAAATTGGATGTGGGTGCCAAGGTGTAAACAACGATCTATGAAATTTAACCACCATCTACGAGAACGGCATTTACTATCTTGGTTCATTTTACCACGAGCTTATCTACATATTCTTTCAGTTTGTTTATCTGTTTACTTATTGAGTTTAGCGATAAGAGTTGCTCCCCATCCTGTATTACATCCATCTGTTTCAACTATTAGATAATCTTAATCTAAGGGTAAGGTTAATTCAGGAAGTTTCTTAATTAAATCTTTCATATATTGGACAAGTTTTATATCTTCTTGATTAAAGTGTCGTCCTTTTTGAGAAGTCTTGGGATATAAGGGGCCAGCTATTTTTCCTAAGTCTTTAATAAATGGGCGACCATAATTAACTAAACCTAAAAACTGTTGAATTTGTTGTAAGCTTTCTAAGGCTTTTTGTAATACATGTTTCCGTAAATACGTATTTTCCGGATATTTTCAGTATTTGTTAAATTCAGCTTGGACTTTACATTAAAATATTTTCTTATGAACAATTATACTTATTTTCGAATAATGGAGTATTTCAACCTTATTGTCTGTTTCCAAATGATCGACTATTTATATTTTAATCCAAATCAAATATGTTATTACTATTTAGATTTCAGTGAATTTGTTAGACTCAAATCATATTTTGATGTTTATATTATTATTATTATTATTATTATTATTATTATTATTATTATTATTATTATTATTGTTACTATCAATATTATTTTGTTAGTGCTATTATTTACATTATTATTATTTTTATTGTTAATATTATCATTAATTGTTTTATTTTTAGCCTGAATATACCCTAATTTATCTAATATTTTTATAATTATTTTCTATTGGATTTAATACCCTAAACCCTATTCTTTCTTATTGGATCTTTATACTCAATACCCATTATACCTTTACCCTACCCGTCACCCCACCCAAACCCTAATACTATCCTATGTAATACCCTTTTAATTTACTCTATTCACCTCTAATTAATCCCGCCGCTTTAACCCCTTCCCCTTCCTCTGCCGAAACCCATCCTCCCGAGCTTCTCTCCCCCTACCTCCTGTATGTGCCCTAGTCCTATTTCCCCGACCACCGCCTCTCCATCTCCTACTCCCGACCTCCTCATCCTCTTCCCCATCTCTCATCCCCGTCGTCTCCAAACTCCACCGAAACCATTCTCCACTCCCTGTCTTCGACCACCAGTCGTCGCACCGCCGCTTCACCATCATCCTCGTCTTCATCCTCTCCTCGACCCCCGATCGCCATTGCCATCCCTAGTCATCCTCGCAGCCTCCTCCACCATATCTCCTTCATCCTCTGTTTCGTTTGAGGAAACCCATAGCCGTTGTCGCTTACCCTGCCGTCTTCTCCCCACCTTCGTCAACCCAAGCAGCGCCCTTCCTTCTTGTCACCTGTCGCTGCCAACCTCCTCGACCACCTCCCTGTGCTCTCGCATCCCCTCGCCGACATCCTCTGTTTCTCTCCGAAAACAGAGCAGCTCAGCCTCCGCTCGCCCGCGTTGTCTTCTCCACTGCGTCACCCTCCGTCAGCCTCAGCACCCCGGCGCTCCTCACCGTCAGCACGTCACCCTGTGCCCTGTCGCTGACCGTCGATAGCCTCCGAGCCCATTGCCGTTTGTTGTTGATCAAGGTGTTGATCAAGTGAATCCTGGCCGTCGACCGCCTTGATGATCTTTATCATCACATCTTGATCATGGATTGAACCTCAGCCGTACGATGCATTTTGATCATCATCTTCACCATCATTTGATCTGGACCGTCCGATCTTGTCGATCTTGATCTTGATCTTAGCCGTCCGATCTAATCTGACCTGATCGTGATCATCGTCGACTCTTGGATCTAGCTGTTCGATTGTGTTCGTGATCATCTTGTTCGAGATCCGTTCGTTGGTATTGTGTTCATGCCCGGGATCCGTTCCCATTATTCTTTCGTCGTATTCATCGTCGTCTCTCAGGCAAGTAACTTGTATTTATTTTGTTGTATAATACAAGTACTAAATACAACTTGTAGTGTAGCTTTTGTTCCTAGAGTCAATTCCCATGAAATCCCTTATTTGATCTTGTCTCTAGTTTTTTTATCCATCGATAGTTGTCTCGTTACACGCATGACATGAAATAACTTAGGTCTAATAAATTCTTGATGTATACATACATTTGTTCATGAATTATGAGGTGTTGAATGATCTTATATGTTTGATTGGTTCGTTGTAGTATAACTCGTTGTAGACTTGTCAAACACCCTATACCATATTGCTTGGAAATCTAATACACCATACTTCATACCTTGTTATGATTTGGATGAGTTTCATATGATCTAGTTGATTTTATGCATGAAGAATATTTCTGCCCTTGTTGTTACCTCATTTTTGTTCAGTATTGTAGACCCTATTAAGGCCAGTATATGAAAATTATTTGTGAATATGAATTATAGAAAATTCCGTCTACTTTCCAAATTTTCTGACGGATCTCAGTTTCGATTTATGAGTTGCGAGTTATGGCTATTTTACTACAGAGGTGTAGAAAATTCCAGATTCTGTTTTATATGAATTCTGTACGGTAATCTATTTTTATACTGATGTTAAAAATAATATTTGGTCCATTATTTTGTTCAGAATACCTAGACATGACTGGAATTAACCTTTAATTTTTGTGGATTTAATTGACGACTTTTATAAACTATTCTATGCTTGCAAACAACTACCATACTTGCAGAATTTTCACGCTGTTCTGTAAAGAACCTTAAATTCGACCTGATTCCATTTGCTTTTTATAAAAACTTTGTGAATATGAATTGTAGTTACTGTATCTATTTTATCACTCTTTTGACGGATCTGCATTTCGATTTATATTTTGTAATCTATTGCTATTTTGGTACTGCTGTGTTTATAATTCCAGATTTACAAATCTGATGCATCTTACTGCTTGCTGATTTTAATTAACTATTCTATCTATGTTGAAAAATTATGAAACTTTATTTTATGTTACTAAACATACTAGGGAATACTCTAGATTTTTTTTGGATTTAATCAATACGTTTTAATGTTGTTTTCCTATTTATGAATACAAACTTCTGAATTCTGGCTGAACACATTTTCTAGATACAATTCTGTTTTGAGACTTGTTTTTGTGAATTACCATATGACTTATATATATTTGCTGGATTCGATTGAGAGTCTATTTTCTAAATTTTCTGACGGATCCAGGTTTGCATATTTGTGACAACAGGAATTCCAGATTTAGTGCAGCACTGTCTTGCTATCCTGAACTAGAATTTTCGTTGCCCTAATTTTTTATGAGTTGCCTTTCATCTGTACATATTTATTTTTCAACCGGAACTTGTTACTTGTTATACCATGCTGTCCTTGCCCTGTTTCGTGACATGTATATGCCTGTTTGATAATAATAACAAATAACCAAATCGGAGTTAAAGGAAAGATCTAGTAGTGATAGAAATGTGTACTTGGAAGGGGGCCCGTATTTCCAACATAATTTTCTGTAACACCCTGCAAAATTAAAAAATTACAACTTTGCCCCCGTGTGTTACACACGTGCATTTTGTAACGTGTTTTCACTACGTATTTTGATTTCCAACTATTTATGCATTTCCCATTTGATTTACCCTATTCTGAGTCAACAAAAATATAATATTTCAATCTCCGTATTTTTACGTACTTTTTATGTGTTTTCGATGCACGTATTAATTGCATATTTTTCTATCACTAAGTGTGATATTTCTATATTGACTATTTATTTTACGTGTTCGAACTTGTTTTATAAAACGGAAATTCATTTTCCCTATTTTTTATTAAAATAATTTTGTACGTATAATACACGTGTTTCCTACGTACGTAGTGATTTCGTCGTGAAATATATAAAACTAATAAATACATTTGTCTTATTTTGTATTTTTTAATTATCTTTAACATTTTCCGTTGATAAAACCAAATTTCGTATTTTTATGTTTTACGTACGAAGTACGCGTTTTTCAGTGCGCATATTTAAGTATATTTGTTTCAAATAAATTTCGGAGTGCGTGTGACACCTCGTAATTTTCAAAGAGTATAAAAATATATATACTATACATATATATGTATTATGTATAAATGGTTAAATGTAGTTGATATATATATGTGTGTATAAAGTATAGTTGTTTGTATTAAATATGGTATTGGATGGGCTGTTATGGTTTTAGATTTGTAAAATGGTGTTTAAGTGGAATATTATGTGAATGGTATTTGATGGAGGGGGCCCACGTGTGTATGAAAAACATCAGAGAGGCTTGGGCTTGTTTTGACGTGGCATATGCTGGGAGGGGCCTACTCGTGAAAGAAATGAGTTGAGTTATGCTGTTGCTTCCGCTGTACACTTCACCAGGTGAGATCGGTTTTGAGTTTTTGAAGAGGTGGAGATATGAAAGGCAGGGAGTATGTGGAGAGTTTGAGGGAGGAGTTGAGAAAGTGAAGAGATGAAGAATTAAAATGAGGAGTTATTAGGTGGTAAATTTTGTAATATAGACCATAATCTAGACCTATAAATACAACCCTCTTCTTCTCATTCCACACACCAAAAACTAATCAAAAACAAGAGAAAGAAAAAGAAAGAGAGTAAGAGAGTTCCTGTGCTTGGAGAAGCTATTGCTAGGAGGAGGAGAAGTCTTGCTAGGAGAAGAAGGAGTTGCTTTGGAGCTAGAAGTGAAGTTCCATCTTTCTTTTCTTTGTTCAAACTTCAATTAAGGTCGGTGTTCTCATGCTTTCTAATTTTAGAACTATGCATGCTAGTAATAATAAATGAGTAGTATGGAAGTTTTGATATGATAAAGTAGAACCAAATATATTATGGATGTGGTGAGAATAATAGTGAATCATGTTATGTTTGATGAATTAAAATTTACATAATGTAGTAGTTAATGAGAAAAGAAGTAATTAAGTATTTTGCCATGAATGAAGAAATTGTTAATTGCATGAACAATGGTTGGAAAGTTCTCTTTTGATGAGCAAACAAATATTTTTTTTTTGTAAAATTGATATTATTGAATTTATTTTGACAAGACATATAATTGTGTTACTTTGATGAAATTGAAATATATGCTCATTAGTAAGAAGAAACAATTTGAAAGTTAATTCTATTTTCAAAAATACAAATTTGCAACCTATGAGTTACTGTTGGAAAGTGAACTCAGTTTTTATAAGATAATTTCAGTCTAGTAAGAGATTAGATCAATGAAGAATCGAATTTTTATGAAAAATGAAATAACAGAGAACTTGAACAAAAGCCTAGGAGGATCCTTTGAACCGTTGGGCGCAATCAGCCTGGTAGTCTGATGTTGCGCTGGCTTCCTTGTTGGCCTGGATTCGAATCTTGTGAAGTCCAAAAATTTTCTGTTATTTTTATTAAAAAAATCACTCAGACCCGATAGTGAGTACAAGAGACTTCAAAATAAAATCTGAACACCAAGTCCCTATGGCGTTCGGGGGTGGCCTTGGGTGCTGTCTGTGAACTCACGAGTTTGAAACCCAGGCTGGGTTTTTCTTTTATATATTTTTTTAATGTTTTAGTTGAATTAATGAGTTTTAGAGCAAATTAAATTTGAGAAAAATTCTAGTATTTCTATACAAGGATTTAGAACCTATTAAAATTAATTGTACAAATTTTTATGCTTATTGAGAAGTTAAAGAAGAGAAAATGAGATAGTAAATGAGTCTTGACAAAAAAACAAATTATTAAAGGATGCGAGCTTTATAATTTTTTAGAAGAGTGATTTATTCATGTGAATTTGATTTCCTTGATGTGATTATAGACTCACTTGAATTAAGACATACTTGGTTTGGATTGAGATGTGAATTTGTTATTTGTGCTTAAGTTGTTAAAGAGATTGATGATAAATGAAAATTTTTTTCATAAAAAAAGATTATTTTCTATGGAGAATTATGAATGAATGAAAGAATCATGAGTAGTATTAAGATAAAGACAATTGTGGATAAATTGATGATGAAAATATCTAGGTTTAAGATATGTTTACTGAAGGGTATGTGTACCTATGGATTCTTGTACTTGAAAAAGTTGTGATTTAGAGTTAGTGAGACCTCGGGCACCTGCACGATTGAATTGAAAAGAGTTGAAATATATTTTGAGATATGGCCATGGACCTATCTCGCATTTGTTGATTAATTCTACGTCCGGTAGGAGGTAAAATTAATTCTAGGTATGGAAATTTATTCATGTCTTGAACTTAAAAATTAGGCACATAAGTGAAGATGTAGTGAACCTGGGCAAACATAAGTGGGTGCTTTATATAGTCGGCGGTGGATCTCTGTGGCTATAGACCTAGTTGGTGGACTGAGGTTGCTCCGTGGGAGATGAGCTTTTATTTTTAAATCCGGGACTTAGCGTAGTCGGGCGGATAGTTTGCCATACTCCAATGTATATACGTATACCGGGGCTAGAAGGTCACTTGCGGGATGGTTTGCACGATGAGGGGTCTATTATAATAGCCAGCGATGTTGAGATCCATATTCGTGGAATGATCTAAACCTTGTTTTATTAATGGGTAGTTTCATGGCAAGGGATCGAACCCTTTATCGTGGAGTACATAGGTGCTTGCCCTCGGACCTATGTAGTATGGGATGCATAGAATCCGAACAAGTGTGCATTAGTGTCATCACAGTATAAAATGTGTGCATTAGGCATTAAAGCATCACATACACTTACATGTTTAGCGTAGTCATAATTTAACACTTTATTATTGCTCAGTCAACTTTTGTGATTTTGTTAAAGTAATGTGATCGTTATATGTACGGCATAGAGAGGATAACCGAGTATAATATTTTCGTCAGCTGTAAATGACTTACGTGCCCACAGCTTGATATGCAGGTAATGGACTTTGCACCATTACAAGGAAAGTTTTAATTTCCTTGTAAAATTGTACGAAGTGAAGTAAAGATCCTGTGAAATCTCGAATTCGGTCTTATTTGGAATTCAGAGCGTTACATTATCTTTTATCTGTTACCTGTTATATGATTATGCATGACCCTGATTATTTGTTATCTGATTCCTGACTACATACTTTCTTATGAGAAGGTGTACTCAGAAGGGGGCCCGTGTTTCCTACCTGTTACCCAACTACATACTTCCTACGGGAGGGTGTACATGAAGGGGACGTAGTCCTACCTGATGCATGATTACCTGTTACATGATACCTGTACCTATACCTGTTTACCTGATACCTGAGTACACAGCCTTATAGACTCTACTACGAAATCTAAACGCAGACTTGTTTGAACGTAGCAACCATGTGGTAAAAATCTTGAATGCATGAAGTGCTACCTAGATAGAAATAAATACAAGACTTGACATGACATAATATAACACCTGTTATATGCTTACCTGTACATGTTACCTGTTTACCTGCCAGCATGACACTTGACACCTGATACATGTTACCTGTACCCCTGTTAGTATATCATATTACTTGATTGTGTTTCCTGATTCATGTTAGTTATCCTGTTTTGTTGACATGCCTATTCCATGCTATATTGTTTTCGCTGTTACTCTATACTTGTTTATCTTTTCCTATGTACTTGTGCCTACACTACAAGCGGACCGTAACTTGCATTGAAGGATGTTTTGTTTTCTTTTCCTCTTCCTGCGATTTGCTAAATTGCAGATCATGGAGATCAACTGCCCGATGGAGTAGGTGATCTGAGGTTTTAGATGCTGGAGTTTTTGCTATTATTATTTTCTGTTACTTATTTGAATAATTGTATCTGTTACTTGGAGTATTTTGTATTGAGCAATATGACCCAGGATTATTGACTTGTTCAGATCTGGTTTATTTAAAATTTATTAAACTTTATTTCAAGTAAATTCTGTTGGTATATTGATTCGTTTATGCATGCGTGGTTGAATTCTCTTGCTTCTTACTCTGATATTCCTGTGAAATGTTATAAAGATCCTGACAGCTTATGGATGATGAAAATTATTGGCTAAACTTAGTCACGTATCTGTATTCCGTATTTCTTTTTGGGAAGCGAGGCGTGACTTTTTTAGCAATATGAGGTTGGAGATTGATTTTGCCTTGACCAATAATAACTCTAAGGAATTCTATATGGGGTTTAAATAATTGCATCTTTTTCTTACTAATAATAATTCCATGGTTTATAAATTCTGAAATAATGATCTGAAGATGTCTTTTGTGTTCTTGTTTAGTTTTACTGAAGACAAGAATATCATCTATGAAAACGACAACAAATTTTTTATGTTTTAGAAATATATCATCCATTTTCTCTGAAAAATGGATGATGCATTTTTAAGGCCAAACAACATTACTAGCCATTTAAAATGGCTTTCTGGACATGCGAAGGTTGTCCATTGTATGCTTTCTCGATGCATTTTCACTTGCCAAAATCCTGACTTGAGGTCAAATTTACTAAATATTGTGCATCCCTGAATCTGGTTTATTAATCTACTTTTGTCTGGAATGTCATATCCATCATCTATTATGTTGTCATTCAATCTTTTACAATTACTAACCATTCTACTTTTTCGTTTAACTATTTCACTTTGTTTGCTGACAATGAATGCTGAAGATCTATGGGGCTTTCTGGTCATCTTATTACCCCTAGCTGCAATAATTCTGATATATGCATTTTAAAATCTTCTAGATCTCGATTAGTGGCGTTGATTTTTTACGTTCGAAACTTATATTCGGGATTTATTATATTCAATTTACAAACCACCTTATCCTTTTCCCAGTATTGTAATATATATTTTCTCCTAAAATACCTAATTTTTTTATTTTTGAAATTAACTATTCTATGCCTTGTTCATTAACTAAAGTATAGTGTAAGTGTTCTAAGTTTATAAAGTATGTTTGTATTTCTATTTCTTCGACTGGTTCGATATATTCATGATGTAGTTGACACTCTCTTTCTCGTGTACATTTGCATTCTTCTTCTGTTACTGGATTGTCTATCCTTTTTGTAACAGTTTCTTCAATATTAATATATACTGGAGTAAAAGCGTGTGTCTTTGTAATTGTAAATAATCTTTTACTTATAAGTATACTACCATTATCCTTTAGTAAAAAATTTAATCCTAAAATCATGTCTATCTTCAAGTTTAATGGTCTAACCCATGTACTTTCTTTTGGTAAAGTATACTCTGTGCACTTTCCACAATTAGTCTCAAAACTAATTTTACTATTTGGTGTTAATAAACTATCATATACATAGATATACATAGATCTGTCCATCATTTGTTGAGCACCTATTAGATTTTGGGCTTTTACTATGTAATCGGTTGGTATTATGTCTTTATTTATTATACAATTACTACAACCTGTATGTATTATGCTAAACATTTTATTTCATAAACTTTAACTCTGATTATACATCTGACCTTGAGTATCTTTAGATCTTAGCAGATCTGGACTAAATCATTTCCATCTTGTTCTAATGTTCTAATGGATGTTCTATTATCATTTTTTTCCTGTTTCAAACCTTTTTTCTAGCGTATCCGTAATGCTCCGCTTCCCATTATACGAAAACACGGGTACGTAACTGAGGCACAGCGAATGATTTAAGTTTCCAAACTCACATCATCCATAAGTTGTACAAATATAATCTCAACAATATAAAATGTAACCACAACCACGCACGAAAGAATAATCACAAAAACATGAATGATCCATGAAATATCTCACAAACTAATCAACATCTGAAAAATAAACTTCGGATCAAAACGCCCGGAATACAATGTATATAAAATAACAACAACTGTAACTAAGAGAAACATGAAATAAGATTATTAAAGCATGTAAAGATTTGACTTATTCTCTAGAAGAGTTATTCACCAAGTCCTTCGGTCATTCTCTCTTCAGCACCTGCAATCTCCACATCTAGAGTTGGGGGGAAAAAAGGGTCCGTTAGTGCAAGCCACAGACTGCAAGTAGTAACAAGTAAAATAGGAACAAGAAGTAGGTATAATAGGGAAAACAATAAGAACTGACAATGTAATGTAATATAACATGACCAGATTTAATGCAAGCAACAACTGAAACAAGTCCCAAAATATAACCAATCGGGAACAAGAAATCATGTAACAGGAAACATGTCATGTAAACAGGAATCTTGTAACTTATAAATATGTAATGTGTAACTTTTAAACATGAATCGTATAACTTGTAAACCGGAATCATGTAATCTTATAACAGGTAACATGTAACTGGAATCATGAGTCATGCATGTGTTTAGTGTTAATCTCAAGTCTGACAATCTTTTATAAATCCTAATTAATGCACGCAATCTTGCGTCCTATACCATAGATTCAGGTGCATACAAACAAGTTAACGTTTAGACTCTAATAGTGAATTCTATAGGGTCATGTAATCGGATCTTCTAGTGACACTGACAGGAATCGTATCATATCATGTAATCATATCATGTCATGTCGTATCATGGAACCAGGAATCATATCATACACGTAACCATGTCATATCATATCATGTAAACATATACAGAGTCATTATTACGGGAAATACGAGCCCCCTTCTGAGTACACTTTCATATTGTCGTCCCGCTTCCAAAAAGGAATACAGAATATGGTACGTGACTAAGCCCAGCGGATAGTTTTCACCATCCATAAGCTGTACGGATCTACTTGACTCATCACAATAGTAAATATAACAATATACTCAACCAGGCATGCATAAACTATCATACTTCAACAGTATTTATTTGCAACAATAATGAGTATCTCAAACAAATACGAGATCTGAAACAAAATATTATCTTGGGAATACAAACCCAAATATAAGTCTCAATACAATTCATGAATAAAATAGTTCAAAACAAAACAGGAAAATAGACCGAAGGACTTGTTACTACTTGCAGCTCAAAACTTTTGCTCACCAACTTCAGTAGGCAAGCGATCACCAAAACCTGCTCATATAGCAATTACAGGAAAATAGAAAGACATGAAAACATAATGCCTGTTAGATGCAAGTTCCGGGCCGCAAGCAGTACAAGCAAGAAAAAGAAAAGGGAAAACTAAAACAAAACGGAAATACTGACATGGAGATAAGCAACAAAGGATGAAAGCCTACAAATAGCAGAGATAGTAGGTTAACAGTAAAAAGTGTAGTAATAACACTAACAGTGAAGTCAACAGTAACAGTAACGGGATGTGACAGTGAAAACAGTTGTTCTTGTGTCTAATGTTCATTACTATCTTGGTAGCACTTCATGCATCCCAAATTATACCACATGGTTGCTACATCAAACAGTTTCGTTTTAAGATTTCGTAGTGGAACCTATAGGACAGTATATTCAGACAAACAGTAACAGTAATAACATACAGTGTCATGGATCAGCCCTCATGCATCCAGAGATAAACGGTGGGTACCACAGTAAATAGTAGGGAAAACGAGTTCCCTTCTGAATACGTATTTCTATATTGTCCACTACTAGATCTTTCCCTTAAAAACAGTTATTCTTGTGTCTAATGTTCATTACTATCTTGGTAGCACTTCATGCATCCCAAATTATACCACATGGTTGTTACATCAAACAGTTTCGTTTTAAGATTTCGTAGTGGAACCTATAGGACAGTATATTCAGACAAACAGTAACAGTAATAACATACAGTGTCATGGATCAGCCCTTATGCATCCAGAGATAAACAGTGGGTACCACAGTAAACAGTAGGGAAAACGAGTTCCCTTCTGAATACGTATTTCTATATTGTCCACTACTAGATCTTTCCCTTAAAAACCCCGGCTTGATTAGTTTTAATTATTATTAAGCAGATGTGAACAAATACAAACAGGGCTAAAGACATGTTAAGAACAAATGATAAGTCTAAGATGAATAGGGAAATACAAACGGCAACAAAAATAACTTATACAGTCAAAACAACGAAACTTTCAGTTCTAGACAACAAGACACTACTATACCAAATCTTAGATTTCCGTTGCTACAGAACTGAAAATCTAGATCCGTAAGAAAATATGGAAACTAGACTCCCTGCCGAATCCAGCGCATATATATAAGTCACACATCAGCCACAGAAACAGGGTTGAAAACATCGTTTAATATAGAAGTTATGTTCAGCCAGAAATGCAAAATCTTGTTTTTAAGAATGAAAACGATTTGAAAACATCATAATTAATTCTGAGAAAAATCTGGAAGATTCCCTAACATATCTAGTCTCAAAATATAAATTATCATGAAATTATATTACAGATAGTAAAGTCAATAAAATTGGGAAAACAGAGTAAAGCAACAAAATTTTGAATCTGAAAGTTCAGACAGAGCAGTACCAAAACAGAGATAACTCAAAAAAATACAATTCGAAATCCAGATCCGTCAAAAGGGTGGTAAAATAAACAAATCAGGCTACAGTTTATATTCGCAAAGTTTTCATAAAAAATGAATAGAATCAGGTTGAAAACATAGTTCTTTACTGAACAACATGCAGTTTGAAAATATATCGATTGGTTTCATAAACATGAGATGAGATACAAAAGTCATTAATTAATTCTACAAAAAATTAGGGATTGATCCCAGTCATGTCTAAACATGCTCAGCAAAATATAGAGTTCAAATTCTCCTTTTAGTATCAGTTTTAAAATAATATTTCATACAGAATACGTATAGTTCAGAATCTGGAATATACGATATGCCTGCAGTAAAACAGCAATAACTCATGCATCGAAAATCGGAATTCAGATCCGTCGAAAGTTCTGGAAACTAGAAAACAAAACTTACAAATCATTTTCAAAAATTTATTTATTTTACTAATGTTAACAGGGTCGAAATTACTATACAAATATAGGGCAGCAGTAAAACAAAAGTTCTTTTATGCATTTTACCAAATAGTTTAGTTACAAGCGATCCAATCTAAGATGGCATACAAAGAATGGCATATGGGTAACTCAAATCAGCATGGCATGTGAATAAATAGTCTATAATAAGATAATACATCATACAAACATCCATGTAGCAATCATCTACAACATACGATATATCACAGCAAGCATGCAACCAAGATGTCCATCTAATCTAATTGTTTTCATGCAATAGGTGTCAACTCAAAAATATGGTCAAGAGATGAAGGAATGGATCAACTCACAAATATGGTCATTATGTGGGTATTAAACAATTTCATGCGAGATTACTTACGGTATTTAACTTATATGACAAAAAAGACTTACAAGCTACTTGCCTGAAAATAATGACGAAGATGAGGAACAGAATAAAAGGAACAGATCCCGAACAACGAACACAACACTGACGACACGAACAAGGAGCGAGAATCCACACCAATACAAACACATGCGGCGAACGTGCTCTCACACAATCCACGACAGCAACAACCAAGAACGACGGCAGCAGCACAGGTGGGGGCACAGCATCGAAGGTAGCTCGACGCCAGGGCACATGATGGCGGGGAGTGGCGTTGGATGGAGCACAGGGTGGGGGTCGGCTTCGGCAAGTGAGAGAAGATGACGGCAGCGAGGGCTTGGGGTCGCTGTGGCAAGGGTAGGGAGCACGGGGGCTGTGCAGCAGACGAGGGGAAGAGGAGAGGGGTGGTCGGGGGTCTTTCGGCATCGGGGAAAGGACGACGACTGCAAAGAGGAGAGGGGGACCAGGAGTCGGGGGTACGATAGATGACGACTAGGAAGGAGAAATAGATAATTAGGATTTTCTAATTAGGGTTAGGGTACAATTGTGAGGGTTATATAGAGTCAATTTGGGTTTGGGTGAACTGGGTAGCATCCAATTAGAAGAAAAGAGTCCAATAAGAGACAAATAGACCATAAAATAGGTTTAAACAATAAACAAGATCGAGAACAAATTTGTAGATCAATCAAATGCGAATATAAAGACTGGATCAAAGCAAAAATGGATCACAAAGAGAACGACAACACACAATCAAAAGGGATGAAAAGAGATACAATCAGAAATGAAACAAAATAACCAAGAATTTAATTAAATACAAATAAAAATACAAAAAATGAGTCACAGGAGTTACAAATCCTACCCACCTAACAAAAAGAATTTTGTTACGCCCCACTTCTAAAAAATATGGAATACGAGCACATGACATTGGCCCAGCGAATGGCTAACGTTAACTATAAGTTGTTTATCCGGTTAACTCAACAATATAATCAATACAGAACAATTGCGCATACAATAATAATAATCTCATGAACAATAATACTTGAAGTGAAGCAATATAAAATATTCAAGTACAATAATCCAACGTCTGGAAATAATAATAAAAATCCGGGACATAAGCCCCATACAATAATAAATCCCAAACACAATAGTATTAAGTCTCAAGACAATAGTTCAATAAAATAATATTCAATTATAAAGCAATAGTTCTTTAGAAAGTTTGTTCTCCAATTTCAGCAGACAATTCTCCATGATCACCTGTGAATACTTCATCTAAAAAGAGGAGAAAAATTGTTCTTAGAGCAATTCATGGACAACAAATAGAGAAAGTAAGGAACAATGAAATAACGATATAACAATGAGTTTAATGGGTCAATAAGAATCAATAACATGGGACAATAACAATAATGAATATCATGGTAAACATTGCAATGGTATAAAACATGGTTCAATATTCGATAACAATATTCAATGGTATCAATAACACTTACACAATATTTAGTATCAATAGGAACAATAATGTACAATATGCAATGTCGATGTCGTGTCAATTCTCAAGTTCATTAATCATTTTAATCCTAACTAATGCACGTACTACTGCATTCCATACTACAGGTTCAATGCATACAATCAATTTTGTTCAGACTAAGTGGTAAATTTTATAGATCATGTATCGATACGATAATCATTGATACGATACAATATTGTTGCACGATATATTACGATGATTCACTGATTCACTGATACGATACATTGATATGATCCATTGATACGATTCATTGATGCAATACACGAGAGATTGGAGTGCCGTAGTCAGCGCTCCACAATAAATCGATAAACACTGGCCGACACAGTCACTATATTATTCACTACTCAAGTCATTCCCTTAAATTCCGGCTTGTTAATTATTTTATTGATGCGATAATACAGTATGCATTTCGAGACATTAGGTGAACGATGACAACAATTGGGAAACAATAAGATGTTAACAATGACAATAACTCATTAGGATCATGCAATATAACATACATACTTCGATTCATACAATACTACGATATAGGAATAATTAATTTAAGAAAACTGAAAAGTAAAATTCTGGACAGCAAGAGTAGTCTGTACAAAAATACAATTTTCTGCTGTTTCAGAACTCAAAAACTGAATCCGTCAGAAAATCTAGAAACTAGACTTCCACATGGTTCCAATGCATATTTAAAGTTCAAAATCCGACAACAGTAGCTAGGTCAATCACAATATTCTTTACAGATTTCATGTTCAGACAAAATTTCGATGTCATGTTGTTAAAATTTTAGAATCAGCAAAAACTCAATATTAAATTTGTTAAAAATATTTATTAGACTCCTAAACATGATCACTAACAATCTGAAAATTATCAGAGCAAAAATTTATCATTTGATCAGCTTTTTTACTGTTTAAACATGAAACGTACAAGAATATGAGAATCTGGAATTAAAACACAGCAGTAGTAAAATGGGCATAAGTTTTGTTACACAACTCGGAATTCTGAAATTTAATATGTTCTGGAAACTAGAAAGATAAGTCTACAATTTTTATTCAGAAAGCAATTTATTTTAAGATCATTTACTGGGTCAAAAATAGCAATCAACATACAGCCAGCAAGCAAGATACAGGTTTTAGGATATTTTTCATGGAACAAATTAATTAGACATGATGGGTATCAATTCTATTGGTCGATAAATTATATAATCAGCATGATGGGTGCAATAAAAAGATGAATAAAATTAGAATACACACATACATCAATTTATCATCAACAAACATCAATCGATCAACCACATACAACCTAGCAATTCTCTCTACAATAATTTATTTGTGACAATTATATGAACAACCCTATTATCGAATCTATATGCACACATGAAAGATTCAATCTTTAGAGTCAAAAGTAGTACGATGTCAGGTAAATTGGGGTTAGCTCATGTAAACCCTCAATATACCCAACGAATGAGATGAACAATGTATAATACGATGAACGAAGGGATCTACTTGCAAGAGTTTCAACAAAACTTGAATTTGATACAATTAACAATTCAAGGGGAAGTGAATTGCCTTATAGATGGTGAAAACGAATACCAAGATTAACGGGATAAAGATCCCAAAGCAACGAACCCACGAACTAACACAAAATAATACGTGCAATATACGTGCTTCCAAGAGAACACACCAACAACAGCACAAGGGACAGCAGCAGCAACTTCAGCAATGGGCGAAGGGGGTCTGACAGTAGAGAGGCGTCGCAGGCGGTGGCTCGACGGGGACAGGAGGTCGGTGCTAATATGCTGGCGTCGACGAAAAGGGCAGCAGCAATGGGTTTGGCTGCTATCGACGGAACACAGGAAAATAAGGGGTTCGAGTTTGGGTGTTTCACGGTTGAGGGGAGAGCTAGGGCATCGACGGGGTTTGTCGACGAAGAGGGCGGTGCTCAGGAGGGTGCCGGAGGTTGGGGGATGGCTGGAGAAGAAGAAACACTTGAGTTGGGTTGGTGTTTGGGTGAGAAAACACAACAGGGAGAGAGGAGGAGTGAGAATAGACGGCTCTAGGGTTTCAATTTGTGCAATTTTTAGGGTTTGGAACAAAGTTGTATTTATAGGTTACAATTAGGTTGTTGGGTTAGTGATTTAGGACCTAATAATAGCGGTTTTGGGTCAAGAACAATTGAAATTGGGTTTTAGGGTTCAATAGAAGATGGATCTAAAATAATAGGGTTCAAATAAAAATACCCACAATTAAGAAAAGAAAATAGAATCAATAAGAACAGTTCAATAAAAAGAACGAAGAATTTCATGAAAAAATTTAATTAAAAATAATCAAGGAAAGATAGGGTATTATATTCAATTACAATTAAAATATTACAAAAAGGAAAAAATTTGAAAATAGCGGAAATGGTAGTTACAATCCTACCCACCTTACAATAAAATTCGTCCTCGAAATTTAACCAAGTGGTAGTAGGGTAACCCCGAAGAAAACAAAAGAACAAGAACTACTTTAAAAGATGGGAAAACCTGTAACACCCCGCAAAATTGGAAATGACAATTTTGCCTTTGTGTGTTACGCACGTGTATTTTGTTACGTATTTTCACTATGTATTTGGATTTCCGTCTGTTTATGCATTTCCAGTATCGATTTTATCCTATTTGAGTCAACTCAAATGTAATATTTCAATCTCTGCATTTTACGTGCTTTTTATGTGTTTTCGATGCACGTATCAGTTGCGTATTTTTCTATCACTACGTGTGATATTTTTATGAGTATTGATTATTTATTTTTCGTATTCAAACTCGTTTTATAAACAGAAGTTCATTTTTCTCTATTTTGATTAAAATGATTTTGTACGTGAAATGCATGTGTTTTCTACGTACGTAGTGATTACGTCGTGAAATGTATAAATTAATAAATATGTTTCTTATGTTGTTTTCGATTATATTTTAATAATTTTCCATCGATAAAATTGATTTCGCATTTTGATTTTTTACGTGCGACGCATGTGTTTCGGTGCGCGTATGTGAGCGTACTTGTTTTTCAAAATAAATTTCGGAGTGTGTGCAACACCCTGTGATTTTCAGATAATATAATAATAGTACATATATATTATATAGTGTATATATATAGTTGATTTATATATTTGTGTGTATGTTAAAAAGGATTAAAAATGGTAAATAAAGATGTGATGTGGGGAGGCCCACAGTTTGTATAAAACAACAAAGAAGTGGGCTGTTATGGAAACATAATAGTCTAAAAAAAAAGGAAGATGGGGGCCCATCTTTTTTTGGAACAGCAAAGTGATGCTGTTTGGGATTTAGCATGAAGTTGGTTTTGGGCTTCTCCTATGTTTGATCGGGTGGGAAGGTAGAGAGAGTCCGGGAGGGGGTTTTAGAATTGGAGGGTTAGGAGTTTGGTTATTAGAGAGGTGGGGAGATGAAAAGTTGGGGGTTTTAGGAGTTAAGGAAATGAAAGGTTGAAAATTTAAAAGAGCAATTTATTAGGTGTGTAATTTTGTAATATAGACCCTAATCTAGACCGATGAATACAACCATCTTCTTCTCATTCCACACACCAAAAACTAAACAAAAACAAGAGAAAGAAAAAGAAAGAGAAAAGAGTGTTCTTGTGCTTGGAGGCTCTTGCTAGGAGTTTGCTTTGGAGCTAGGAGTGGTGTTCTATCTTTTCTTTCATTGTTCAAACTTCATAAGAGGTGGGTGTCTCTTACATTCTAAATATAGACATTTGCATGCTAATATTTTAAAAATGAGTAGCTTCGATATGATAAAGTAGAACCAAATATATTATGGATGTGGTGAGAATAATAGTGATTCATGTTATATTTGACGAATTAAAATTTACATCATGTAGTAGTTTATGAGAAAAGAAGAAATTAATTATTTTGCCATTCATTAATAATCATGAATGAAGAAATTGCGGACTGTATGAACAATGGTTGGTTGTCTTCTTTTGATAAGCAAATGAATATTTATTTATTTTTAAAATTGATACTATTGAATCTATTTGACAAGACATATAATTGTGGTACTTTGATAAAATTTAAATTTATGTTTATTAGTGAGAAGAAACTATTTGAAAATTAATTTTATTGTCTAAAATGTGGATTTGAAATCTATGAGTTACTGTTAGAGAGTAACTCAGTTTATTTGAACCAAATTCAGTTTAACAAAAGATTAGAAAAGTTGAGAAATCGAGTTTTCATAAATAAAATAGAATAACAGAAAGTTGGAATAAAAATATATGAAGAACCTTCATACCGATAGGCGCACTTGGCCTAGTGGCCTGGCGCTACACTAGTCTCCTTGTCGATTGTGGGTTCGAAACCTGCTAAGGGCAAAATATTCTTTTTTGGTTTAATAATTATAAAAAATGAGAGAGTGTTTAAGGGGCGTTCGGTGTGAGATTTGGACACAAGTCCACAAAGGACTTAGTGGCTAGTGGGTCTAGGTTTGGGCGCTGACTGTGCCTTGCGGTTGGGCTTGGGTTCGAAACCCGGTGGCCACCATTATATATATATATTTTTTGTTGTGTTTTTAAATGTTTTGATGAGTTTTAATACAAATAAAAATTGGGGGGAAATCCTAATAATTCTCTAAAGAGATTTGGAATTTATTAAAAGTAGTTTCATAATTTTCTTGTATATTTGAGAAGTTAAAAATGGGGAAAATGAGAAAGAAAATGAGTTTCGACAAAAATAAATTATTAATGAAAATGAGATTTATTTGTAGAATAAGAGTAAATTGTTTATGTGAATGGATTTCTCTTGATGTGATTATACGCTTATTCGATTTAAGAATACTTGGTATGGGTTGAAATATGAAATTGTTATTTATGCTTAAGTTATTAAAGAGATTGATGATGGATGAAAATCTGTTCATGAAAAAGGATTATTGCTATTAAGATTGAGAATAAATGAATCATGAATAGACATTGATTAAGTTATGAATAAATTGAGGATGAGATTATTTAAGTTTAAGACATGTTTATTGAAGGGTATGTGTACCCATGGATTCTTGTACATGAAAAAGTTGTGATTTAGAGTTAGTGAGACCTCGAGTACCGGCACTATTTGATTTGAAAAGAGTTGAGATATATTCTGAGATATGGTTGTGGAGCTATCTCGTATTATGTTGATTAAGTCCGGTAGGAGGTAAGACTAATCTAGGTATGGAAATTTATTCATGTCTTGAACTAAATAATTAGGCACATAAGTGAAGATGTAGTAAACCTGGGCAAACGTAAGTGGGGTGCTCTATATAGTCGGCGGTGGATCTCTGTGGCTATAGACCCAGTTGGTGGACTGAGATTGCTCCGTGCGAGATAGGCTTTTATTCTTAAATCTGGGACTTAGCATAGTCGGGAAGATAGTTTGCCATACTCCAATGTATATACGTATACCGGGGCTAGAGGGTCACTTGTGGGATGATTCACACGATGAGGGATCTGTTATAATAGCCAGCGAGGCTGAGATCCATAGTTGTGGAATGATCTAAACCTTGTCTAATTACTGGGTAGTTGTCATGACGAGGGATCGAACCCTTTATTGAGGAGTACGTAGGCGCTTGCCCTCGGATCTATGTAGTTTGGGATGCATAGAATCCGAACAAGTGTGCATTAGTGTCATCCTAGAATAAAATGTGTGCATTAGGCATTAAGGCATGTCATACACTTACATGTTTAGAATAATCACTTTTGACGCACTATTGTTCGTTCAATTTTTGTGGCTTGTTAAAGTATGGAGATCATTATACTGTCTTTAGCATAGAGAGGATAGCCGTGTATAACATTTTGTCGGTTATAATCAACTGACATGCCCACAGTTTTACATGCAGGTATTGGATTGTCCAGAAGATACAAAGTTGATTGCTGCTGTTGATTATTTTTAAGATGTTGTAATTGTATTATTGTAATTTATTTTATCTTCTGCTGTGTAATAGATGTAATGAACTCTGATGTATTATAGAAAAGTTTTAATTTGCTTGTAAAATTGTACAAAGTGAAGTAAAGATCCTATGAAATCTCGAATTCGGTCATATTTGGAATTCGGGGCGTTATAAAACCTCTTCCGAATCACACCTTCAAGTTCCCAAGTCGAATCACCAGGTGAGTGAGGATTCCAAGCAACACGAACCAACTTGATTACTTTATTATTCAAAATCTTCTCCCACTGGTTCACAACCGAGACTGGATGAATCTCACAAGACAAATCTGGTCGAACCAACAACTCCGAATAGTCAATGACATGACTATCATCCCTGACATACTTCCTGAGCTGAGAAACATGGAAAACGTCATGCACTCCGGAAAGAGTTGGCGGCAATGCGAGTCTATAGGCCACCTTGCCTACTCACTCCACCACATCGAACCGACCAATGAATCTAGGGCTAAACTTGCCCCCACCACCAAAACGAATCACACCTTTCCTTGGAGACACCTTGAGGAACACATGATCGCCCACTTTGAACTCTAACGGCCTCCTGTGCATGTCTTTCCATTTTCTCTGTCTGTCTTGTATAGCTTACAAATGCTTCCTGATCTGGGCCACTGTGTCAACAGTCTTCATGATCAACTCTAGCCCCAAAAGCTTCCTTTCACCAATGTCATCTTAGCACACTGGTGATATACACTTCCGACCATACAAGACTTCATATGGAGCTGCTTGAAGACTAGCTTGGTAGCTATTATTGTATGAAAACTCCACCAAGTGTAGATGATCTTCCCAAGATCCTCCAAACTGAAGCACACAGGACCTCAACATATCCTCCAAGGATTGAATAGTCCTTTCTGATTGTCCATTTGTCTGCGGATGGAATGCACTACTGAAATTCAGCTTAGTCCCAAGACTGTTTTGAAGACTCTTCCAAAATTGGGATTTGAATCTAGTATCTCTGTCTGATATAATACTGACAGGATTACCATGCAATCTCACAATCTCCTGCATATAACTTTTTGCCAGGCTCTCTGTAGACTGACCAACTCTAAAAGGAATGAAATGAGCACTATTCGTCAAGCGATCCACAATCACCCAGATGGCATTGTGACCCTTAGGACTTCTAGGCAAAGCAGTCACGAAATCCATTGTGACATTCTCCTACTTCCACTCCGGAATAGGAAGCGGTTGAAGAAGTCATGCAGTCCTCTGATGTTCTGCTTTTACTTGTTGACAGATTAGACACCGAGAAACAAATCTTGCAACATCTCTCTTCATACCTTGCCACCAGAAATGCAACTTCAAATTTCGATACATCTTCGTACCACTGGGCTGAATAGAATATGGCGAACGGTGAGCTTCTTCAAGTAACTTCTGCCTGATTTCTCCCTCCGGAACACAAAGACGAGTCCCAAAATGGAGAGATCCATCCTCATGAATAACCAAATCAGTTCTCGAACTAGCTTCAACTTCAGCTCGAAACTGCTGCAATTGCACATTACCAGACTGTGCCTCCTTAAACCGATCCACCAAAGACGACTGACCCTAAAGCACCATACAACTCTGCTCAGAACCAGGTAATACCACATCCAATTCCAATCTCCTCATAGCTTCCACAAGCTCTTTCTTCTCAGTAAGAGCAACAGGTCTTCTGCTCAAAGCATCAGGTACCAAATTAATCTTGCCAAGGAGATACTGCAAACTGATATCATAATCTGCCATCAATTCCAACCATCACCTTTGCCTCATATTCAGCTCCTTCTGAGTGAACACATACTTAAGACTTTTGTGATCAGTGAAGATTTCCACTCGGTCTCCAAGTAAATAATGCCTCCAAAGCTTCAAGGCAAAGATCACAGCAGCAAGCTCCAAATCATGTGTAGGATAGTTCTTCTCATCCGACCTCAATTGCCTAGATGCATATGCAACAACCTTACCTCGTTGCATCAAAACAGCACTCAAACCTCTACCTGAAGCATCACCGTGAATTACGAAATCTCCTGATTGATCTGGTATAGTCAACACAGGTGCTGATGTCAACCCATTCTTCAATTCAGATAAGGCTTCATCACAGGACTCATCCCACACAAACTTCTAATCCTTCACAGTAAACTTGGTCAACGGCCCTGCAATCTTCGAGAAATCCTGAACAAACTTCATGTAGTACCTAGATAGACCAAGAAAACTCCGAACTTCAGATATAGACTTCGGCATAGGCCAATCATAACCGCAGAACTTTTGGACGGATCGACAGAAACTCCATCACCAGAAATAATATAGCCCAAGAATGCCACACGATCCGGCCCAAACTCACACTTGCTAAGCTTCCCATACAACTGATTCTTCCTCAAAGTTTGCAAAACAACCTTCAAGTGCTCAACATGCTCATCCCGATTCTGAGAATAGAAAAGAATATCATCAATGAAGATCACCACAAACTTGTCTAGAAAGGGAAAGAAAACTCGATTCTTCAAGCTCATAAACATAGCTGGAGCATTAGTAACTCCAAAAGGCATCACCAAGAGTACATAGTGCCCATATCTTGTATGAAAAGCAGTCTTCTGTACATCCTCGGCTTTCACCTTAACCTGATGATAACCAAAACAAAGATCCAGCTTTGAAAATACAGAAGCGCCTCCCAATTGATCAAATAGGTCATCAATCCTTGGTAACGGATACATGTTCTTCACTGTGACATTATTGAGCTCACGGTAGTCAATACACAACCTCCGACTACCATCCTTCTTATTGACGAACAGAACTGGAGCTTCCCAAGGCGAAACACTTGGCCTGATAAAACTTCTATCCAGTAACTCCTGAATCTGCTCCTTCAACTCAGCCAGTTCAACAGAAGCCATTCTGTACGGACTCTTAGAGATTAGAGCTGTATGCGGCTGACATCAATACTGAACACCACTTCACGATCTGGCAATAATCCCGACAATTCCTCAGGAAAATCATCCAGAAACTCCCGCACAACCAACGTGCAACCACATCATCAGCACACACTTCCTCTATAACTCTAACTTTTTGGCTAGCCAACTTCTCCACACAAGCAAGCGGCGTTTCACCTGTACAGAATTCAAATTCCTGGTGTTCTAGTATTTTGAACACCACCTTCTTCTTGCGGCAATCAATTACAGCATGAGTGGCACCAAGCCAATCCATCCCTAGGATAACATCCAATCTAGAATTATTCACAATCAGATCAGCAACAAAATCCATACCACTAATAACCAAGGGACTCTGCTCACAAATTTAAGAACACACGACAACACCTCCACCTATAGTAATGTTCCAATCTACAGGCATAGTGCTGCTAGCCAAGTGATGCAGATCGACGAAGCGGGAGGAAACAAAAGAATGAGTAGCACCTGAGTCAAACATAACATAAGCAATAAATGAACATACAAGGATAATGCCTAGTAAGAAGTCAAAGTGAGAACACAAAAGGCAGAACCCAAAATACAAGAAACAGACATGAATGAGAGGCTAACATGAATAAGCAACAGAATAGATGAACAAAATAATAAGGAAATCCAAATAAAATACACAATGAAAATAACTAAAGATATACTACAACAACGCCCAAGGCAGTCTCAGCATCCTGCATAGTCAAGTTGTAGGCCTGACCACGACCCGTAGGAAGATTACCCATAAGAGCGGCTCTCCTCTAATCGAAGATCTGCCTCTGTGGAAGAAGTGGTGGTCCACCACGAACAAGCGCTCCCTGCGGAGCGAAACCTCCAACTGGTGCCTAGGGCCTGGACTTAGGGAAATCACGGACCATATGATCATTTCCTCCACACAGAAGGCACAGGCGATTAGCTATCCTGCAATCTTGGCACAAATGCCCAGTCTTCTGGCAGTATGAACAAACCAACTGTGGCCTATGATCAGCAGGTTGGTATGGCAGTGCCCTAGCAGGAGGAGGTGGAACTGGCCTCTTAATAGGCCCTCCTGAAGGCCTAACAACAACAGGGTGCGGGGCAGAACGCTGAATAACACGCTTCCTCGTACTAGGCTGTTCATGAATTCTTACAGCATCCAGGATATCAGCATAAGAACGAAGTCGCAAGGTAGCAAGACGATCCTGAACCTCAATATCCAAGCCCAACAGGAAACGACGACCTCTATCTTCGTCATTCGCCACCATGGAGGTGGCAAAACGACTTAGTCGGGTGAATTCCGCAGCGTACTCATCCATGGTCCAACTCCCCTGATTCAAGATAGTGTTTAGTTTAACATCGGTAATTTATAAAATAACAACGAAAAAGCATAAATAAACACTATCTGACGAACCTGAGTTAAAGAAACAAACTGTCGTTCCATCTCATTCTTGGTGATACTAGGGAAGAACTTCATGAGGAAGCTCTCAGTGAAGGTTGCCCAGGGAATGGGTCACCCCAATCGTTCGGCCTTAGCTCTTAAGCGCTGCAGTCAACAGCTGACCAGTCCTGATAAGCCGTTGCTCGGCTTCAAGTGGACCTATAGTGCCCGAGAACTTATTTGGATGGAGCCTCATGAAATCTACCACATTTCCAGGTCTCAGTGGCAGCAATCCAGGTGCAGGTACAACCGGTTCCCTATTAGCAACTTCATAAGTCATTCTCAACTATTCATTATGTTCCCGTTGCATCCGCATCATCAATTTATTGTGCGCACGCTACATTTGCATCAACTGTGCAACAGTGAGCTCATCAGACTCATCATTCCCAGATCGGGGAGATGCAACACCTTTCCTAACCATGGTCTGCCAAAAAAAATCAATTGGTTAGCGTCCAGATTAAGAGTTGGTTATCAATTGTTCATGCGATCCCTGTATTGTGCATACTGTTGTGTCAAACCAATAAAACCCAAATCTGATTAATATATCAATCAAAACAAAACATCCTTTTGTTAGTCACGTTTGACTGATATATAATCCAAACCCAGGCTCTGATACCACTAAAAATCTTGTTACGCCCCGCTTCCCAAAAATACGGAATACGAGCACATGACATTGGTCCAGCGAATGACTAACGTCACCCATAAGCTGTTTATCCGATCAACTCAACAATATAATCAATACAGAATAATTCCGCAGGTAATAATAATAATCTCATGAACAATAATACTTGAAGTGAAGCAATATAAAATATCCAAGTACAATAATCCAATGTCTGGAAACAATAATAAAAATCCAAGATATAAGCCCAATATAATAATAAATCCCAAGCACAATAGTAATAAGTCTCAATACAATAGCTCAATGAAACAACATTCAATTATAAAGCATTAGTCCTTTAGAAAGTTTTTCTCCAATTCCAGTAGACAATTCTCCATGATTACCTGTGAACATTTCATCTAAAAATAGGAGAAAAATTGTCCTTAGAGTAAGTCATGGACAGCGAGTAGAGAAAGCAAGGAACAATAGAATAACAATATAACAATGAGTTCAATGGATCAATAGGAATCAATAACATGGGACAATAATAATGAATATCATGGTAAACGATGCAATGGTATAAACAATGGTTTAATATTCGATAAAAATATTCAATGGTATCAATAGCACTTAAACAATATTTGGTATCAATAGGAACAATGATGTACAATATGCAATGACGATGTCGTGTCAATTCTTCAGTCTATTGATCATTTTAATCCTAACTAATGCACGTACTACTGCATTCCATACTACAAGTTCGATGCATACAATCAATTTCGTTTAGACTAAGTGGTGAATTCTATAGATCATGTGTCGGTACGATAATGTAACATCCCGTATTAAATTTTTAAATAAAAATACATTTCTTATTTTTACACATGCAACGCACGTGCAATTTCATCTCCTTATTTTCATTCTCAATTTTATTTAAAAGTTATGCACAATTTCCTTTCATTTATTTTTGCTGCCTATTAGAACTCATAGGCCTAATAAAAGACTCTAAGCCCATTAAAATAAATTAAATAAATAAAAAAATGAACCAAGCCCACAAGAGGGAGCCCACTAAGAAAAATCCTACAATTAGTTATACACTTGTCATGTAAACAACATGTACAAATAAATAAATAACAACTAACAAATGAGAGTGTGTGCTTGTGGGTTGCACGTGCACGTAGTGCAACCCAAAAGTCACAAGAAGAGTTATCCATGCATAAGAATAGGAAGAGTTGGGAGTTTTTGAGAGTAATGGTGAGTGGGCAATTAGTGAAGGAGGTTATGTAGGTTATGAAATAGAACACTTAATTTGAGTAGTGGAAGAGCCTTCTCAAACCCTATAAATACCACCCCCTTTCCTTCATAATCTTGCACCAAAGATCAAAAGAAACAAAAGATAAAAATAAGAAAGAGAGAAAAAGAAAGAGAGAATTGTTTGAGTTCTTGCTTGGAGGAAAGAGAGCTTGCTAGGAGAAGAGGAAAGTCCAATTCTTGGAGCTAGGAGCAACTTCTAGGAGTCTTCTTCTACTTTAGAATCTTCATTTGAGATGGGTGTCTTCTTGAGCTTTCTGATTTATAGTATCATGTATGTGTAGGTAAATTGATAGATAAACTTGATATGCATATGAGTAGTGATTAAATTGAAATGATGATATTTAGAATGAAGATGCAAGCTAATTGAAATATTTTCATGAAGATAAGTTGAATTGATGTTATTTAATTGCATGGTAGTACATCTTGATTAGATTAAATGATATGAAAATAGATTTGTACACAAAGTTACTAATTCATGCAAAAAAAGTTACTGTTTTAAATTTTGTTTACACTTTAGAAAATTATATCTAATAAAATAGTTGGAATCTGGAACTAAAACTTTTTTGGGAGTATCTTGTATATGTCAGTAGCATCCCTTTAAAATTTCATAAGATTTGGAGTTCGTTTACTATTTTAATAAATTCTAAACTTAAAACTGGTTAGTAGTTGGCTAGTTGCAGGAATTCTGCACGCCTTTCGATTTTTGAACTTGTATACCTTCAGTTTGATATAAAGAACGCTAAGTTTTGTGAAGTATACAATTTTCTATGATTTTTACAAATAGCATGAAATGCAGTTTTCTAACTTTGAATTTACTATTTTGCAATGTTACTTAAACGGCTTGACTGAAAATATATTCTTGCTGTTTTAAGTTATATTTTGGGAAAGTAAAGATCATATTCATGAGTAGATGAAATGTGAACTTAAGAAAGACATATATATAGGATTAAGATGTTAAGATTAGTTCAAAATAAATCAAATGAAGATGATGAGATTGATTTTCAAAGATAAATTTTAAAGAGATTATGTCTTAATCTTAATTAACTTGATTCAAGAAAATTTTGGATGAATATGAAAAGTGTTTGTGAAAATGAATGGATTGAGATTGTACCTATTGATGAATGAATAAGAATGCATGAAAGAATTTGAATAAATTATGAATACATGAAATTTGAGAATATTAATTATAAGGGGATGAGTACCCCAAGTTGTTGAACATGGAAAGATGTTGATTCTAGAGGCTTAGTGATACCCAGGTACCAGCAAAAGTAATGGTAATAAATAATTGATTTTTGAGAAGTGGCCAATAAGGGTGTCATTCTCGATATTTTGTGTAAGACCGGCAGGAGGGTAAACAAGCTCTAGGTAGTATTATTTATTTATGTTCAAACTTAAGAATTAGGCACTAATTGAAGATGTAATAAATTTGGGCAAACGTAAGTGGAAGGCCTCTATATAGTCGGGTGGTGGATTCTGAGACTATAGACCCAGTCGAGCGGTGGATTCTGGGACTGTCGTTGCTTGCAATGGAGGCGAGCCTTAATTAAATCCGGGATTATGATTGATCGGGCGGTAGATTCCGGAATCATGAATAGTCGGGCGGATAGTAGGTCGTACTCTAGTATATATGTGTATACCGGGGCTAGAAGGACACTTGCGAGATGTTCGCACGACGAGAATTCTGTATAGTTGGGCGGTAGATCTCTGGGACTGGAATCCATACTCGTGGAATGTCTAAACTTTGTTTTATTACTGGATAGTTTTCATGGCGAGGGATTAAACCCTTTAATGTGGAGTACGTAGGTGCTTGCCCTCGGACCTATGTAGTATGAGATGCATAGATACCGAACAAGTATGCATTAGTGTTATTGTAGTATAACACCTACATTAGGCATTAAGTCATGTCATACACTAACATATGTAGGATATTCACTCTTTACACTTTTATATGCATTCAAGTTTGTGATTTGTTAAAGTAAGAGATTTCGTTATAATACATCATACAGAGGATCGATGTTTGTAACATTGTGTCGGTTGTAAGCAACTGATGTGCCCACAGTTTCATATGCAGGACTTGGATCTTACAAGGAGATATAGAGATGAATTTCTTGCTGATGATTAGTTACATGTTCAAGTTGTTGAAATTGTATATTTATCATGTTGTACTTCATTTATTTTTTGCTGCGTTATTGATGTAAAAGAACAAGGATGTAATAAAAGTTTCAAAATTCATTGTAAAATTGTACAAAGTGAAGTGTAGATCCTGTTGAGCTACGAATTACCGTATTTTGGTAATCGGGGCGTTACAGATAATCACTGATACGATACAATATTGTGCACGATACATTATGATGATTCACTGATTCACAGATACGATTCATTGATGCAATACAAGAGAAATTAGGGTGCCGTAGTCAGCGCTCCACAATAAATCGATAAATATTGGCCGACACAGTCACTTTATTATTCACTACTCAAGTCATTTTCTTAAACCCCGGCTTATTAATTATTTTATTAATGCAACAATACAATATGTAATTCGAGACATTAGGTGAACGATGACAATAATTGGGAAACAATAAGATGGTAACAATGACAATAACTCATTAGGATCATGTAATACAACATACACATTTCGATTCATGCAATACTACGATATAGGAATAATTAATTTAAGAAAACTGAAAAAGTGAAGTTCTGGACAGCAGAGTGGTCTGTACAAAAATGCAGTTTCCTACTGTTTCAGAACTCGAAAATTGAATCCGTTAGAAATTCAAGAAACTAGACTTCCACACGGTTCCAACGCATATTTAAAGTTAAAAATCCGACAATAGTAGCTAGGTCAACCACAACATTCTTTACAGATTTCATGTTCAGGTAGAATTTCGACATCATGTTGTTAAAATTTTAGAATTAGCAAAAACTCAATATTAAATTTGTTACAAATATTTATTAGACTCCTAAACATGATCACTAACAATCTAGAAATTATTAGAGCAAAAATTTATCATTTGATCAGCCTTTTTACTGTTTAAACATGAAACGTACAAGAATCTGAGAATCTGAAATTAAAATACAGTTGTAGTAAAACGGGAATAAGTTTTGCTACACAACTCGGAATTTCGAAATTCAAGATGTTCTGGAAACTAGAAAGATAAGTATACAATTTTTTTTCGGAAAGCAATTTATTTTAAGATCATTTACTGGGTCGAAAATAGCAGTCAACATACAGCCAGCTAGCAAGATACAGGTTTTAAGGTATTTTTCATGAAGCAAATTAATTAGACATGATGGGTATCAATTCTATTGATCTATAAATTATATAATCAGCATGATGGGTGCAATAACAAGATGAACAAAATTAGAATACACCCATACATCAATTTATCATCAACAAACATCAATCGATCAACCACATACAACCTAGCAATTCTCTCTATAATAATTTATTTGTGACAATTATATGAACAACCCTATTATCGATTCTATATGCATACATGAAAGATTCAATCTTTGGAGTTAAAAGTGGCACGATGTCAGGTAAATTGGGGTTAGTTCGTGTAAACCCTTAATATACCCAACGAAAGAGATGAACGAAGGGATCTACTTGTAAGAGTTTCAACAAAACTTGAATTTGATACAATTAACAATTCAAGGGTAAGTGACTTGCCTAATAGATGGTGAAAACGAATACCAAGAAACAAATCCACGAACTAACACAAATAACACGTGAAATATACGTGTTTCAATGAGAACACAGCAACAACGGCACAAGGGACAATAGCAGCAACATCAACAATGGGCGAGGGGGGTCTGACGGCGGTGAGGCATCGTAGGCGACGGTGCGATGGGGACAGGAGGGCAGTGCTACTGTGCTGGCATCGACGGAAAGGGCAGCACCAATGGGTTTGGCTGTTGTCGACGAAACAGGGGAAAACAGGGGGTTCGAGTTTGGGTGTTTCACTGCTGAGGGGAGAGCTAGGGCATCGACGGGGGTTGTCGATGAGGAGGGCGGCACTCAGAACGGTGCCGGAGGTCGGGGGATGGCCGAAGAAGATGAAGCACCAGAGTTAGGTTGGTGTTTGGGCAGGAAAACACAATGGGGAGAGAGAAACAGAGAAGGGAGAGAATAGGAGAGAGAATATACAGCTCTAGGGTTTCAATTTGTGCAATTTTTAGGGTTTGCAATAGAGTTGTATTTATATGGTACAATTAGGATGTTGGGTTAGTGTCTTAGGATCCAATAATAGCGGTTTTGGGTCAAGAACAATTGAAATTGGGTTTTAGGGTTCAATAGAAGATGGATCTAAAATAATAGGGTTCAAATAAAAATACCCACAATTAACAAAACAAAATAGAATCAATAAGAACCGCTCAACAAGAAAAATGAAGAATTTCATGTAAAAAATTAATTAAAAATAATCAAGGAAAAATAGGGTATTATATTTAATTACAATTAAAATATTACAAAATGGGAAAAAAATGAAAATAGCTGAAACGGTAGTTACAAATTTCGTCCTCGAAATTCAACAAGAAGTACATAGGGTAACCCGGGAAGAAAAGAAAGCAATAACAAAAGTAGAAAAACGAAACAAGAACTACACAAACAAATGAGGAAACCTCCACTGGATATCCTCCTCCAGCTCCCAAGTTGACTCACCCGACGAGTTAGGATTCCAAGAAACATTGTAACCCCTGTTTTTCATTTTATGTATTTTTGGGTATATTTTCCTTTTTGTGCATTTATTCATCTTGTATCTCTTTTGAACCGTTTATTTGATCTCCTTTATCTATATATTCATCTATTTTTGATTTTCGTCTTGTTATTCGATCTTCTCGATTTAATTGTTCATGTCTTATTTTATCTATTTATTTTGTTCCATCTATTTTTTTTGGATCATCCTATAATTCTTTGTGGATCTTCTAAATTAATCATATTCAATCCTTTTTTTTAAACCCTATTGGATCCCATCTAATTTAACCCATTAACCCATTTAATCCTTATAAATCGTCACCACTGTATATACCCATCCTAACCCTAATGCAACATTATATATACACCTGATATCAATCCTAATCATCTACTTCAGCCACTTACGCATCTCCTAGCCACCTCCCGATCAACCTTACCCCCCTGCACCCACTCCCGACCTCCTCATCCTGTTCCCCGATCAGCCCAGCGCCGCCTTTCATCCCAGCGCCGCTCTCCCCTGTGCCCCCGACTGCATCCCTGTGTTGCCCTGCCTCCTTCCGATGCGATGCCAGAGAGCAGTGATGCCAACCCTATTAACCATAGCAGCATTCGCCCTGCACTCTCCTCCATCAGCCAGCAGCCAACACGCCCTCGTCGCTGACCCTGTCGACTATCCCCTTGGCCGCCGTCGTCTTGATTCTTGTGTGCATGTGTTAGATCCTGAACAACGAACACAACACCGACGACACAAACAAGGAGCGAGAATCCACACCAATACAAACACGTGTGGCAAACATGCTCTCATACAACCCACGGCAACAACAACCAAGAGCAGCGATAGCAGCACAGGCGGGGGCACATCGTCGAAGGTAGCTCGACGCTAGGACACACGATGGCGGGGAGCGGCTTCGGCAAGAGAGAGTAGACAACGGCAGTGGGGCTTGGGGTCACTGCGGCAAGGACAGGGAGCACGGGGGTGTGCAGCGGACGAGGGGAAGACGAGAGGAGTGGTCGGGGGATCTGCTGGTAACTGGGATAGGACGACGACAGCAAAAGGAGAGAGGGATCGGGAGTCGGGGGTAGGGTAGACGACGACTAGGAAGGAGAGAGATAATTAGGGTTAGGGTGCAATTAGGAGGGTTATAAAGAGTCAATCTGGGTTTTGGTGAACTGGGTAGTATCCAATAGGAAGAAAAGACTTCAATAAGAGACAAATAGGCCATGAAATAGATTTAAACAATAAATAAGATTGAGAACAAATTTGTAGATCAATAAAATGAGAATATAAAGACTGGATCAAAGCAAAAATGGATCACAAGGAGAACAACAACACACAATCAAAATGGACGAAACAAGATACAATCACAAATAGAACAAAATAACCAGGAATTTAATTAAATACAAATAAAAATACAAAAATGAGTCACAGGGGTTACACATATATTGTCCCCTACTAGATTCTTTCCCTTATTATGCTCGGCTTTTTATACTTTTACAATAACCAACATGAACATGCACAATGAAAATGGGTATCAGGGTAGGATCAGGAGTATCAAGGCTATGTAATGCACGATATGCAAGTTCATTAATTAAATGTAAGAAATAAATATATTTACAATCAAGGACATGAAGTTATAATTCTGGACAGCAATACATTGCTGTACAAAAACCTATTTTCCCGTTTCTACAGAAAAGATAATCAGGTTCCGTCAGAGGTTCCAGAAGACTGCATGCCGGTTCCAAACGAATATTCACAAGACATATTATAAATACAGTAGCTAGGTTTACCAAATAGTTCTTTACTGATCTACTGTTTAGGTAGCAGACCAGGGTCAAATTCTTATATATATAAAGTGATTGTAAATTCATTTAAAAATCTTATAAAAATTATGAGGTGACTCCTAATCATTTCTAGTAGTATTTTGATAAATATCAAGTCCTAATTCACCTATTAACATGATATTTAATTTGTGAAACATGTCGATGTGCTATAAGTAACAATCTGAAATGTGTAGACCTAGCAGTACAAAAAATATGATAACTCATTATCTACAACTTAGAATTTGAATCCGTCAAATATTCCAGAAACTATATTCACGGGGCTACGACTCTTGTGTACAAAGTTCTAATTAATTTGAACAGTAGTTTAGGTCAAAATCTAGCTACAAGTTACAGCAGCAGCAAGAAAGAAACTTGCCGATTCAATTAGTAACGGTTCTTACATGCAAACATATAGTTTCAAATTCATGTTTGTGCAAGGAATGTGGGGAAAATGGAAAACTACGATCTTTTGATGGCATCAAACCATGGAGGCAAAAGAATTGATTCGATTCAATATAACGACTAATCACGAATCATGAATACTACAAGAATAACGGATTTCAAATGCAATGATCTAATTACTAATTGTGGGAGACCAAATAATATGCTTGTATGGAACAATAAAATGTACAAGGACTTTCCTTTGTGACGATGAGAGGAAGCAAGACGAGCAACGGCGGTAACACGTGCAAAAGCAACGACGACGAGGCACAGGAAACCAGCGAGAGGTAGCAGCGACCACAGCAAGATAGCGGAGACAACTGCAAGAGAACAGTGGCAACAAAAGCGAGAGGCGGCAGCAAAACACAGCAAGAGCAGCGACAACGCACAACAAGAGACGGAGGCAATAATACACTGCGGGAGACGGCAACATGCAACAACATCGGCAAGAAGTGGCAGCAACAATGCCGAGGGCGACTTCGGCGATGCGATGGACTGGACAAAAGGGCAGTTGACTGTGGCAGGTTCAGCGAGGATCAGGGTAGCACTAGGCAGGCAGCAACAAGGGCGGTGACGGGGATGGAGGCTTTGACAGTGCAGCGGGGTGCTGCGCGGGTTGCGAGTGGTGGTTGCTGCGAGGTGGTAGCGACTGCGGCATGAGGCATCAACAATGGAGGAGGTTGGCAAGAAGTCGGGTTTGAAGGAGCAGGAGCAGTCGAGTGGTTGAAGAAGAGGAAGATGGGTTCGGGATGTGACTGTCGGCGGCGAGCGAAGGCAGCGGTAATGGTTCGCAATCAAGCGATGGTCGCAGTCGAGCGGTGGAGGAGGTTACATCAGTGGTGAGGAAGTCAGAGGTCGTGCGGTGGAGATAAGGAGGCATTCAAGTCGTCGAGGTGGGTGGCTCGAGCGGTGGTGGTCGACAGTAATGGCTCGAGCGGCAAGGGGTTAGGTGCAGGGCGATGATGCCTAGGGAAGACAGTGATGACTTGGAGATGGTGGTATCGACGAGGAGAAGGAGATGAGATGGTGATGGTAAGGAGGTGGTCGTTGCTGATGGCAATGGCAGGGCATCGAGTCAGGTGGAGGTGCGGGATGGCTGCGGGTGGCGCTCGAGCGGGAGGCAAAGGCAAAGGTAGTGGAGGAGGTGGAAGGCAGAGCTCGGGGGTGAGGCAGGGGGTGAAGATGATGGCGAGGAGGTGGAGAAGCTCGACTGTGGTGGTTGAGCGCATGCGCGAGGGCGAGCGTTAAGGGTGGATGACGTCATTTGGTGGTCATGCGCCGATGCTTGGGGTTGCGGTGTGATGAAGGATGAAGAAGATAAAGGAGGGTCCCGACTGTTGTTGGGGCTCGGTTTTGGAAGAGAGAAACTGTCACGCCCCGCTTCCCAAAAAGAGAATACGAAATACGGATACGTGACTAAGTCCAGCGAATGATTTTCATCATCCATAAGCTGTCTGGATCTTTACAACATTTCTAAAAACCTTTTCACGCCCCGCTTCCCAAAAAAGAATACGGATACGTGACTAAGTCTAGCGAATAATTTTTATCATCTATAAGCTGTCAGGATCTTTACAATATTTCAAAGGAATAACAAGAAGTAAACAAGGAGAAATCAACCACGCATGCATGAATGAATCAATATACCAACATGATTTACTTGAAACAAAACTTAATAATCTCAAATAAACCAGATCTGGAACAAGTTATAAATTCTGGGTCAAACTGCCCAATAAAAAATAATCCAAGTAGCAATACATTTATCCAAAATAAGCAATAGGAAATAATAATAGCAAGAACTCTAGCAACTAGAATCTCAGATCACCTACTCCATCAGGCAGCTGGTCACTATAATTTGCAATTTAACAAATTGCAGGAAGAGGAAAAAGAAAATAAAACGTCCGTCAATAAAAATTATGGGCCGCTTGTAGTGCAGGCACAAGTACAGGAAAAGATAAACAAATATAGAGTAACAGCGGAAGCAAATATAACATGGAATAAACATGACAATAAAATAGGATGACTAACATAAATCAGGAAACAAAATCAAGTAACATGATATGCTAACAGGGTACAGGTAACATGTATCAGGTGTCAAGTGTCACATAAGCAGGTAAATAGGTAAACATGTGAACAGGTAAGCATGTAACAGATGTCATGTTACGTCAAGTCTTGTATTTATTTCTATCTAGGTAGCACTTCATACGTCCCATCTATTTACCACATGGTTACTACTTTCAAACAAGTTACGTTTAGATTTTGTAGTGGATTGTATAGGGCCGTGTACTCAAGCATCAGGTAAACAGGTACAGGTACAAGTATCATGTAACAGGTAATCATACATCAGGTAGGACCTATAGTCCCCTCCAAGTACACCCTCATAAGGAAGTATGTAGTTGGGTAACAGGTGGAAAACACGGACCACCTTCTAAGTACATCTTCTCATAAGAAAGTATGTAGTCAGGAATCAGGTAAACAGATAATTAGAATCACATGTCAGGTAGTCACATTACAGGTAACAGATAACAGATAATCAGGTGGGAAACACGGGCCCCCTTCCAAGTACACATTTCTATATTTTCCACTACTAGATCTTTCCCTTAATCCCGGCTTGGTTATTTGTTATTATTATCAAACATGCATATACGTTTCACAAAACAGCGTAAGAATAACATGGCATGAACAAGTAACAGGTTCGGGTTGGAAGATAAACATGTACATGTAGGGTTTCGGGGCACAAACGCAACGAAAAAGAAATGAAAAACAGATCCGAAACCCTAACCCTAGGATCCGTGTACAAGGCATGGCTGATAATGGAGAAATAAAATTTTACCTTTCGGAGCTTTACGAAGGCTGAAAGATGGAGGTTACAATCACCACGCAGCCCTAGTAGCTAGATCCGCGTCTCTAAGGCAGTCCACACGAACGTCCGATCGTCCAACGATCAAGGGAGCCGGTACTAGCCGATGATGCTTGCCTCTCTCTCTCTCTCTGGCCTCTCAACAGTTGAGCGGCTAGGGTTTTCTGTGGAAAACGGATTTGTCAAAGATATTCTGAACCAATACATCTCTATGTATTTATAGGGAGAGAATGAGGTGGGCTTAACCGTAATCAGTTTGGCTTCTGATAAGACCAATCTGATTTGGTTTTATCATTTAAATTCGAATTATCCTTTAATTAATTTCGAATCATTTAATTTAAATTCCGAATTTAAATTAATACTCCTTTTAAACGTTCTAAGTGTGTGACCCTTTAGGTTATTATTACGTTGGCAATAATTTTATTATCTAATAATAAAATTATAAACAATGAGCGGCATCTAGTAATACATCATTGCTACCCAAGTAATAATAATAATTGGTGATTCAATTAAACCTTTCGTGACTAATGTCTCCATGTAATATAATCCTTTTAACCTTGATATTATAGATTAAACTAGAGGCATGGTACGTGTCATCCTCTTAATAATTTAATCTTTATTTTCTTGATCGATGAGTAGACTATTCAAACAAATCAATATTTGAGCATGGCCTTGCATTTCATAGTCTCACTCAAACAAGAGGCCGATAATATCGCTCCTAAAATTAGGAGGGTTAAATTCCTTCTAGATCATTCACATTTCTCACACGATTCATAATGAACCCAATACTATCTTTATCATTACCCGATTAAAGATAACTTTTGATAGAATCAAAGTACATTAATTCTCGTGTAGAAATATAATGATTTCAGGTCAGAGGACCATTACACCATTATCACAGTGAGATTACTTATGACACTTATTTATTCATTCCATGTTGAATCTCACAGTGGGTCTGTCCAGTACAATGTACTCTTACATTTACCTATGTATTGATTTTAGTATCTCTATACTAATGACCCATGAGAGGTGGTCATCAATCAATCAACATACTAGTCTCAATGTATTATTACTGTCCTAATAATAATAATACTCGACTAGGGACATTTAAGATTATTATACTATATATAATCTCATGTTCATATAGTTCGTATTAATAATCTAAGGACATTTATCATGCTAATATTTATAACGCAGTAAATACGAAGCATAATAAATTATTAATATAATCAAAAAGAACATAATGTCAATAATACTGATTACATAATATCATTGTATTGCCTCTAGGGCACCTACACTAACAGTACATATAAAAGACAACTGATAAAAGATTAAGACAACGAAAATTCTAGTTCAGGACAGCAAGACAGTACTACACCAAATCTGAGATTTCCGTTGCCACAAATATACAAACCTGGAACCGTCAGAAAATCGTAAAAAATAGACTCTCGGCCGAATCCAGGAAATATATATAAGTCATATGGTATTTCACAAAAACAGGACTCAAAACAGAATCGTATCCAGAAAACATGTTCAGCCAGAAATCACAAGTTTGTATTCATAAACAGGAAAACGGCATAAAAAATTACTGATTAAATTCACGAAAAATCTGGGATATTCCCTAGTATGTTTAGTATCAGAAAATATAATTTCATAATTTTACAACATAGATAGTATAGTCAAATAAAATCAGAAAATAGCAAGATACAACAAATTTGTAAATCTGAAATCATAAACACAGCAGTACTAAAACAGAAATAGGTTACAAAATACACATCGAAATCCAGATCCGTCAAAAAGGTGATAAAATATATACAGTATGCTACATTTTATATTCATAAAGTTTTTATAAAAAGTAAATAGAATCAGGTCAAAATTAAGGTTCTTTACTGAATAATATGAAAATTCTGCAAGTATAGAAGTTGTTTGCAAGTACAGAATAGTTTGTAAATGTCATTGAATAAATCTACAAAAATTAGGGGTTAATCCCAATCAAGTCTAGTTGTACTCAGTAAAATATTGGATCAAAATATTATCTTTATCATCAGTATCAAAATAAATATCCATACAGAATTCATATTAAATAGAATCTGGAATTTTCTACACCTCTGTAGTAAAACAACAATAACTTATAACTCACAACTCGAAACTGAGACCTGTCAGAAATTTTGGAAAGTAAACATAATTCTCTATGATTCATATTCACAAATAATTTTTATATACTGACCTTAATAGGGTCTAAAATACTGAACAAAACGGGGTAACAACAAAAACTAAAATCTTCTTCAAGCATAAAATCAACTCGTTTATATGAAACACATCCAAATCATAATAACATACGAAATATGGTATACTAGATGTCCAAGCAACATGAAATAGGGTATTCAACAAGTCTACAACAAGATATACTGTCACTACAAAACACACAGGCTTTACCGGCATTTTTTTGCACATTTACTAGCGTTTATAAACCCCGCTGTAGATACCACCGGCATTTTATAAATTGCCGGTGCAAGTGTCGCTGAATTGCGTGTCGCTGTAGCTTAGGGACATTCACCGGCGTTTTTTACGACCGCCGGTGTAGGTTAAAACTACACCAGCGGTCGCAAAAATGCCGGGGAATGTGTGTTTTCGTTTGGTAGTGCTGTTTTTAGCCATTACCTACACCGGCATTCTTAAACCGTCGGTAAAGGCTATCAATTTTTTGCTGAAAGCTACACCGGCGCTTGTAAAAACGCCGGTGTAGCTATATTTTTAAAAAAAAAAATTTAATTTAAAATAAAAAAAAATTAAAGAAAAAAAAAAGAAAAATTGCGCACTCTTGCAATCAAATTGAACACAAAATCATGATGTTACCAAAATTTTCATTTTCTTTAACAGTAAAAGAAAATGAAAATTTCCAGTATCTAAGCATGTTTGTCTATTAATTCTTCATCCCAACTAAATCATGATGTTTCCAGCTCAAAGAGAAACCTACACACATGTTTGTTCAGCCCAATTCTTGTACAGATTTGGATTTTGGTATACAACATCCTTAGATGACAGTTAACCCATTTTGGTAAAAAAGCATGCTAAGATGACAATCAGATGGCTAATATCCAGCATCTTTAACAGTAAAAGAAAATGAAAATTTCCAGTATCTAACATGTTTGTCTATTAATTCTTCATCCCAACTAAATCATGATGTTTCCGGCTCAAAGAGAAACCTGCACACAGGTTTGTTCAGCCCAATTCTTGTACAGATTTGGATTTTGGTATACAGCATCCTTAGATGACAGTTAACCCATTTTGGTAAAAAAGCATGCTAAGATGACAATCAGATGGCTAATATCCAGCATCTTCAACAGTAAAAGAAATGAAAATTTCCAGTATCTAAGCATGTTTGTCTATTAATTCTTCATCCCAACTAAATCATGATGTTTCCGGCTCAAAGAGAAACCTGCACACATGTTTGTTCAGCCCAATTCTTGTACAGATTTGGATTTTGGTATACAGCATCCTTAGATGACAGTTAACCCATTTTGGTAAAAAAGCATGCTAAGATGACAATCAGATGGCTAATATCCAACATCTTCAACAGTAAAAGAAAAGAAAATTTCCAGTATCTAAGCATGTTTGTCTATTAATTCTTCATCCCAACTTTGCCAATGATGTTTCCGGCTCAAAGATAAACCTGCACACAGGTTTGTTTAGCCCAATTCTTGTACAGATTTGGAAATTCTGAAGATTTTAGATCCAGGATGACAAATTTTGATTGGGCTTTGATTGGAGATTCTAGTCATAGATCGATTCTTTGGAGACCGACTTTTTAAATAAAATGCCATTTGGAAGTATGCGGGTACATGTTTGTTGGATCACCAAAACTCCCATTTTTATTGAAGAAAAATAAGAATAGGGCTCATATCAAGTGTAGTTTTAAGGAAGTGTCATCGTGGAAGGAAACCAAATATAGAAGCCAGAAAGAGGAATGGTAGAAAATGAGGATACACCAGGCTAACATAGCGGCATTTTCCTCATCTCTCTCTCATCCCTTCTTTCTCTTCAGCAAACGCACACAAAGAGACATCAGCAACAACAGCAAGAGCGACAAGAACAACAATAATAATAAATTATTATGAATGAGACATCTCTACATGGGTTTTCAGATCTCCACTCCAACTCGTCTCTTTCTAATCACAGCCCAATTAAGAACATAGACGATAGTCACTAAACAATCCAATCACAGCCCAATCAAAATTTGTGATCCTGGATCTAAAAACTTAAGAATTCCCAAATCTGTACAAGAATTGGTCAGAACAAACCTTGTGCAGGTTTCTTTTGGAGCCAGAAACATCATTGGCAAAGTTGGGATGAAGAATTAATAGACAAACATGCTTAGATACTGGAAATTTTCATTTCTTTTTCTGTTGAAAATACTGGATATTAGCCATCGGATTGTCATCTTAGCATGTTTTTTTACCAAAATGGGTTAACTGTCATCTAAGGATGTTGTATACCAAAATCCAAATATACAATACATGAAGGCAATTTAATTTTCGTGCTACAACTATATGTGAAATGTAGCACAAGTGAAATTTTGTACTCAGGCAACTTGGCTCCAAATTATCCCTATTAACAACCCAGCTCAGAAATTATCGCATTCTTCTCTTTCAAACCCAAATTGTTCCATGGTCATACCTAGTAATACCAATCTCAAGAACCATGCTCAAGAATCTCAAGAACCAATCTCAAGTAGCAAGCTAAATTAGAGAGTTGGGAAAACTTGTAGAACCAATCTCAAGAACATACCAACTACATCATACCTAGGGTTTGTGTAGAAATTTCAGAAACAAAAATTTTAAAAATAAAACGATTTAGAAATTTCAAGAACAAACCTAGGGTTTGTGTCAATTGAAGGAGTGACGGCACGGGAGGGGGGCGACGAGGGGGGAAAGGGCGACGGCGGAGGAGGGGGCGGCGATGGGGGAAGGGTGGTGACGATGCGAGTGAGAGAGAGAGATGGTTGGGGAGGCTTGCAGCGACGACGGGAGTGAGAGAGTGGACGATGGAGCACAGGGACGACGACGGAGGGCACAGCGATGGCGGCCAAGGCAGAGGCGGGAGAGCGCGAGGGAGAGGGGAAAAAAATTTGGGTTTTTTTTGAATGGTATAGGGTTTGGGGGAAATTTATTCCAAACCCTATACCGGCATTTTTAGTTAAACGCCGGTGAATATGGCCTTCACCGGCGTTTTAATATAAAACGCCGGTGAATACAATAATTCCCCGGCATTTTATAGAGGCCGCCGGCGTATAACCATCCAATTTGATGCCCCATTCCCGGTCTCTTCCTACCCCGGCGTTTCTGGCAAAATGCCGGGGAATATACGCCGGTAAATCCATCGTGTGTTGTAGTGTGTCAGTAACAAGTCAAGCATGCAAGATTCATACTACAACTAATGGATCACAACAAACATACATATATGTAACTGGAATTATTAGATCTAGGTTAAATTTCATGTCGTGTGTGTAATAAGATAACTATGGGCAATTCAACACATATGGACAAGATCTAACAGGATTTTCATGAGAATATATCTTGAAGAAACTACACTACAGGCGGTATTTAGTACTTGTATATGTAACAGAAAAGCATACAAGTTACTTTCCTGAAATTTGATGACGAAACGACGGAGGAAAACAGAATAACGGGAACGGTTTTCCAGGCACGAACTCAACGAACGAACAAAATCTCAAGATCAACATGCACACACAAATCGACACCCGCACACAAGAGAGGCAGTGTGGGGGTGTGCACGCGATGAGAAAGCGGCGGACAGCGGCAGTGGGCATTGCTGAGGTCGGCGGAAATAGCATAGCGCAATGTTGTTGATGCTGCTGTGGTCTGCGGTGGCTCGCTGGCATGCAGAGGGGTGCGGCTGCTGCTGGCGTCGCGACTGGAAGGTGGGGACAGGGCATCGGTTGTTGTGGTGTGGAGGTCGCGAGGCAGGAAGTAGGGTTAACGGGGATGAAGAATAGGGATGATCGGGATAGCAGGGGATGGGGAGACGCAGTAGGGGGAGGACGAAAGCACAAGGATGAGGTAGAGGAGTCAGCTAGGGTTAATGTAGATGAATAGGGGGGTACAGTAGTGGGTATATATATGGGTATTACTAGGGTTAGATGTATATTGGGTACGGGTTCAATATGGGTAATGGGTCTTAATGAGGTGCTGATGGTTATCTAAGGCTCCTATAGGGTTTTGAAGAGGATTTGGTTTAAATGAAAGTTCCAAATAAACATAGGATGATCCAAATAACGAGATGGAAACAAAAATAAATAAATAAAATAGGACATGAACAATTAAAAAATGAGGATCAAAATAATAGCTCGATCAAACAGAGATGAGATAGTAGACTGACAATTGAATCAAGAAGATCAACTAAAAGACGACAAATCAAATAGATGAATATATTGAAAAAGAAGATCCAATACACGATTCAAAGAGAGTCAGAGAATATAAGATGAATAAATACCCAAAAAGAAAAATACATCCAAAAATACAGAAAATGAAAAATAGGGGTTACAGAAACAGAGGAAGAGGAAGAAAGAGTGAGGGGGAGAGAGAGAGAGAGAGTTGTTGAATATGAGGGGAATAATTGATTGATTAATACAAGAGATTAAGTGGGGGTAGTTAGGGTTAGTGGGGATATTGAGATATCTATGGGGGACGTGAGAGGGAGTTGGAGACTGGGAACTTAGCAGATTAGGAGAAGTTCGGTTAGTGGGTTTGAGTTTTGGGTAAACGGAATTGCGGGTTTGGGTTAGGACCCAACAAGGTATGGGCTTGTGTTTAAATAAATCAAAATAGTAAGAATATATTTAGTTTGGGCTTCACAAATGAAAATAATAAATTCTATGATATTGGTTGGGCTTAAATAATCAAATAGATATGAAACATAATTGTAGAACGAAATATGATTCTCGGTAAAAATATATATTCCTTAGAAAGTAGCTACAAAATAATTGGTATTTGGAAAACTTTAGTAGAAGATCCAAGAATGTATTAAATACAAGAGATAAATTTAGGGGAATGGAAATAATTTATAAACAATAAAATACAAAGATATACTGAGAATTTGCACAATCGAAAAATACAATTGGGGATGAGTTAGGAGTCTGAGCTCAAACATAATAGTTGAATATTCGAATGAATGCAAATTTGGGTTCAAAAGAATAGAAGAAATTTATAGCTAAACAAAATACAAGAATACATGGAATTTTTGTATAAACGAAAACGGGGTTACAGTATCTATTTTATGATATAATATTTTTTGTGTATCTTCTACATTCTCTATTCTTTTTCTTAATATTCTTAGCTCATCTGTATGTAGTAAAGAACTATTTAAGGTTCTACGCATTTATGACATCCTTCTGGATAACATTCTGAACACTTAGTTTTATGCTAGATACTAGGGTACCATTTACAATCGAAACATGTTATATTATCCATCCCTGTAATCAACTTCCATGTATGGTTGCATTGACTGTTTGGAGGTTCTATATTCATAAGGTCAATGTCTTCAAGGTCCGAGAAATTTAGATCAGGAATATATAGTTCTAGTGAAGTGAAGCTATCTATAAACTCATTAGTTTCTTGTTCTTCAGTGTCTTCAAGATCCCTATTTTGGTATTCTATCGTGATTATAGAATAAATCGATTCTGTATCTGATACAGTCTCGTCTATGTTTATTAAGTCTTCATTTGTACATTCACCTAAAGTACTATTCTTATCATGTATGTTAATTCTTTTAGGACAAGTTCTGCTCATATATTCAGAACTTCCACATGTGAAGCTATCTATTTTATTCTTATACTAAATTTGCATATGGGCACGTGTCTGCGGCACGTCTTTGGAACGATGCAATACATGAAAAGTCATGCAAATAGTATATGCAATCATGTTTAACTAACAAATCACACAGGTATCAACATTTATATGCAATACCACCAGGATAGAAACTCCATGATAAGCTATAAAAAATAATTAGAATGTCGTAAAATAATCATATAGGTATCTCTAAATTCTTTTTTTTTATCATATGGATAGAGTCATCAAGGCTCCAGTTAACACATCTACATAGAACCTTAAATCTGAAATTTTGAAGGAAAAAATCTGAAAAATCAGCTAAGCATAAAAAATCTGAAAAATACATAAATTTACAAACCTAAAATATGAAAATCTAAATTTCTGGGTAGAGAGAGAGAGAGAGAGAAATGTGAAAAAGTGAAGAGAAGAGAGAGATAGTAATAAAGTAAGAAAAATTTTAGTTTTGGGGAAAAAAAATTAGTTTTGGGGAGAAAATGTCATTTGGGAGGGTGAATATGAGCTATTGACTTTGTTTCAATTGAAGGAAAACCACTTGATAGTTTTTTTTCCGAATTGCCTTGTGATTTATTATATAGAGAATCTATTCGGCTTAAATTTTCGTACATGTTTTTAGGGGATTAAGTAAGGCTGTCGTCTAATGGATTTTCTTAGATAGTATTTCTTTGTAGGGAAAAAAGGGTATGAGCAACTTGCTCATTTAGTAAATAAGCAATAGATGATGTGGTATACATGTGATTGAAAATTCCTTAAAAGGATTAGTTGCCCAATGTATCACATGCATGTCACATAATCAATTGCTCATTTACTAAATAAGCAAGTTGCTCATATCACTTTTACCATTCTTTGTATTATTAGATTGTTTATAATACTTTTGCTTTTATTTTCTAGGACTTTTGTCACTTATACCATATGTTTGGGGTGTATAAATTTCTTTAGAAAACCCATAGTCTGAATTTTTTAATTGTTTTTGTATCTAAATTTCTTAACAATTTTCTTATACATGTGATTGGAAAATCCTTAAAAGGTTTTGTTGCCCAATGTATCACATACATGCCACATAATCAATTGCTCATTTACTAAATGAGCAAGTTGCTCATATCACTTTTACCCTTCTTTGTATTATTAGATTGTTTATAATACTTTTGCTTTTATTTTCTAGGACTTTTGTCACTTATACCATATGTTTCGGGTGTATAAATTTCTTTAGAAAACCCATAGTCTGAATTTTTAAATTGTTTTTGTATCTAAATTTCTTAACAATTTTCTTTTAATATCTTGATTATGTGTTAAGAGATAATCATTTCAGGTGGTTTGAACATGTCACACGTAGACCTAGCAGTGCCACCGTTAGAAAGAGTAATTTGATAAGTATTGAAGGTAGAGTTAGGGGTAGAGGAAGACCTAAACTAATTTGGGTGAAAACAGTGAGAAAAGATATGATAGCTTGCGACCTTACAGAATATTTTGAGCTAAATCAAGCAGAATGGAAAACCATGATTCATGTAGTCGGCCCCAACTAGTTGGGAAAAAGTTGTTGTTGTTGTCTTGGTTATGTGTTGGATCCTTTGTCCTATAGACCAAGGATATGTAGGGTTTTCTTTTGTTCTGGTTCATTGCTCTATTTTTCTGCTTTTTCAATACCTAATGCTCCAGGTAGTTTTCTGAATTTTTTAATTGTTTTTGTATCTAAATTTGTTTCCATATCTTGCATATTCCTATTTTCTTGTGGGGTATAATCTATAAATCTTACACTTGTACGACTGTTATTATCTTTGTAAACTAATGATTCTTGTGATATATAATTTTGGCTGGTTCGATAAACTTGTCTAGATTCCAATCTAATCATGAAAGTTTTCCGGTTCATAGTCTAATGGCTTGATCATCTTTATACCTTTACTATTTTTTTTTTTAAGAAAAGGTGGAATCTGGCCACCCTGTTTCATTAATCAGGGATTAATAAACAAAACTCAGCGAACTGAGCAAACAACAAAATTCTAGAAAAAAGCAGAAAAGAAAACACTAACCACCTCAAAAACATAGTGGGTGGGATCCAAAACATACATTACTATACCTTTACTATTAATTAAGTCTACTACTTCATCAATATGTACTTTATACTTAACCTTAGAATTAGAAGTACATCTTCCGAGGAAGGCTACATAAATTAACAAATTGTCACCAGTATGTACTTCTTCATAGCCTTTTTCTGGATACCTATGTGTATATGTTTTACGAAGTCTTTTATGGTCATCTTAAAATCTGGTCTACAGTAATATATTCCTGACTTATTATTCATGTCTACCTCTATACTAATTATCATTCCTTTAGCTATATCATTCCACCTATCATCATACAATTTTATTAATGTTTTACAGCCTAAGTTTTTTTTTCTCATAAGTCCTTTTACTCCTATAATTATTAATCCTAAATGCATAAATGTATATTTAGAAGTTTTAAGCTCATTCGCTGTCGTTTTATTAATTAGGGATAGGATACTCGTCTGGTTTCCTAGGCAGCTGATTGCTTGTTCTCTATTATGTCTTTAAAATGATGTTCTAAACTCAAATCTGCCAGTCTGATATAAGATTCTAGGATTAAGAATACTTAATCCTTCCCTATGAAATCTATCATAGCCTTGTTCTGAATCTATGAGTTCTTCTAGCTGGACATCATAATTACTTGGTCTTCGACTAAACATTCTTTCTAAAAGAGGTCTAGTGCTACTTGTAGATTCTTGTTCGGATCTAATTGTTTATGAAGGACCTGTGAAAGTTTGCATATCTACCGGACTTATATTTATCTGGTTTTTGTGCTGAAAATTTGAATTCTGTTACTGGTCTTCTAGTAACGGTTTCTTTACCAGATGGTTCGAGAGAAATGCTTCCTAATTTCTTTGTAAGTTTACTAAGATCGTTTTGAAAACTGGAAGGAATCGGTGTTTGTAATTGATCTAGCCAATCGTGTCATTTAAGCAGGATTCTTATTATTGTATTATTTTTGTAGCGCCCCGAATTCCAAACACAAGAAACTCGAGACACATGCTAGAATTTTTCCTTCAAATGAATCAAAACACAAAAAATCACCGAAAATTAAAAAAATTTATTACCAAAATGTTATTACAATGCACAAACTTGTTCAACACAAGAATTACATCAATAATTTACATCCATGATAGCGTACAACAATCAGGAATCTCTACAACAAAATGGACAACGTCTCTCCACTAAAATCTTCTTGCAATTTGAGTCCTCCGCTCCCACGATCTAGTAGTCATGTAACTGAAAATCTGTGGGCACATCAGTTAAGTGTAATTGACGCAATGCTGATGAAATTAGCGACTTTCCAAACTCAATAATCAATGATTGATGTATAAAGGAAAATGTGCAGTCAAATCACAAGTGTTAGTGTCTACCATGACCTATACTCTAATGCACGGTCTCAAATGCACATGATGCTCCAACTCTACTGCACACTTGATTGAGAACGTATGCATCCATACTACATACTCCATAAATCAAGCACGTGATCTCCATATAATAGGATTCGATCCCTTGCCATGCATCGTACTCTTGTACTCTTTCCCGTTTCTGACATTCATTTAGTGACTTGGTAGAGTTGTAGTGCATGCGGTCTACCCCAGCAGTTACAGACAGACCGGTGGTCTTTCTCCACTCCTAAATAGTCGACGATCACTCCGAACTGATGGGACCGGTGGTTCAAACCACTCCGCCCGGGACCGATGGTCCTAGCCACTTCTGGACAGACTGGTGATCAATCGGCTCTACCGCCAGTCAGCCGGAACCGGTGTCTTCTCCACTCCCATCCCTACCAAAAGTTATCTGAATTTGTGGCAGACTGGCAAGCCTTCCCCTACTCCGCCCGGAGACTTAGAGTTACACTCATGCTCCCTATTTATATTGCTAGCATAGAACATTTCCAATTTTACAGGTAACATAGAACATAGACAGTAACTTAAAGGTCTATCCCCTAGCTTTCGATAGGAGATTGCAGCACATTTGTACGCCTCCCAATCTACTCACTATATCTCATAAATTAACAGTTGAGACTACGCCGCCCGTTCTCCTTGACAGGTGAGGCGGCGCCACATGTGTCTCCTTGATAGGTGAGTATATCCACCCAACTAGTGCAAGTCATTACAATTAAAAATAATGACGTATTCTATTCTAGTTGTTAAGACACTACCACTAGTTACACCAACCGAATTTAGATTATACACTTGTCTTAGTTTAAGGCAACTAGTTATCTTTTATTAGTGAAAAGATTAGAGAATACCAGACGGTTGCTTCATAGTTCATCAACCTAGTCTTTTATCCAAACTCAAATTGTCCCAGGTGGAATCCAACCCGGCCTCTAACCCAGGCCCAAGAGCTACCCAACTTGGCCCCAACTTGACCCAGTGACATCAGCAATTTGACCTTCATTGATTGCCATTCGCCATCTTTCTTAGATTTCGACCATGTCTTCGGCCCGCAATAAATCCCTCCTCAGATAGCAGAATAGAAAATAATTTTTTCCCAAAAACATATTTGAATTTTATTAAAATATTAAACCATATCTACAAATTTAAAAAAAATCAGGGTAATCAAGGACATAAGTGAGAGACTACTGTAAAAGTTTCAACCCCAAATTCTAACAGATCACATAGATATGGATTTCCTAACTAATCTTTGCAAAACTACCACAAGATTAAGCCTTTTCCTAGCAATTGTACACCTAGTGCTCTTGTTAATTATAGACACACATATAATTTCAATTCACACCATCTTGTAAGCTAAATCAGAACATTTCATCTATATTTGAATCAAAACAAGCATGCATAGAGTTTTGGAAAGTCACCCACATAAGAAGTAGTTGATTGCTTCTTCGAGTTTCTTCTTCCTTCAATCTCACCTCCTAGCTCCTTTGCTCACCCTTGTCTTCTCCTTCACCACCATAATGCAAGTCTTCGAATTTAAGAGAAATCTTTGAAGAGGTTGAGAGCGGAAGGAAATAGTAGAATGTAGAAAAAGTGAAGAAAAGATAGGAATGTAGAAAATGTGAAGAAAAAAAAAAGAAAGGCTTGTGAATAATGAGGGGTACTTATTGGGCTTTCCCTCCCCCCATGGTGGACGACCATCCATAGCAGGGGATGGCCACCTAGAAACTCATCACCATGATGATGTTCCTAGCCGAAGGTTTCAAGTTCATAGTGTTAGGTTTCGACGATAGTCTCAGATCAAATACACAGTGGAAAAATTACAAAGAAATGTCAAAACTTTGCCATGGATTCATGCGAAAAATATAAATCGTGTTTAGGAATTATACCTTGAAGATAGATCTGCTGTCTCCACAGTATGTCGATCACAACACTGCAATGTTGCGGTGCCTCTACAATATCCACATGAACGGATCAAATCAAGCTTTTCCTCACACCGTGGTGCTAGCTGCGGGAAGGGGATGTGTCCTCACGATCTCTTTCTTTCACAATTTCTATGACAGCTAGGGTTTTCTCATGTGACACTTTTCCACAGATACGTATCATATATATAACAGCAAAAAATCAATCCTAAGAGAGTAATGAGACTGTTGGACTCACAATCTGACCTGGTTCAAATTCGCGTGTGGACCGTTGAAATTTAGTCATCCCATTTAATCCAATTAAATGTCCAACCAAAGTCAGGAGTCCAAGTCTTACTTAGATCCCAATTAAATTCATCTTATGAATTTAAATCCCAATTTTGATCCATTCTAAATGTATGACCCTGTAGGTTTCCGTTACGTTGACAGTAATACTAAAATTATATTTTAGTATTACAAACAGTAAGCAATATCTAGCAATACATCACTGCTACTCAAGTAACGGAATGTCAGTGATCAGACATAACCTATCTGTGACCAATGTTACCATGTAGTCGAGTTCCTTTGTCCAGATATCTTAATTGACCACAAGGTATAGAGCGTGTCACCATTGTATAGTTCAATCTTTGGTTTCTTGATGTCCGAGTAGACTTACTAAAATAAATGAGCTCAATATCTCATATTGACTCATTTGAGCATGGCCATGCATTTTGCAGTCTCACTCAATCAAGGGGTCCATAGATATCGCTCATGTTATGTACGAGGGACAAATCCTATCTAAGTCACTCATATCCCTCCGCATGATTTGTAGTATATCCAATAGTTGACTTTATAATTACCTTATTATATACAACGTTTGACAACATTAAAACATATAACTTCTCATATAGGAAACCGTAGTGACTTTAAGTCAAAGGACTACATACACCATGGTCACTGTGTGTCACGCCCCGCTTCCCATTATATGGAAACAAGGGTACGTAATCGAGGCCCAGTGAATGATATATGTCAACTCATATCATCCATGATCTATATAATACCAATAAGCTCAACAACACAATAATAATCACAAGAAAAAGGGTATAATACAATAACCAATATCTGAGATATAAGGACTTACCAATTAGCCCGAGAATATGCAATGTAGTAAAAGTTTGCTAAGATTCTTAGTAACCCATCATCAATACCTGTATAAATAATAACTCAAAAGAAAAATAGAGAGTACCCATTACAACAAGCTTCGGGCGACAAGTAGTAGTAAGTAGTGAAGGAAGTAAAGGACTATATAACAACAACAGATTTTGCAATGATATCGGAGTCAATAAATGACAGACGATAACAAAATCAAAAGTCGATAAGCAATAACCAATAACAATAGTCGATAACAATAATCAACAATAAATAGAAAAAATAATCAAAATAATAGTCAATAATAGGATCAATAGATGATGCATTGGTCGGTAATCAATGATCGATAAACTAGGGTTGATAAATAATATTTCATGGGCCAATAGTCGATAAACAATAATAAATAATCAATAACAATGAATCAATAATTGATGTTTAGTGTCAATTTTTAAGTTATCAATCTTGTATTAACCTAACTAATGCACGCAATTCTGCATCCCATACCACAGGTTTGGGTGCATACAATCAAGTGAACACTTAGATTATAGTGGTGAATTCTACAGAATCATGTACTCGGGTCTTGCAATATCCATGACCAATGACCGATGACCGATGACCAGTACACGATAAATCGGGATACTATAGTCATTAATCCATAATCAATCGATGACCAATATGACCGATAATAATGACCAATATGGGTTGTGACTAGTATCCCCTTCCGAGTACACTCTCCTATATTGTCCACAACTAAGTCGACCCTTATTACCCCGGCTTGTTATACTTTTATTAACAATCATTTATGAACATGTAATCAATACAATCCATGAGAATGGTAGTATTAAGAATTATGCAATGGGTACAATCGATGAAAACAGTAGTATTAATACAGTATCAAGAAGATATCAAGGCTATGCAATACATGAAATATACATAGTTCAATTCATTAAATATGGAAAATACGGGATTATATGCAAAAAAGTTACAATACAAGTTCTAAATAGCAGCACCTATTGGTACTCAAATTCACTTTTCCACTGCTACGGGAATGCAAATCCGATTCTATCAGAGATTCTAGAAAATAGACTTTCTACCGGTTCCAACACATATTCACACAGTACATGATAGTCACAGAATCTTGGTCGATCAATTAATTCTTTACGGGTTTTGTGCACAGTCTCGATTCTGGAAATTATAACATGCCAGTACTAAAATAGTGGTAACATACATTCTATAAATCGGACTGAAAATCAGTAAGATGTTCCGGATTCAAGACTTAGTGTGCTATAATTTCTATGTACAAAGTTTTAAGTTTCGATGTCTGGAACTAGGTTGAAACCTCAGTACGAAGTCAAGAAATTGACAGGGCAGCAAGGTTAAATGTTCCATAACACACTAAATTAATGTTTCAGGAATTTAATCAATAACAATGGCACGATAAGAAAATTATGAATCAATAAACATGGTACGATAAACAACAACGAATCAATAATGGAATTCAACTAGATGCAATATTTAATTCGATTACTACTTGCCAAATTTCAAAGGGTATTTTCTTGAACTAGAATAATAAAAATGAGTTCAAGAGACGCTTGTCTTTTATAACGATTATTCCGAATGTGAAAGAATAATGGGAACGAAAGTCCCAACGGCAACACGTGCAAACAACGGACACGGCGAACACATGTGCAAACAACGTACACCGCAAAAGCACGTGCAAACCACGTACACTGCAAAAGCACCTGCAAACCACGGGACGACGGTGGCACGTGCAAAGGGCGGGACATCAACAACAACACAGGCAACAATAAGATCGACAACAACAACAGCAAAGGAGGCAGCGACAGTGGTCGACAGGGTTGTCGAGCGGAGGACGATGACAATCGACGGTGGCAGTTGAGGGGGGGGTGGCAGATGGCACGAGTGCGGCTCGAAGCTTAGGTGGAGATGGGGATGCGGCGAGCAGCATGGGGCTGAGACTGTGGTGGGTTGCTCGGCATTGGGAGGATACAGTTGAGCAGCGAGGGCTTCAGGGAGGCCTGGGGTGACTGAAGGTGGAGGCGAGGTCAGCAAGGTGAAGGTGGCGATGGGTGCATTCGATAGGCGCAGTGGAGGAGGTGGCGAGATGGTGACAGCATCGGGGCTTCGGGTGCTTGGGGGTGCTGACGAGCAGTGGGGACTCGGGTGGCCGAGCGCAGGAGGTGGCTCAAGCGGGGCTGTCGAAGGTGGAGGCGATAGCAAAGAGGTGGTGGTGATCGACAATGGCGGTGGCTCGAGCGGCTGTGATGGAGGAAGGAGGAAGCTCGATGGTTAAGCAGCTGCGGGATGAGGCAAGGTGGAGAAGACAGTGGCAAGGACGACTACGATTGCTCAGGGTGGCGATGGGGGTAGCGAGCGACGAGGAGAGAGGTTGGCGAGGGCTGTAGGGGGGTTACGGAGCTCGGGACGAGCGGTGGAGGCAAGGAGGCAGCAATGGTGGGGGGGAGAGATGAGGAGGTTGAAGACGATGAGGAGCTCGAGTGGTTGCGACGACGGTGGTTGCTGTTGGCGTGGAGTAAGGCAGAAACGGGATGGAGGTTGGAGGGTGACAAGGTTGGCAGAGGTGGTGCGGTGGTGGTGGTCGAGCTCGGGGTTGAAGAAGGCAAGGTTCTGTTGGGTTTGGACCGCAGCGAAAATGAAGAAGAAGAGGAAGGAGAAAGAGTCAGGGAGAGAGAAAGAGAGTGGGAAAGTTGAGAGAGTGTACGGGGGGTTTTTAATATAATAATATTAATATTATAATGAGTATTGATTATGGTGTTACTAGAAGAGATAGTGGGCAGTAATTAGGGGAAAGTGGGTGGAGTTATGAGAGATGAGGGGATTTGGTTGGGTTTTGGGTAGTGGATTTTAAAATTCGGGTTTGGGTTAGGATCCAATAGGATTTGGGCTTGGATCTGAAATGTAGGCTCATCTTTGGGTTTCAGAATATATATAGGTTTTGGGCTTACTCAAAATTTAATAGTCAAAACAGTAATATAATAGGGTATGGGCTTAAGTTGTGGGCTTACACAAATTATGTAAACAATTTATATGATGGATTAGGATTTAAAATGTCAGCTTGAAAAACTAAATAAATTACCGGCTAGTTTTGTCTTAAGTTCAAAAATTAATAAATCCAATAGGAAAAGAAACAAACTTCTAGAATAAAATAAGATTCCTATTAACATATAAATTGTTTGAAAATAACTACAAATACATTTGATGTTTAGAAAGAAATCTATTAGGATATCCAAAATGAATAAAAATGAATTTAAGAGTGAAAAAGAATTTATAAAGAATTGAAATACAGAAATACATAGAAAATACGTATAGACGGAAGCAGGGGTTATACTGTGAGAACCACTTATGACACTCACGTAACGATCTATGCAGGTTCTCATGGTGGGTCAGTCTAGTACATTATTACTCTAACATGTACCCATGTGAAAAGTTGATATCTCATATCCATGACCCGTGAGATATGGTAATCAGTTTACGCACATACTAGTCTCTATATATTATTGTTGTCCTAATTTATAATAATACTTGACTAGGGACATTTAAAAATAATGTTATGATTACAACCGGCCAATAGGATCTCACAATCAAGTCATGCACTTGATATCCTATGGTATTGCAGCTACTATTCTCAGGACTTTATTATGTTCATTTAATCACAATTAACAACATAATAAATTAAATGCCTCATATATGGAATATATATCATGATACAATGTAAATTAGTAATGTCAATACACAACTGGCCTCTAGGGCATACACCAACACATAGTTTTCTAGTTCATAGTTTTAATTTAACCCCTGGTTTAATTTAACCCATGGTATATAATTAGGGTTTTTTATAGATAGTTTAGTTGTAGGGTTTAATTTAGGGAATATGATAGTGTACATACATACATACATACATACATACATATGTATCAAGACAAATGCACACAAATATAATTATCATACAAAACAATTGTTAATAGAAACACTTGTATATTATGTCTCAATTATTATTGAGATAACATACAATTTAATTGAGAAATACCTCAATTCTGGTTTCGTTGACTTCGAAACATACCGAATAATACTTTTCATTATTTTGTTAATTAAAAAATGAGGAAGATTCTATTAATACGTGCGTTTCTCAAACGTGCACGAATTAATATACAAAATAGTTGTATACGATTTTGTGGGATCTTACAATTTTATTTTATTATTATCTTGTCAAACTGTGCTTGGGGGATATATGAGCTGTATCCTTCAGGCACAGGTTGGAAAGTTCTAGTATATTCTAGGGCTTCGGTGTAATGTTCGGACATCAACTGAGTGTAAACTGTTTTATTTCTTGTAAAATTCGTCTATTCTCGCTAGATACTTCTTGCAATACCTGTGCGTATTGTTTGACTTGTTCTAAGATGTTTTCGGTTTCTATATCTATATCTTTAGGCTTATTATGATCTAGTGAGTCTTTTAGATCTAGAATCTCTCTTACTTTTGTAAATGTTCGAGCTTAGAGAGTTTTTCCAACTTTATTCGGTTTCGGTTTTTAATATAATCTATCTTATTTGATATTTCTTTTAATAGTTGATTCTTTTCTTTTATAGTATTTACTAGAATCTCCCAAAAATGATAATTTTTATTATATTTATACTCTCGATTTTGTCCTAAATTAATATATTCTGGACTGAGTCGTTATTATGAAATAAGTGCCTAACTTCTTCTGATGTACCAAAATTACACTTAATTTTATGGCCGTCTAAGTTAGTAATGGTCCTGGTTTTAGACCCTACTTCTAAGTCTAAATATTCAACCTTTGAGTACGGATCTATTCTATGGGCTCTGATACCAAAACAATGAGAGGGTGTTAAAACTAAACCTGTTTTTATATTCCTAAATTTACAATCAGGAAAATTGTGGATGTGATGCAAGGTTTTTTTTATATCTTACTCACTACTCTCCCTATTATCATATCATATGTACCTTCTTATATCCCCTATTATTATACTTTTTTTTTATTCATCCATGACATATCAAGGTGAGTCTAGTTCTCATGGCACTTTTCAAACTTCATCTTTCAATGTGGTAAGGTCAAAAAGTAATACAGAGGCTATTTTATAAATACAGTAATATTTAGGGTTTTATATAAATGATTCTACTTTTCCTCACCGTGGTTAAAACTTTGTAGGATGCAAAAATTCTTAAATATTTTGAGGATGGTCATATTTCTCAAAAGATTTTAGAAAGGAGGCACGCATCTGAAAAAATTATGCAAATGCTTGGCTAATTATTTTGTTGATTATAATTTATTGTATACTACCAAAAAAAAAAAAAAAAAAAAAAATTGCGTACAAGATGTTCTGGTATTGGAATACATATTCAGTCATTTCAATTTATTATTATATTGCTTAGTTTCGTATATAAATTTTTTTTGATGATACGGATAGAGTCAAAAGACTCCAGCCAGCAATTAATAATAAATAACGATCAAAAAATTACAAGAGATGTTTTACAAGCGGTAAAACGATGCAAAAGCTAAAAGATATACAGATGCCGGGGACAAAAAGGTCATCCCATAACAGAAACAATGCTACATAAATAAAACAACTATACATACAGAACTGCACATGCAGCATCCTCAGAAGAAGGAGCCAACACCACCAGCGGTATAGCAGAAGACAGTACCGGAGCTCCGGCGAGTTTAGTGGGGATCATCTCAGACAAAAAACGAACAAACTCCAAAATGGGGAACTAAGCCGTAAGCCAGGAAGATTGGGAATGAAACGGAGCGCCCTGACGCTCCCAAGAGGACTACAACCTCCCACTCCGGCTCGCTACCTCGAGGCACAATGATCTTCCACTAGTAAGAAGTGGAGTCACAGAGCACTGCTCACTCACAAAGTAGGGGAGGGAGTGACTCAAAATTGTAGAAGCTGAGGATCGGAAATAGATGCTGCTTTCCTAGCCAGAATATGAGCGCTAACTCGATTCTGCAAATTACAATAGACTTTCTTATTGTATTTCCGCTTGACGGTGGAAGGGATTTCCTTCACCAATGGGGGCAAATCTGCATCGGGGTTTGACCTGCTAGGTACATCTCGGATGATGCGATAAGATGGAAATAGCATACTGGAATCAACTAAAGATGCTATAGGGCTGGGTTTAGAAAGGTAGGGAAAGCGGGAGAAAGAAAAGTAAACAAGTAAAGGCGAAAGCTTGGGGGGAAGAGATTGCATGTTGTGCAAAACCTCCATTAGGAGGTGATTGATCCAAGTTCGAACCCCTAAAACTTGATACAACGAAAAGATGCATCCCGGAAAATGAAAAGAGAATGTCGAAAGTTTGGGAGAAGAAAACCTCATAGAACAAGGATAATTATAATAAATTGAAGGAGCCTTAGAAGAAAGATTCGCCTTGATAGTATGCATCTGAGGGCCTGAAATGCGACGTTGCATAGCGTGCCCAAATATACTTCGAGACCAAGAACGACAAGTGACAAAAGATTTAAATAAACCTTCGTGATTAAACAAATTCAAACTCAGTGAAGGCGCCACTGAAGAACATGGGCCACGAACCTTGTAATGACCCAACCGAGGGAAGGAGACCAGTTGCGAAAACACCTTATGGTCCCTAAAAAGGTTAGCAATATTAGGATGCCGAAGATTGGCAATAGAATCACAATAGGCAGTGGGAGAGATGGTGGAGTTCATAGCTGGTAAAGGGACAACTACCAAGGAGTTGAGTTCCTTTCCAGGAACAATACTAAACTTCCTAGCCAAGCTAGCAAGGTACTTGCGCTTTAAAAGGGGGTAGTTTAGAAAGGAGAGAAGTTTGGCCGGAAGGAGCTGACCTTTAGGAAAACCAAGGAGTTTTTGAAGAGAAAAACATCTACTGCGCGAATGACCAAACTTATCACAAAAAATGCACCTAAATTTATTCATGCACTCACGTTTGAAATGCCCGGGAAGAAGGCATCTGAAGCAAACCACAAGAGGGTCGGCCCTACAAGAGGAAGGGGAGATAGTGGAGATTGCAGAGAACTGAGAAAGATATGAGATATCGGGTCGAGGAGAATACAACTCCCTTTGCGATACTAAAACCGGCACTAAATTTTTAGACTTGGCATCATGCTCGGCGAGATGCATTGTAGGAACCAGACCAACAATGCCTTACAAGTTCACCAGCAAAGGACACTGTACAAAAAAAAGGGGACATTACAGTTCCAAATGCACCAAAATAGCACCACCAAGGAAGTAAACCGTGGAGCACGAGGGGGGCTGAAAACATCCTCAAAATAGAGAGAAAAGGAAGGAGAAAAAAATTGATAAGGGAAGAATAATAGACGTAACTGATCTTGAGCGAATTGTTGCTCAGGGCTCAGCGAAACGTTGAAACCAAATACCGACGGAACGGAGCCGCCGGGTGAAGAGAAGAAAAGTTGTGATAAATAACACTAGATCCACAAGCAATGCCACAGCAATGAAAAATCGAAATCGTACACTATCTAAAAAAACGTTTAGATATCTCAACACACTAGAGACAGTGAAGTTCTACCAAAGACCAACACTACACACAGCACCCAAATATTGCAGTATACTCACAGTGGGGATACGACAGCACCACCGGGTTTATACTCACAGACCAAGGATGAGTCGGAGAGCCGCCGGAGAATGGGATCCACCGGAAGGAGTCTCTAAGCAGGGGGACTGCCGGATGAAACGCGCGACAGTGAAAGGCCTTGGAGCCACAGTAGGCGGCGGAAGCACCACCGCAGGAAGCAATCGAGAAGGGTGCGGTCTCCTCCGGGGTCGGGTGAGAACACTCCGAGCGAAACGACGATAGTGGGACGGCGATGAGAGAACCGGGGGAGAGAGTGGGTCGACAATCGAGGCGAAGGAGAGAGGCTAAAATAAGGAGATGGGTCGAGAGAGAAGAAAGAGCTGACCAAGTTTAATGAAGGGGAAGAGGGTCGAAAGGGTGAGCAGCCGCCGGATCTGGCTGATGAAAGCCGGAGAAGAAAGCAGTTGAGAGTTGCCTTTTGAATCGCTTTTTTTAAGGGGAGGAGGAGGGTCGATCTTTCGTATATAAAATTGAGTCCGAAAACTTTTCCTTACAAAAATATTTGAGTCAAAAAACTCAACCGAAAGTAGTTTCGGAGCTGGTAGATTGAACTCGCTGATGCTAACCATGTTAAACTCAACCTAAATAAATGTTTCTTGATTTACTACGAAACCGCGAAATTCCTGAACAGTAGACCATGGAGCAAGAAGGGGCATTACCCTTGAACTCGATGATTATTGGCATTCTGGAGATTCCCTATGAATAGAACTTACAGAAATCAGGTATCTAGTGTATTATATAACAAACTAGCCTAAAAGAACTTTCATATTATGTTATCCAGGCCAGTAATCTATCGACTAATAGATATCTTAATGATTTGGAACTGTGACTCTTAGAGCCATAAGCGTATCTATTTTCTATTATAAAAGCCACAATAAATCTGTCCAGAGCAGATCTGGACCATACATCTAATTTTTATTATATCTTAGATATAATCTGAACCATAGAAATCTTTCAAATATTTTAGATTAGGATCACTCATCTTATTCTTAGATTAAATCTGAGCCATACAAATTAATCTCTCAACTTTAAGTTCTAATGCCAAACCCAACCCGAAATCTCCTCTCCCTGCGAGTACCACGCCAACGCGCTGCTCTCTCTCTCTCTCCTCCTATCCCATCGACGACGACGTTGCCTCATCCTCCCCTTTCCCTCACGGTTCATCTGTAGCACCAGACTCTCGAAAATTTTCACTACTAAACTCTCTCTCTCTCACAAACGTCGGACGATGCCGAAACCCTAGACTTCCATTCGAGCTCATTTGACGCGCACATCACGAAAGTAGAAGCTAAGTTCCCTTTTCTTCCTCCTCTGCTAGGGTCTCCTCATCTCTTCCAGGGTTTCATTCTTTTCCCTCTCGCTTTCTCGACGAAAGTTGGAAACTTTGGCAACTGCAGCGAAACTAGGGTTTCATTCAAGTCTTGTTGTCGGTTTCGTTTTTGCGAAGTTATTTTGGGTTTGTTTTGTAGTAGTTATTTGATCGGGGAATCTACCGTTGTGCATTCCCAAATGCTGACAACCTAGGGTTTCTCGATACCTTCATTCTTTGATCTATTGTGTGAGTCCCAGAGGGGTTTTTGGAATTAGGGTTATAGTTTTGCGATAGTACTGATGATTTCTGTTGTTGTTTTTTTTTTTTTGAAATTTCAAGTATTTGTGTCCGGAGCTGGACCCGGAGGCGAATGCAAAGTTTGTTGAATCTCGCAGGATTCAGCTTTTCCAATTTCCGATTGAAGGGAGCAAGGTGATTTTATGTTTGCAAGTTTATAATAATTTGATCGATTCATCGTTAATTAGATTTTCTAAAAATGATGAGTTGAGATAATTCTATTTAGAATATTATTGAGAAGACCATTTTCAGTATTGTTCATCTTTTACTCTATGGATCTGGGAATTCATTTTATAATTTGATTGTTAATTAGTTTGAGCATTATATGTGATTTTTAAAAAAATATTTGTTGAATTAGTTTGGTTAATGATTGGGTGTTCTTGAATATGATAGGAACAACTTGGTTTTTCCTTTTCTGTGAAATTTTTAAAAATTTGATGAAACTATCATGAGATAAACTAGAGCAGGTACGTGAATAGATATAGGGAATAAATATAGTGAAAATGAAGATGAAGGTGAGAGAGATAAGAAGGATAGTGCAATGAATAATAGTGTTCACATATGGTTATAGTTATGATTTACAATTATTCTAATTATTTATTTTTACACCTGGTTTGCTATCTGTCATCTTTTTCTTTCTTGAGTGTTTTTTAGTCTAATCCACAAAGATTACTATATGTTCTTCTTATTTAATATAGGAATTTCTTTCTTGAGTGTTTTTTTAGTCTAATCCACAAAGATTACTGTATGTTCTTCTTATTTAATATAGGCTTCAAGTCGTCTACATCTACAATCTCAAAAAGTCAGATTTACCCATTACCTGGATTCGACCCGAACCTGGCATTGGACCAGAACCAACCCGATCTATACGGGTTGGGTCCAAAAATAAGACCCGATGCACTTCCGGGTCAGCAACCCAGTTGAGGAAATCAAACAAGGTTTATATCATACTTGGCCCTTCTTCTCCTTTGATTCAGAGCCGAATACCTTTTTGAACCAGTTCCCTATCTTCCCCCATCCCTCCTCTATAAATTCAATACTACAATTCACAACCAAATGAAATTGCATCAAATCGAAACTTTTCTGCAGAGAACAATAAAAATTGATAAAATTTAACATACCCATCTAACTAATTCAATTACAGACACAACGATCAATATATATAACAGACAAAAAGCTATTTACTACTACAATTGACAACCAAATGAAATTGCATCAAGATTGAAACTTTTTAGCAACGGATAATAAAATTAACAAAACTTAAACATACCATATATATATATATAGCAAAGGACGAAGGCGGTTGGGGTTTGGGCTTGTGGCAGCGTTGCTGGAGGAGGTGGAGGAGGTGCACTCAGGTGCATGAGTTGCCGAGAGGAAACCCTTAGAAAACTTTTATTTATGCGAAATACTTTAAAAGTATGCATAAAATAATGTAGCAGTTTATAGTTCATTCATGTAGCAAGCTCGGCCGTGGAGCAAATTCGATGTGTGAACCTTGATGTTTTCGTTTACTGTAATGCAGAAAACAAACCAAGTTATCACTGTGCATAATATTTCTTTACTGTGAATGTTGATAATGCACATATTATCTATAGAACTTCAGCTTTATTAATAAAAGATAGTAATTTAAATAGATCATGTTTCTTTAGAAAATATCGATCCACATGGCTACCCAGACATCAAATTTTTAGTTTTGAAGAGATTGTTCCATTAAAATTCATTTGCTTATCTTTTTGTAGGTATGAATCAAGCTGGTTTTATTGAATGCATAGTTCGAGCTGTTAATTCTTGCCATCCTCATCTTCATCCTATAAATTTTGAGAGGTATTCATTAGATGTAATTGAGCACTATTGAAAAGTTGGGATCTTTTTTTCTGAAATTGATGTTGGTTTAGGGTTCGCTGAGGAGGAAGAATAAACTGGTGCCACCGATTATAAGTAAACCTGAGCTGAAGAAGTTGAAGAAGTTGCAAGAGGAGAAGGAGATGAAGTAATTGCAAATTAAAAGTATTGAGATGTTGGAGTATGTTTCTTATTTAATTAAATTTATTTTCTCTTTAATTTTTTGGGGTTCAAATTTATCAAATTATACCATGTTTTATTGTAAATACGCTTACGTGCATTTTACTATGAAATGCAGTAAAGCAAGAGCAATTGAAATTATTTGGTTGTTTGCGTTGTTATGTTGGTTTAGGGTTCGCTGAGGAGGAAGAATAAACTGGTGCCACCGATTATAAGTAAACCTGAGCTGAAGAAGTTGAAGAAGTTGCAAGAGGAGAAGGAGATGAAGTTATTGCAAATTAGAAGTATTGAGATGTTGGAGTATGTTTCTTATTTAATTAAATTTATTTTCTCTTTAATTTTTTGGGGTTCAAATTTATCAAATTATACCATGTTTTATTGTAAATACGCTTACGTGCATTTTACTATGAAATGCAGTAAAGCAAGAGCAATTGAAATTATTTGGTTGTTTGCATTGTTATGTTGGTTTAGGGTTCGCTGAGGAGGAAGAATAAACTGGTGCCACCGATTATAAGTAAACCTGAGCTGAAGAAGTTGCAAGAGGAGAAGGAGATGAAGTTATTGCAAATTAAAAGTATTGAGATGTTGGAGTATGTTTCTTATTTAATTAAATTTATTTTCTCTTTAATTTTTCGGGGTTCAAATTTATCAAATTATACCATGTTTTATTGTAAATACGCTTACGTGCATTTTACTATGAAATGCAGTAAAGCAAGAGCAATTGAAATTATTTGGTTGTTTGCGTTGTTGTGCATTGAGTAGTAAAAGGAATGATAGGGTATTTCCATATAGCAAAATGCAACCATGTAAGCTAGATAAATTTGCCTGTTTGAACCACGATAGTGCATTTCCATATAATAAGTTGGTGTTTTCATATGTTCACTGTTTATTACAAGCCACGGTATATGGTTAATTCTCTTGTTTATCTCTTCTTTATAAAATTAGTTGTATATTTTATGATAATTGAGGCATTGTTCTTACTCTTTAATTTTACCACAGGACAAGCCATTCTTGAGGGATGAAATTCAAAATGAGATTTGGAGGTGAGGAGGACCCAGAGCAGAGGTATGTTAATCCCATTTTGCTTATATATGATTGTTTGTCAAATTTTAGTAATTTATCGAAAGGTGTTCATTTTGTAATTTGTAATTTGTTGTAAAAGGTTCACTGGAACTGTAGTCGGCATAGGAGAGGTTGATCCCAACAAATGGTCCGATTCAAAGTGGCGATGTCTAAAGGTATTATCACGTAGTAGTGCCACTGTGACTTGTTACTATATATTATTGTATAAATCAAATTGATGAGTTTTTCTTTCCTTTGTATTTCAAGTAAGATGGGATGAACCCTCTTCAGTTCAGCGTCCTGAAAGAGTATCACCTTGGAAAATAGAGCATGCTTCAGCTCCTCCTTTGAACCCCCTAGCGGTTTCTAGAGCCAAATGGCCTCGTTCAATTGCCATCCCTCCGTCTTGTGAATCACCTGTTACTGAAGAAGGTAGGCATACATCCTAAGGTTTAGTGACTTCTTATATATGTTGTTGTCTGAATCTTTCTTCTATTGCAGTTGCTTGTAAAGTCACTGTAAACCCCTCCCAGACGCATGGAATTTCGAGGGTCTTGCAAGGTCAAGAAATCACGACCTTGAGATACAGCTTCGCCACAAATAATGTTCGCAGTCCTATTATGTAGTCTTCCTCACACAATGATGAGAAAAATGATGTTTTTGTACAAGGTAGATTGGATACCATAAACTGGAAGCAAATAGGTAAGCAAAAGCCCAGTATTAAGGATATGTTATCGAGATTTAGAACTCCTGTCAATCCACATGGATTCTGTTCATCTGTCTCTGAACAAACAGTTAGAGATTCAACTTCTCTGAAGGGCCAGTTTCTTGAACAAAGATGGTAAACACAACATGGCTTCAGATACATGGTCATTAATGCCCTCAACCCCATCCTCCATTGTGGACTCAAACTTGAGGATTAGTGCTCGATCTGGTGAGACATCGTTTCAGAAAAATGGAAACGGTAGATATGGTGGCTTTAGTCCTCATTCTCTTATTAGGGTTGATCAACGTTCTCCAAACTGGTTAACCCATTTGCTGCCACCTTCTCTAATGGGTAGTCAATCCCAACACGTTGTTCTCAAACCGCAACCTGTGGAAGCTGCCCAAATTGAGGTGTCAAGGGACAAAGGAATTAGCAATTACAAACTCTTTGGGATTCAGAATAAGAGTGACCATGGGGCATCTGACTCGGTAAATCAACAAGAATACCAACCCCTATTCCTCTGTACAATCGATTGAATATGTTTTATTCGAGTTTCATTTTGTACAAAATATATGAAAAGAATTTAATTTGGTAATTTGGAAAGTAAGTAGTGAATTCAGTTAGGTATTTGATCAGTTTTTGAATTATACTTCATTATCTGATGTTGGATAAGGTGGTTTAATTCAAGAAATTGTAGATGAAATGCTTAATCTGTTGTTCAAGTTTGAACATCAGATACCGACCTTTGTTTTTATTTATATAAAAATAATATAATCCGCATGCATGTGAGAAATTTCCATGGAGGATTGAATTAGATTGAGGTACCAATGAGAAGTCTTGTTGATTTTTATATTTATACTTGCAAAACAATAACTTAGAAGTTGGATGGAAGGAAATTTACAATGTGATGTTGTATTATCAACAAGGCAATTTGAAACACTCTGCGTAGTGATAATATTAGATACTTGTCTTTTTTAGGTTTCTGCGTATAGATATATAAATGTTTGTGTTACTGTAATGGGTCATCCACAATTGTCGACCTGATTGATATTGTTCACAAATGTCCTTTATTGGGTGCAGTGCTTGATACTCTGTATCTCCCCAAAGATTTAGTTTGATTTAGTGCCTAGGTTGAAATTTTGTAACGGAGATAATTGTAGTTATTACTATATTGAAGCTTATCTTCAATAAATCTATAATTCTATATGGAGGTCTAGAAAGATATGACAATTTTAGGTCTTGTCGATGATAATATGTCTGTTGCGTTTTTCTTCTTTAGTGTCAAATTCTTTGCTATGGAATCTTGGATAAGGATCATCGACATCATTTAAGTTCATCTACGAAAGAAAATGGTGAAAATAATTAATTTGCAAGAAAGAATTTGCGCAAGAAATTTTCTAATAAAATGTTGAGTTAAATGTTTCATAGGTTTGTGACTGTGTAATGAGCTTGTATCTTATTAATTAAATTCTGCTTAACTTAACTTCATTCAGTTTATCTCAGCTAGAAATTTATTTTACTAATTTCCTTTCCAGTTAGACAATCAAATCAACATGTGAACTTGCAATATTTTATCTGTTGCATGCTAACAACAATTGTTGTTATATTTCTCAGTGACGAGGTTGCTATTGAAACCTCTGCTGTCGTCCTTGGTGAGGCCATGGATATCTTTACTGCTCTTCAGCTCGTGTTGAAGAAGTCACTGGCACATGATGGGCTTGGTCGTGGACTTCAAGAAGCTGCAAAGGCAATCGAGAAGCATGCAGCTCAACTTTGTATGCTCGCTGAAGATTGTGACTAGCCTGATTATGTCAAGCTGGTGAAGGCACTTTGCAGTGATCACAATGTTAAGCTGGTGACTGTTCCAAGTGCTAAGACTCTTGCCGAGTGGGCAGGGGTTAGTAAACTACTACTCTTGTTATTATTTTGTATGAGTGTTCAGTTTAAATTTTTTAATTACAATAAAATTATTTGGTATATATCCATCTTTGTTTATTTGTAGAATGCTGTTAGATAATCAATTTAGAGAATTAAAATAAGCTTAAATACAAATTGTTCTTCCTTTGGTCATCACATTTCTTGTTAACATATTGATTAGTTGTTATCTCTTCTGGAAATATATAAATGCCTTGTGAGCATTAACTTCAAAAGTAGAACAAATTTAGTTGCTTACAGAATTTCTATTTTAGTTCGTAAAATAAAATGTATTGTATCAATAGCATTTTAGGTTATTCCAATTGTCATAATACAGGGCACATTAAAACTCCTTCATTGTATTTGTTATTGTACTTTACTTTCCTTTAGTGTAGTTTTAGACCCTTCCATGTTATTCTCAACTTCTAAACCACCACCAATGTCCGTGCTATTTGCTTGCATTCAATTCATCTGTACCCACTTGTACATAATTAGTTATCTGTGATTTGATTAGTGACTACATTATGGTGGTTTTTTGAAATTTGGAATTTAACAAATTGACAGTGGCTTAAACAAAATGCATATTCAAAATAAATTATCCTTGTAGAAAAGCATATAATGTTGATTCCATCATAAAGAAGAATGTCAAAATCATTTGGTCCAATTCATTGTATGTTTTTTTCCTATAGAAATCTTTATCTCCACCTTCATGATTCCTTTGCCTTTTTCTTTGTTCATTCTTGTTGAAAATTTAGTTTAAAAGTAATTCATTGCAAATAAACAAAATAAAAGTAATGGATGTGGAAGAAGTGAAACTATCCGACATTCTCCATTGTGCAGACGAGGATTTTTCTGAGGGATTATAAATAATGAAATTATTTTTAACTATTTTTTTCAATTCTCTATATGTCTATAAATTTTTCGTTGACTTCAAATTTTATTTCATATTTCAAGGAAAAATACTACTATTGCAAAGTTTTGATTAAAAGCGTCAAAGACGTTAGCGATCCATGGTACATTGTATGCAAAATCTGTTCAACAAAAGTTAATGTTGAAAATGATGAAGCTTATTGTCGAAAATGTAAAAAGAATAATGTTGAATATGAGCCAAGGTATACAAAACACCATATTGTTAGTTTCTCATCTCTCCATTCTTCAATCAAATTATTAAAAAAAAATACAAAATAAATTTTAAAAAAAACTAAGAATAACTTGTTTCGGATATGTATACAAAATTATAATAAAAGATACAAGTGCGGAGACAGAATTGACTTTATTTGATGAGGAAGCAAGATGCATCATCAGCTCGTTCCGCAAAAGACCTGGAAGATATGAAGAATAAGGTATAATATGTTATTCTCGTAGTGTTAAAAATAACTAAGAGTTAATTTCTAAATTTTATATGCAGGAAAAAAATGTTGAAGAATTTGATAGAAGGACCAAGAAATGCATCGGAGATGAGTATACTTTTTTGATCAAATCACAAGATGTCAAATATGGAAGAACAACTACAAGAATATTGACATGATGTAAAATTAAAAATGATGAACAAGAAATTACAAGCAATTTTAAGTTCAAGAAAGTTAAAATCGAAAGTGATGATTGATCTTATGAAAAATACGATGATATCAATTTAAGATTTAATAATTTGTGTTTTTTAATATCAGTTTTAAGTTCAAGAAAGTTAAAGTCGAAGATGATGATTAATCTTGTAAAAAATTACAATGATTATATCTTTATGTTTTACATGAAACTATTACGCATATAGTTCGCTCTTACATCGTTCGAATTTTGATCCATTTGTGTGTTGTTTTGACTGGAATTGTGCTAGAATTGATTAAACTTGGGTTCTTGATACTTGCTTCAAATCTGATTTCGATGAGCTTGTTGTCGTTGGAGTAATTTTGAAATTTATGGTTTGCTTTTTAAGATAATTGACTTAGTCGAATTTGTAGTTTGACGAATATGTGTATGCTAAATGCAAGTATGTTTAGATAAAAATTTTAACATTTATGTGCACCAAGTCACGTGCACTTGGTGCACGGTAAATTTCAACTAGTATGAATAAAGAGAAGAACCGATATCCACCAAGAAAATTTACAAACTATTACATCAACAAAGCAAAACCCCTTATATCCGTTTCATTTCACTTCCAAAAAGAATCAACACCATCAATCGCTATGGGTAAAAGACATCTAATGTGTTGGGGAAAAAAAGAAAGGAAGAAGGACGTCCAAGAAGCGGTCTCAGTGAGCAAAAAGGTCAAAACAGAGAGAGCATCGTGGAGGTGGCACGACCGCACATCTTCGGGTAGACGCTCAGCATCGTCTCAAAGCAGTTAATCTGAACAATGGGAGTTGAGCCCCCCCCCCCCCCCCCCCCCCCCCCCCCCCCCCCCGTGTCGAAACCAGCAGGCTACTCAGCTCCTGAGCCATCTCCGAATAAGTTTCCCTGCGGAGAACATAAGGACTTCTGATGAGTCTTGCAAAAATTGAAAATAAGAGTAATTGCTTATCTGTGTACTGAGGTTTGAGAACGATCTGAAATTCATGAGAAGATTATCTATGAAAACAAAAAACTTTATACCATAAGAGCATCTGTAGTCGTCTCTGCTAAATACCCAAAAAATAGAAAAAATAGTAAAAATATCGCTCTACTCGTTTGCCAAATATCCAAAATTTGAGTTCCACATAAACAGTACCTTACCAAATATAGAAGACAGTTTGATATTTGCCAAATTATAGCTGACGAAAGATAATCCTTCGTTCTTTAATTGAGACGAAAGATAATCTTTCGTCTGAAACGTGGGACGACAAACGATACACCGTCCCTTCAATTCAGCATACGACTAATTCGACAGACGAAGGATAATATTCCGTCCTATTAATTAAATTTTAAAAAAAATTAAAAAATGACGGACGGTACATTATGTACCGTCCAACACAATTTGGCACTAAAGACAAATAGCCTAGGACGGGACTTCATCCCTCCTCCCAGGCATTTGAGGTTTTTTTTGTTTTTTGTTTTTAATTTCTTTTTGTACTTTTATGAGTTATTTCACTGTTTTTTTTTCTTTTAATTTTTTTTTGGTCCTTTGTCCCTCAATTCAATGCATATATATATATATATATATATATATATATATATATATATATATATATATATATATATATATATATATATATATATATATGGAAAAAAGGGGTATGAGCAAGTTGCTCATTTAGTAAATAAGCAATTGATGATGTGGCATACATGTGATTGGAAAATCTTTAAAATGGTGAGTTGTCCAATGTATCACATGCATGCCACATAATTAATTACTCATTTACTAAGTGAGCAAGTTGCTCATATCCCTTTTGCCCTATATATATACTAGTATTATACATGTGCTGTGCACGTGGGGAAAATTTGGAAAGAATGAAAAGGGGAAAAAAATTACCTACATGTGCGTTGCACGGGTTGGGTTAAGGACAAAGGCCTTCTCCCATTATAGTAGTATATATATATATATATATATATATATATATATATATATATATATATATATATATTTTATTTAAATTTCTGAGACGAAAGATAATCTTTCGTCTGACCCAAATTTTGACTTTAGAGACGAAAGATAATCTTTCGTCTGACCCAAATTTTGACTTTAGACGACTACAGCGCAAATCCATTTTTTCCATTTATATTTGTCAAATACCCAAAATCTAACGCAAGAAGACTAGAGATGCTGTAATGTGGCAAAGGGCTATTCCATACTATCAGTATAAGATTTATAAGCGGGTGTTGTTCCCTTCCCAAGTTCGTACTGGAAATGGGTAAGACATTATTGAGAATGAATGAGCATTATTATATAGCACGTGCAAAAAATCTTAGTGTATTTCTAGTAATAGACTGTGCCAGGGAAGTTTGAGTGACAAGGTGTCAGATAACATTGAAAAAATGGCTTCCTCAAACAAAAAAGTAGCATTCACATTATACAATGATATATATGGTTTGATAAGCATGTTCTAAAGTTCTGGAAGCATGAGGACCGAACCATCAGAATGAAAATACCCTCATTACTATTGTGATTTGGTGTTAAGGATCAAAGATCAATTGTGCCACATGATAGTTTCATACCTTGCATCGGTTGATAACTAACTTGTTTCCCCAAACAGAAATCGATTCAGTCAAAGCGATCCAAGAAATTTTTACAAGCTTTATTTTTCTTCTCAAGTGGGTCCTGATGCAGCAAAAAGTTGGTCAGAATGAACGATCAGTGGATTATAAATGAAACATTAATACATGTATCTCATATACATGTATCTGCAACCTCAGACAAGTAATTTGTGAAAAGACGAAATATTCATCAAATGACGTAACGCACTCATCTTTAAAAAAACAAAAAACAAAAATTGTTAAAAACTACTTTGCACTAAAGATCAAGTTTTCTAAAAAAGGTTCATGGATAATTAATTTGGAAAGGAACCCAACTTGACCCAAACGTTTAAGCTAATAGTTCTCGGGATGGATTTTATTCTAAAGTTCATTAATTAGTTTATTATCTTCTCGATATGGGAATATACCTGAATACCTCAACAATCCTTCCTTTCGTGTGAGTAGGGGTGGACAACTATTATCCGAACCGACCAATCCGAACCAATCCAATTAGCTATGATTATTTAATATTTCTTTTATGATAATAAACTAGATTACAGAAGTATGCAAGTGAAAAAATAGTTTATCCTACCCATTTAAACGTCATAATCTCAAACAATTAGTGCAAAATTTATTAACAACTTGTGGTTTTATGAATTTTTATTTTAAATTCATTTCTGAATAACAAATAGCAGGTTGTTTCTTAAGTTTGGTTGAAGTTGATCATTTGAATTTTAATAAAATTATGAATGATGTTGAAGGTGAAAAGTAGCATGCCAAACTGACCATCCAATCCAATCCAAACCGAGCTTAATCGGTTTGGATGAAAACCGATCTAATTAAGGTTCGGATTGGTTGCAGATGAGAAAATTAAAAATTGATCTTCATTGGATCAGTGGTGGATGGTCCATATTAGATCGAATACCGACCGATACTCATTCCTACGTGTGAGTATTAAAATACATCATTTTATATGAGTAATAAGATACATCATTTTATACGATTTTTTTAGTGTGGCACCAAGGTTGCAAAATACAGAAGCAGAAAAATGGGTAGAATGACATTCCACTCGATCCCCTTTTTTTAACGTTTAATCCCCATTTTTTCATTTAATCACCGTTTTTTATAACAGATTGGTGACCGTGTAATCCCCGTTTATAAAACACTGTCTGGAACTATACTTGAACATGAATTGCTAACAAGTCAAAGCTCACAATGGGACAACAATGTATAGAGGGCTGGCCCCACCCTTGAGGCGGGTGAGGCGGCCGCCTCAGCCCCCGGCATTTTTCCGATTTTAGGGACCCCAAATTTATAATTTCTTTGTAAATATAGACATGTATTTTGCGCGTTATAGAAATACTGTTGTTATTAGGGGCCCAAAAAATAATTATTTGAGCCTTAAATTTAAGTGATTTAAAACAAATTTATATATTTTGAATATTTTGCTTTCAACAATGTGCAATTATTTTGTATACATGGTTTGGTTTTTTTTTTCTTGTTTTTTTTTTTGGGGGGGGGGGGGGGGGGGGGGGGGGGGGGGTTATGGAGGGCCCCATTTCGGGACTTCGCCTCGGACCCCGAGAATTCAGGGCGGGGGGGTATGGAGGGCCCAATTTCGGGACTTCGCCTCGGATCCCGAGAATTCAGAGCCGGCCCTGAATGTATATCAAATAATTATTTAAAATGAGTAAATAACTATAATATATGTTTTATACCATGAGCTTATAAGACCAGTTCGACAAATTCTTTTACTGTCCTAAATTATTGCATGATTGTTTTTACAAAGATTTAAGCTAAAAGTAACTTCGTATGAGTTGAATTGTGTTGATGTCCAGTCGTCCTAAGTGAGAACCTAAACATTTGACATATAAATTGGTGACCTATAATAACAAATTGCAGCACTTATAAAATTTCAATCTCTGAGACTTCACCAAATTTGACATATAAAACAGCATAAAAACTAATTATTTATTTATGGTAGCCTTTTTTGTGAAAGGTTCATTTCCTCAGGTCAAGGAATCAATTTACATGCTCTAAAGCAGCATAATGCAAGTGAATAAGCTTTTGGATCTCTTACCCCATCATACATGCCATCATCATCTTCTTGAACCTAAATCCCAGTCCGCGATTTCCGACTTGTGCTATTCCATTGAGATTGCAATCCTCCAAACTTCTGAATGATTAGCTGAAATATTTGAAGGCAAGTTAAATACTTCTGTCCCCTGATAGTGGGGCTAAACATGACAATAGAAACATGAAGATTATGAGGAACATTCATAGGTACAAGATACAGAAATTTGTATGATTTTTAATTAAATATTTTCCATGAACTGCATGCAAGATCTATCAGAAATTGTTACAGAAATTGTTTATAATAAAACCAACTTCGAGAAATTTATTCTCGTTATTACAACTTTAGTTACAAAGAATTTGGCATAAATCCAAATGATTAAGAGGCAAAAAAAACCAGAGAAGGCGGTGAGTAATAAACCAATAAAATAAAATGAAAAAGAAAACAATGAAATCAAACTGATTTGATGTCGAGACTTGTATAGCACACAATTTCTTTAAAACAGTTTTCATCTCGTCCGGATGTTAGAGCTAGTTGAGCCGACTGCCTCACAGAATGCAACGACGAAGAGTGTTCATGTAGACACCACGTAACGCTCTTGAACTTGTAGCGTCATAACTCTATCACCCACTTACCGAAGAACTTACAAAAACAAAACAGAACAGAGAGGAAGAGAGGAGATTCTGTGCAGGGAAGAAAGTGAGGGGGGGTCCTCTATTTATAGGGCCAGGGTCAGAGACTGTAACGGCAGACAAGGCAATGAATGCCTTCAGTGTAACGACAGACAATCTATTAAATACGTACATTGTAACGACAGACAGCAGTCAATACCTTTGAATACCTTCAGTGTAACTGCAGACAATCAATTGAATGCGTACACTATAATGGCAGGCAAAATATTCAATACTACACTGAAACGGTAGACAAAACCGTTTCTACATTTATTTCAGCCGTTTATAAAGGATAAAAAATCAAAACTGTAGCAAAAGGTGGCTCTGCACGGGGTGGGGTTATGTCGGTCCGGCATTCATGTCCGCAGGACATGCGGGCGCACACAAACCGCATGTAATTTGGTCCGAGATCTGCACCCCCTTCCCCCTGCGCGCACGAGCGAGTGCCTCCTGTCTAGCTATCTTACAATTCTTAGAAAGATATTATTATATATCATCTTCAAATTTCTTTGATTTTTCCGAAGTGGGACTATGTTCCCTCAACCCATTTTAGCAATGAAAATATCTCACTTTGAGAGACAATTTCTCATTCACCCCTTAACCGTTTTTAGCAAATAAATATTTGATTTTGATTTATTCACGAAGGAGAACACAAATCAATCAAGATCTCTCAATAATTCATTGAGGATCTTACTAAAAAAACTGCTAAAAAACTGGTTCGTAAATGGCGTATAAAATACCTATTTTCTAACATTCCCCACATGAATGAAAATTGATGACCGCAGACACAACAGACTGACACGACAGACTTGGTAATAGAATTCAGCGATTGAGACCTGCATAGGATAGGTAGGTGTTACCCTTTGAGCATTTCCTTATATGAAAATATGTTTACTTTACTAACTAAATAGTAGACACGATGTCCTTGAACTGTTCTGTCATTTGTGTAAATAATGACATATCTCACGTAGGAATCTTCCTAATGCATTTCAGTTCTCACTGTTATGTTTATTTTGGCCATGAACATACGCCTGGTTCTGTAAGAGTTTGATAGGAATATTGTCCTATATCATTCCTTTGGAAGTAGACCTTCTTTCCTCTCACATAGGTGATTTCTTAGTTAAGAGTAACCCGCATTACTCTGCTCGGATATCCGACACATAAGAATCATTAAAAGCATAACTTAACCTGTTACCTTACGGGCATCACTGTTTCATCATGGGAATGGACATGGAAAAATCCTCACAGTGATCCAACTTGGTATTTACAATTTAGTTGTCCTTTTGAACCTAGATCTTGAGATCTCCAGTCAGCTAGATTGGGTGTAACGCCCTGAATTCCAAATAAGATCAAATTCGAGATTTCACAGGATCTTTACTTCACTTCGTACAATTTTACAAGTAAATTAAAACTTTTCAATAATACATCAGAGTTAATTACATCTTTGTTTACACAGCGGAAGAATACAACAATGAAATAAAATACAACTTGTACAACTATAACAATGTAAATCATCAACTGCATCATAACATCTTTACTTCTTCATAAAAGTCCATTACCTGCATATTAAGTTGTGGACACGTCAGTCACTTACAACTAACGAAAATGTTATACTCGGTCATCCTCTCTATGCCGTACATATAACGATCTCATTACTTTAACAATTCGCAAAAATTGAATGAACAATAAAGTGTTAAATTATGACTACGCTAAACATGTAAGTGTATGTCATGTCTTAATGCCTAATGCACACATTATATACTACGATGACACTAATGCACACTTGTTCAGATTCTATGTATCTCATACTACATAGGTCCGAGGGCAAGCGCCTACGTACTCCACATTTAAGGGTTCGATCCCTCGCCATGAAACTACCCAATAGTAAAGTAAGGTTTAGATCATTCCATGAATATGGATCCCAGTCCGCCGGCTGTTATAACAGATCCCTCACCGTGCGAATCATCCCGCAAGTGCCCCTCTAGCCCCGGTATACGTATATACATTGGAGTATGGTAACTATCCGCCTGACTATGCTAAATCCCGAAAAAATAAAAGCCCATCTCCCACGGAGCAAGCACAGTCTGCCAACTGGGTCTATAGCCACGGAGATCCACCGCCGACTATATAGAAGTAACTCACTTATGTTTGTCCAGTTTCACTACATCTTCACTTATGTGCCTAATTATCTAGTTTAAGACATGAATAAGTTTCCATGCCTACAATTAGTTTTACCTCCTACCGGACTTTATCAACAAATACGAGATAGCTCCATGGCCATATCTCAAAATATATCTCAACTCTTTTCAATAGTGTCGGTACTCAAGGTCTCATTAACTCTAAATCACAACTTTTTCATGTACAAGAAAACATAGGTATACATACCCTTTAATAAACATGTTTTAAACCTAGATATTTTCATCTTCAACTTATTCACAATTGATCAATGTCTTGTCTCTATTCATGATCTAGTTATTCATTCATAATCTTCAAAGCAACATAATTCTTTTTAATGCACACAATTTCTTCATACAAATTTTATCACAAAATCCAAGCTCATGTGGTGTCTCGATTCACTTCGAGATATTTCTTAAACAAAAAAAAAACAAGTGCAATCTCTTCAAGAGTAATCACTTCACAACAAATAAATTTTGCTTTCTTTCGCAAAAACAAGTTCTATTCTCAAGTTTCTATTTTTATACTTAAAATAAACTTTCATAATTATTTCTTATAATTTCCCATTTCATTTTATATTAATCATAATGTTTATTTCTAAAACCTTTCCATTCAAAAACTCAATTATATAATAAAAAGAAACCACAAACAAAACCAAAATGGTGTCCCTGGGTTTTGAACCCGTGACTGGCCGAAACCCACAGCCAACGCCCAGACTCAAACCCCCTAGCCACTAAGTCCATTGGACTCTGGCATCAAAGAACTGTGCCGAAGTCTTCATAAATCAATTCTTGGTTTCAGAATTCAATTAAAGGAAACAAAAATGAATGTGACTATCAAGTTTCGAACCCAAGATCTCTCATAAACAGTGCTCTGTATTGCGCTAGCTAACTAGTAAGCCCAAGTGTATTTTCTGTTTAGGAATTGTACTAATGTACTTTTGTTTAAACTATTCAGAAAGTGGTTCTTTTTCCATGCAACTTGTTTTATCCAAAAATCAAATCTTTCTAAAAATTTGAAATAGAATTTTTCTTGACTGAGATTGAATTTACAAAAAAAGTAAACAACAAATTTTAATTTCATTAAAGCCTTATTTCCATTCCCTTAAACAATTCTCATTTTCAATTTACACATAGGCTTGCATTCTCAAAACTAAAATAGTCTTCATGAAAATTAGTTTATGTTCCTCCTTTTACAAATTAAAAATTTATAGCATACCAACATGTCTCTCAATCATGAGAATTTCACAAAAATCTCTTTCATGGAAAATTATTATTTTCAATAATGCAAAATATACATATGTCAACACTTTTCATAGTACTAACTAAATTTTATTTTATTTTCTTTCTTCTTTCTTAGTCATTAGATTTTAAGGCATGATTTGAATATGACATTCATCAATAAATTACCATATACTAAAAATTACAAGCACATTAACATGATTCATAGTATAAAACATTTCTTCTTTTTAATTAGTATGGTATCTATTTTTACTCAATCACAACAAAACTATCCTCATTCATAGCACATTACACTAGCATGAATTTAATCCATATCTTTCACATCAATATTAACTTATACTACTCATTTATAGTTCTTAGCATGCATATTCTACAACTAGAAAATAATGAAACCACCCACCTATAATAAAGATTGAACAAAGTGGAAGCACACTCCTAGCTCCTAGCAAGAACTTCTCCTTCTAGCAAGATCTTCTCCTCCTAACAAGAACTTCTCCTCCTAGTAAGAACTCTCTACTCTCTTTCTTTTTCTTTCTCTAATTTGATTTGTTTTTGGTGCAAAAGCGAAGGAGAAATGGGGTGCTATTTATAAGATATTGTTAGGCATAAATCTCAACCTAATAAATCTATCCTTAATTGTCCACTCAACCCTTCATTTTCTTAACTCCTAAACTCCCAACTCTTCATCTCCCCACCACTCTAAAGCCCTAACTCCCAACCCTTCTCCTTCCACACTCAAAACCGGCCTACCCCTAGTGCAACCGGCCAACCTCAATATGTGTGCAAATGCACACATGCACATACAAAATAAATATATTTTCTATCGTTCTAAATGTGTACAAAAATTGTAACTTGTCATGTATTAGTCCAAGCTCAACTTAAATTAGGATTTTACTAATGGGCTTGATTCATGGGCTCTCTTTTAATTCAATAGTTTACTTATTCTAGTGGGTTTTTCTTTTAATCTATCTAATGGGCTAGGATTTAATCTTTAGGTCCATGGATTAAATAAAAGACTAAATAATATTATACATGCTTAAAATTAGTAAATGAGAGTAAGAAAAGAGAATGGATAAATTAGCACGTGCATCATACGTGTAAAAATAAAAAAAATGCATTTTTTAATAAAAATAAAAATGTGGGGTGTTACATTGGGTGTCCATTGTATCTAGCTCTCTGTTTGACCCTTTAGTTAGCGGATCCGCAATGTTATCCTTTAACTTTACATAGTCCACAGAGATAACCCCAGTAGAGAGTAGTTGTCTAATGGTATTATGTCTTCGACGAATGTGTCTAAATTTACCATTATACATATTGTTCTGTGCTCTACAAATTGCAGTTGAATGTATGTAGATTAGGAGCACATGCCTTTTCCACCTAGGAATATCCTCAAGGAAGTGGCGTAACTATTCAGCATCTTCCCCACATTTGTCCAGTGCGATGAATTCAGGTTCCATCATGGATTTAGCAATCACTGTTTGTTTTGAGGATTTCCAAAAAATGGCTGTACCACCTAGTGTAAACACATAGCCACCAGTGGATTTTGAATTATCACCAGATATCCAGTTCGTATCACTTTATCCTTCAATTACAGCCGGCTATATTGTATAATGCATCCCATACTTACGAGTAAAATGCAAGTACTTCAGTACTCTTGTAATCTGTCACGCCCCGCTTCCCAAAATACGGAATACGAGTACGTAACGTAGGCCCAGCGAATGATGTAAATACCATTGATGAGTGAAATTTTTATATAATTTTTATTACTCTTTTATGCATAACAATTGCAAGTTCTCGTCTATTTATTTAACATTTATCTTGTTTCTACTTATGTTTATTTGTTTGTTTGATTTTGTAGGAATGAGATGGATAAGTCCAAAAGGTTGGTATTTTTGGTGAAATCAAGGAAGAAAATAAGGACGAAGATTTTAAAATTTGAGTACTCGAATGCGCGGTTTTACAAATTGGTCCATGGAAGAATCAATAATTTTTTTTTTGATCAAATAGAGGGTGAATTAAAATTTTGTAATAAAAATTAAAATTGATTGTATTTAAATTAGGGTTAGTTAATTGATTAGTTTAAAATTTAAATCTATAGATTTTTAAAAAAAAGATTAATTAATTAATTAACTAATAATAATAACTAATCCTAATTAAACTAACCTTAATCTACCTACCCAAATCTAATCCTACTACTACTCTACTCGTGCCTATACGAGAACTAGTGTAATGCACGTGCGTTGCACGTGGGAAAAATGGGGAGGGGGAATGAAAAGGACAAAAAAATCTACCAACACGCGCACGTGTTGACACACACACACTAAGGAATAAAAAAATGTTTATTTGTTTGCAACCCCTTCTCTCCCATTATAATAGTTATAGATAAGAAGAAAAGGGGTGGAGGTAGGTGGCTACAGGACTTAGGTTGGCGGCTGGTATTGGAAAAAATATATATATAAATAATTAAAATAATTAAAAGAGAGAGAGAACGTGGGCGACTGAGCGTGAAGACTTGGTGGCTCGAAGTGCGAGGAAGAGGGAAGACAGGGCACTGTGTTCTCCTGTGTGCGGCGCAGTTTCAAATGACTGAGAGGCGTGACGTCAGCAGGGTCAGACGACAGGGCAGCTCTGTGAGGTGGCACGCGGCTCAAGGCGGTGACGTGGCGTTTCGTCCTGTTATGCGGTTCGCAAATCCAGGGAGTGAGGTGGACGGCATGACGTGTGCTGGCTGGCGCTTGAACTCAAAGACGAAGACTAAAAGGAGAGAGAGACAAGAGTTACTTTGGGCACAGAAATTGAGACTTCGGTTTGCAAAATTTTTGTTTACAAAATCATTCTTTCTGTTCCTCTTTTCTTTTTGTCTAATTTTATTATACAATCATAAACAATATTTGTTAGTTGCAATTTATTTATTATGAACTAAAATTTATTTTTTTAGGGCTTCGATTTAGTATAGTTTTGAGAACACAATTTTAATTCCATATTATTTTTTCTATTTTTCCATGCTTGTGTGTTTGATTTTTGATCTTAATGCATACAATTGGTTGACCGACGTTTGTATGATCTATTAAATCATGGAAAGACTGAACTGGTAATTTGTGATTTTGAATTTATAAAATTAAATACCGTTACAAGAGCGAACTGCTGTTAATGTGACCATTAAAAAATCTGTAGATCTTAATGAGTTTTCAATTAATTAAATTTGTGCATGAACTATGACAAACTGTTAGTTGGAGATATTTTTGTTGTTGTTCGAGAGAAAGCATTGAATACTTAGGAGATTTTGATCTACAACTTAGTAAAAAAATCTTTTTATTCACATGGGATTATAAATTGTGTGGGATTAACTAGGTGAAATCAAAAGCCGTAGAACTAATTTTGTAATTAATAAATAACAAATTTTCAGATTCCGCTCCTTTTTAATTAATTTAGTTAAAGTTTAGATTAACTTAATTTAGTTGCCTTCTTTATTAATTTCAATTTTCCAAATAATAGTTAATCAACAAATTTCGGTACTCGATAAAATAATTAGTCATTGTGGGTTCGACACTCTTTTCACTTATCTATACTACTTTTTGCGATTTTGTACACTTGCAAATATTCACATCAACCATCCATAAGCTGTACTAGTCTAACTCAACAATATGAAATAACAATCACAACCACGCAAGAAGATATAATCACATAAACAAGATCAACTTCAATAATAAATGAAATAATCCAAATAATAATATCCAACATCTGGGATAAAAACAAGCTCCGGGTCATAAAAACCCAAAAAACCAAGTATAATATCAAGACAATGTTCAAAAGAAATAAATCTGGCAATAAAGTAAATTAAGCAGCGCAATCTTTGGTTCCATCTCCTAGAATCGTTGCTCACCAATTCCTTCTAGTATTGTTCCTTCAAAACCTGTAAATTCTTAATCTAAAAAGAAAGAAAATAATGTCTTTAGAGTAAGTCATAGACAACAAGTAGAAAAGCAGGGAATAATAGGAACATGGTACATCAAAAGAAAGGGACTGGATCAAAGGGGTCTATATTGAGCATGCATTAATTAATAGTTTCAATTCAAGTTCAATGTTGATGATAGTATACAGGATCAAGCATGAAATTTCAAATGCGGGTTATTAATCATTTTATTATTCTATCTAGTACACGTACTACTGCGTCTCATTCTACAGGTTCGGCGCAAGTACACAGCGAACACTTTAGACTGATGGTGAATTTACGGTTCGTGTACTCAGCCCAGTAATCGTTGTTTAATGTTCAGAGATAGTAATTATCAAGTAGTATTTTATGGCCATCAGTCAGTGCAAGTCAAGCAGTAGGGCCGACCGAGTACAGTTTCTGATTGTTCACTACTGATATGGCTAAAAATGGGGTTAAATCGGAACCGTCCAAATTAGGAACAAATCTTAAAGCCTAGGGGTAAAAAGGTAATTTCACCTACCAATGGGTCTAAAGCGGGTACTAGTTCTCCTTCTCAAAGATCCATTAACCCGCGAACGGATCCACCTCAACTGGGTGTGTGTTTCAACCCGCAGCAAACCCGGTCCACCAGGATAGAATTAGGGTTTCTGATTAATACTAATCAACGGCCTTGATTCACATCTATCCTTTCACCAGGGGATTAGGGATTACATTCCTTATCTGATTACAGGGATTACATTCCTAATCTGACCCCAACGGCGGCTATAAATACCCCCCATCCATCTCCATTAAGAGGTAATCAATCTTTTGCCAATTTACGCTCTTTCATAATCTTTCCTGATTACTGACTTGAGCGTCGGAGGGTGCGTCGCCGGGATCAACCCCGGTATCTCGCACTTTTTGCAGGTGAACGGCGGGAGTCAACGGTCAAACTCCAGCAGAACAGGTAACAGGTTTGCTATTCAAAGTTTTCCAAGAAGCCACAAATACTATCTGTTTGCCCCCACACCAGATTCAGCGGTAACAGATTGGCACCGTCTGTGGGAAACAAACGAATAGCAGCCTCCCCTCTTCCCGTTGGTCAGATCTTCTCTAGCCATGCCTCCTAGGAAAGTAAGATCCAGAGGGTCCAACCGTGGACCCAACCCCGATCAGCAACAGGAAGTCCCCATCCAACCCGCTCAGCAGCATGGCCAACTTCCTCCTCAAGCAGAGGACCCTCTCCAACAGGACCAGCCTCCTCCTCAGAATCAACAAGCTCCTAAAGGTCCCCCCGGTCCTCAAAATGCCGGAGCAGGGGTCTCGCGTCCCAACCCGCAGAAACAACCTCTCCACCAGGACCACGTCTCAATCCACAATGCCTCTTCGGATTCTATGGCCTCCCACAATCCCCGTGCTTCCGACCTTCGCAACACCATCCTCAATCGGCAGAAGGATAAGGATCTTCGCCGTCGTCTGGATGAAAAACGAACCCGAGAGGGAGCCTCCCGCCAACAACGTCCAGATGAGCGATCTCCTCACCGCCGAGACTATAGAAGGTCCCCAACCCGAAGGGGTCGGAGAGAGTCCCCCGAGCATCACAGGAGAAGACCCCATTTCCCTGCCGGTCGGCACCATCCAAGGAACGATGAGGCACCCATCACTCGTGCTGAGTTCCAGTAATTCCAAGAAACCATCCTACAAGCTCTCAACCTCCGACCCAACAACACCATTGCTCCAAGGATTCCCACTCCTTCTCCGGTCCGAAGTCCTCACCGACGGTCCCTAACTCCTTCCCCAACCCCTAGCAACCCCCAGCACATTCCTAGTCCTCGTCGCTCCAGGAGCTACCGTCGTCGTAGCCCCCGCTCTCCCTCGTACGAAGACGAGTCTAGAGGCTCGGTTGATTACCGACGAAGGGATGACGCTGTCTACCGCCGACTCCACGAAATGGAGAGGCACTTGGGTCAATTAGACAGAGAAGAAGAGCTCAGAGGAAGGACCCTTCGCCTGAGTCGACCTCCTTTTTCCGAACCATAATGGAGGCCCCTGTACCAATTGGCTTTAAACCTCCTCAATTTGAGACTTATTCCGGGGAGACTGACCCCATCGATCACTTTGAAGGCTTCAAGGCCCTCATGCTCATCCATCAAGCTTCCGATGCTCTGCTATGCAAGACCTTTCCCGCAACTCTCAAGGGTCCGGCTCGAGAATGGTATTCTCGCCTTGCCCCATCCTCGATATTCTCCTTCGAGCAATTTGAGACCCTTTTCGTCACCCACTTCATGAGTAGCCGCCGAACTGAGAAGACCAGCATTTCGCTACTCTACCTCAACCAGAAGAAGGGTGAGAAGCTAAGAGACTATATGAAAAGGTTCACAGCAGAAGCCAGGTCCATAGCATCCCTCGACCAGTCGGTCGCTGCAGCAGCATTCCAATCCAATGTCCTCAACTCCAGCCTCCGCTCCTCCCTTGCCAAGAAGCCTGTAACGCCCCGAATTTCTAATATAATAACTTAGAAAATAAGTGGCACAATCCCAGCATCAACTTCAATGTAATAGTACACATAGCCCAAAAACACAAATAATTTTATTCCAACTTTTATTACAACAATCTTTTTCATATGCAGCGGAAATACAAACACCTTGAATTAAAAACATTCTTTTCACAATACATCTTTCTACACAAATTTACACAAAGCTCTATTACGACAGTTTATCTCAAAAACTAACCCAAGCATCCAAGCCTCCTGACTCTAAGCAACAACCTGTAACACATGAGGCTAGAGATGAACCCTAACCCCCAAACTAAAAGGGTCAGCCATAAATGGTGTGAGTGATATAAAAACAAAACAACATAATTTAATCATAAAACATAAATCCATCAACGGCATGTAGGAATAACAAGGATAACTGAATGAGAAATAACAAAAGATGTAAAGCATGAAAACATCATGAAATGAAAACAACAAGTGAAATTAGCCTAAGTGTCAAATGTAAGAAAACTGGAAAACACAAGCATAAAACCAAGAATACATCCAGTACATACAAATGTACCTAGTCTAAACAACATCCGGAGAATTACCTCCCTTCCGTGTACCCCACGACATGTGCAGATACACCCGGTACATACAAATGTACCTAGTCTAAACAATATCCAGAGAATTACCTCCCTTCCGTGTACCCCACGACATGTGCAGATACACCCGGTACATACGAATGTACCTAGTCTAAACAACATCCAGAGAATTACCTCCCTTCCGTGTACCCCACGACATGTGCAGATACACCCGGTACATACAAATGCGCCCTGCCTATCCGGAGAATCATCTCCCTGCCTATCCGGAGAATTACCTCCCTGCCTATCCGGAGAATTATCTCCCTGCATATCCGGAGAATTACCTCCCTACCTATCCGGAGAATTACCTCCCTGCCGTGTACCCCACGAGGTGTGCAGATACACCCGGTACATACAAATGCACCCTACCTATCCAGAGAATTACCTCCCTGCCTATTCGGGAATAGGCTCGTAGACCATCATCACCCGAACATCTAAATAACTCAAAACAACAACTAACCAAGACCCCTCAGGCCTATCTCAATAAATCTCAAACAGAACCAAAACTCACTAATCCATCGTCAAACGATAAAGGAGAAATCTCTCCACTCAACAAAACTCAAGTCTTTAATAGATTCCATAATCCAAATCCAACCATAATATATATTGAAAGCGTATGTTCTATAGAAGAATAATATTTATAAGAGTAGGTTATAGATCCAAAACATTTGAAGAGTTAGTCTTTTAAAGAACATCAAAACACCTTAGGAAAGTATCAGTACCAGTCGACTGCAAAAGTTCACCAGTCGACTGTCCAGAGTGAAAACTAACATCTTTAAGAAGTAAGATCTAAGTGTCTACAATCGACCGCAAAACTCACCAGTCGACTGTCCAGAAAGAAATCCAGTAACTTTCAGAAAATAAGTTAAGTATCATAAGTTGACTTACCAACAGTATAAAATGACTTACAAAAACATAAGTTGACTTACCAACAATATAAGATGACTTACAAAAACATAAGTTGACTTACCAACAATATAAGATGACTTATAAAAATCATAAGTTGACTTACCAACAATATAAGATGACTTATAAAAATCATAAGTTGACTTACCAGATCATAAGTAGACTTATAAAAACATAAGTCGACTTATAAGAACATAAATCGACTTATAAAAACATAAGTCGACTTACCAGAGAGAAATTCCAGAAATCTTTAAGAAAATATTCCAAGTGTTATAAGTCGACTTGCAAAGTCATAAGTCGACTTAAAATACAATATAAGTCGACTTAAAAGGTCATAAGTCGACTTACCAGAGAAAAATCTATGATAACCTTGAAAAATAAATTCTAAGTGTGCCAGTTGACTGAAAAGGGGTCTAAGTCGACTGTCCAGAGCGGATTTTCAAGAAAACTAAAGATACAGCAGCTGGGTCGTACCAGTCGACTGTCGGCCTACAGTCTGCATAGTTTTGGTTGTTCATGATAATCAAATTAGGGTTTACCAAAAGAAAACATTGTTTACTAAAATAATTTGTATTTCAATAAAACGACAGTCTCGAATAATCCCCAGTTCGGATACATTACTCAAATCAACCAATTTCTCAAATCTCAAATTCTCATTTTCTAAACTCCTAATTCTTCCATTAGGATTTCTCAATACTAAATCTCTTCCACAACTCAAACTAAATCTGATTTGTAATCACAAGATCCAGATGTTCAACCATCCAATTCCTTATTATCATAACCATACTCAAATCTTAACATGTTTTCAAGCAATAAAGAATTTGCCAATTAAGATCTACTAAACATTCATGGATTTCACATGCATAATATAAATAACAAATATTGCATCGATCACATACAAGATACAAAAATATCGAAATAAAACAGCACACAATCATTCGCATAAATCAATTAACAAAACAAAGTTCATATAACAAAACAAAACAAAACAAAACAATATCACTCACTTTTGAATTGGGAAAATCCACGAAAAGCCTTCCTTCTTGCTAGATCCAAAACTTCCTCTTGCTCTTCCAAAATAAATCTCAAAATTCTGTATTTTAGTAATGACGGCTGGAAAGGTCTATTTAAATAATCCAGAAATAGATTTTAGGGTTTTACGACAATTTTGCAAAATAATCCCTTCAAAATACAACTTTATACATATAGTTCTATTCTTGGAAATTCCATCAAATTCATTTAAATTAGGATTTAAAAGTAAAATAGACCCGTAAATCTCAATTGGTACTGTTCAAAACGTCCAGAAAATATAATTTGCACTTTAACCCTTAAAAATATCAATTTTGCAAAAAGGTCCTTCTTTTCTCAAAATTTGCAAATAGTTCCGATTAATTTTAGAAAAATCTGGAAAAATACTAAATAAATCCCAAATATTAAATAATGATTTTTCATAAGGAAACTTGACTTTTGAACGCCGGGTTACCATTTGTAACGCCCCGCCCCAATGCTCCGACAAATCATAAATACTATGTAGTTCCACTGCCCACCACAGGCGGCCTCTCAAAAGGTGGTTAACCGAATTGGTGACTCTTGATCATTGGCTAATAGTATTTATACTCAAATTAGTTCTTGTAAACCTCCCATGTGGGACTAAATTCTCAAATTCTTCTCAATTTTTTCAAATCCTGCGCATACCAGTCGACTGCTACCAGTACCAGTCGACTGTTCGCTCTTTAGAAATCTGGGGTATTACATACACCCCACCTTTAGAAATCAGCGTCCTCGCTGAGTACGGGACACACATCTAGTGTAGGACCGCCCTTTCTAGCACCCTGCCTACTTCCGTGAATAGCCCACGAAGCAAATACCGGAGACTCATCTCCCTACCGTGTATCAAATACACCCGGTGTGTCGAAAGTCGGCTCTGATACCATTTGTAACGCCCCGCCCCAATACTCAGACAATTTTAATATTTTTATGAAATACAAATTAGATACTATGTAGTACAACTGCCCACCACAGGCTGCCTCTCAAAAGGTGGTTAACCGAATTGGTGACTCTTGATAATTGGCTAATAGTATTTATACTCAAATTAGTTCTTGTAAACCTCCCATGTGGGACTAAATTCTCAAATTCTTCTCAGTTTTCTCAAATCCTACGCATACCAGTCGACTGCTACCAGTACCAGTACCAGTCGACTGTTCGCTCTTTAGAAATCTGGGGTATTACAAAGCCCCCGCAGAACTTTTCTGACCTCCTCCTCCGGAGCAAAGGTATATCCGGACCGAGGAAGCTGAGCACCGCCCCAACTTTGAGGGGCCTTCCTCCGGGTCCAAGAGAAAGGGAACAGAAGAAGAAGGAGCCAAGAAGCTCCAAAAGGATAATGGCGGGCAGCGCCGACCTCCCCCCAGATTTGAAAAGTTTACTCCCTTAACGCCAACATCTCCACAATTCTCATGGAAGTCGAGAAGGAAGGGGTGCTGCCCCCTGCACCAAAAATGAATACCCCTGGCAAGAAGAGGGATAAAGAGAAGTGGTGCCGCTATCACCGGAACCATGGCCACGATACCAATGATTGTCGGGCCTTGAAGAAAGAGATAGAAGCCCTCATCCAGAGGGGTCAGCTAAACAGGTTTGTGAGAAAGGACCGAACCGATCCTCCTCCCCCGCCTCAGGGGGCAAACAAGCGTCTTGAACGCGAAGAAACGCCCGAATTCGAAGAGGATCGCGTCCTGCACCTCATTCATGGGGGCCCAATGGAGGGCTCCTCCAACTCCTCTCGAAAGGCGTTCATAAGGGAAGTTAATTCGGTTCGCGCCACACCTCCTCCTAAGGGCCTCGGAGTACCCGTCACATTTTCAGATGAAGACCTTGAGGGTGTCCGAACCCCCCATTGTGACGTGCTTGTCATCAACCTCCACATGGCGAATTTTAAAGCGGAGAGGATCCTGGTGGACAATAGCAACTCCGTTAACATCCTCTTTCTCGCCACTTTCAAAGGCCTCAAACTATCCCGAGACAGACTCAAACCCGCCGGCTACACACTCCATGGGTTCACGGGAGTGCCAGTGACTATTGAAGGGGTGATCACCCTCGACGTAACCACTGGCAAAACTTCTACTACCCGAACGGAGTCGATGGACTTTATGGTCGTGGATGTCCTTGCAGCTTATAATGTCATTTTGGGTCGGCCCGGCCTAGCTGCTCTTGAAGCCGTCCCTTCCGCCTATCACCTTAAGATGAAATTCCCCACCCGGACAGGAGTAGGGGAAGTAAAAGGCAACCAGGAAACGGCCCGCAAGTGCTACATGACCTCTACTATGGGAGCGGTTCTCTCCCTCGAAACTTTTGAAATCCCCCAAGATGCTGTCCGATCGATATCCGAGCCGGTGGATGAGTTGGAGGAAGTGCTCTTCTCTGAGCAGGATCCAAGCCGAAAGTTCTTTGTTAGCAAGACCCTCCCATCCGCCCTATGCTCCGACATAGTCCAGTGCATCCGAAGGAACCGCGACCTCTTTGCATGGTCAGCTGCAGACATGCCCAGAATTTCCGAAGAGCTCTTAGTCCACCACCTCAGCGTTGCTTCGGGGTCCAAACCGGTCCAACAGAAGAGGCGCAAGTTCGCCCCCGAGCGCCAACTAGCTATAAAAGAGGAGGTGGACAAGCTCTTGAAGGCCCGGTTCATACAAGAGGTAAACTATCCCGAATGGATCTCGAATGTAGTGATGGTGAAGAAGTCCAATGGGACCTGGAGGATTTGTATCGACTTTACCGACCTCAACAAGGCATGCCCCAAAGACCCTTTCCCTCTTCCAAGTATCGATACTCTAATTGACGCCACTTCGGGCCATGAACTCCTCAGCTTCATGGATGCCTTCTCAGGCTACAATCAGATTCGTATGTTTCCCCCGGATATCCCGAAGACCTCCTTTGTAACCGATCAGGGCCTCTACTGCTACAGGATAATACCCTTCGGTTTGAAGAATGCAGGTGCCACTTATCAGCGCCTAGTCAACAAGGTGTTTCAAGCACAGATCGGTCGAAATATGGAGGTGTATGTTGACGATATGCTTGTGAAGAGCATCCGCGGGGCCGATCATGTGACCGATCTGCAAGAGGCGTTCGATGTACTCAGAAAGCACGATATGAGGCTCAATCCGAACAAGTGTGCGTTCGGAGTCTCGTCGGGGAAGTTCCTAGGCTTCATGGTCATCCAAAGAGGAATCGAGGCCAACCCCGAGAAGATCAAGGCCATATTAGATATGGCTCCCCCGAAGAATGTCAAAGAGGTTCAAAAGCTAACGGGTCGCCTGGCAGCCATAGGGCGTTTCCTTTCCAAGTCATGGGAGAAGTGTCTTCCCTTCTTCAAGGCTCTCAGGGGGACTAAAGGTTTCGAGTGGGGTCAGCAGCAACAAGATTCATTCGACCAGCTCAAGGCTTACCTAGTCAATACTCCTCTCCTCAGCAAACCAATTCCTGGTGAAGCCCTCTACCTCTACCTAGCAGCCTCCGAGCTGACCCTCAGCGCCGTTCTCGTGAGGGAAGAAGATAAGACCCAAAAGCCCATCTATTACGTGAGCAAGATACTTCGGCATGCCGAGCTCCGCTACCCCAGGATAGAGAAGATGGCATATGCCCTAGTAATGGCCGCAAGGAAGCTTCGCCCATATTTTCAGTCCCATTCGGTGGTCGTTCTTACCGACCAACCGCAGAAGCAAGTTCTCCACAAGCCAGAGACCTCTGGTCACCTTATGAAGTGGTCTTTCGAGCTGAGCCGGCATGATATAACGTATCAGCCTCGGACCGCGATCAAGGCTCAGGCCTTAGCTAAATTCATAGTTGAAAGTACCATCCCCGACTTCAGCCAAGCAATGAAGGGACCACCTGTCTGGTCGGTTTATGTGGATGGGTCCTCTTGTAATGAGGGAAGCGGAGCCGGGGTCATTCTGGCCGGCCCAGATGATTTCATCCTCCAATACTTCCTCCGCATCAACTTCAAGGCCTCGAACAATGAAGTAGAATATGAAGCACTCATAGCCAGCCTCAGAATGGCTCGCAATGCAGGGGCGCAGCGCCTCCGGATCTTTAGCGACTCTCAGCTGGTCATAAATCAGGTCCTGGGCGAGTATGAGGCACGAGATGACCGAATGGTTAAGTACCTGGCCAAGGTTAGGAATCTCATGGCCCTATTTGAAGAAGCCCTCATCCAGCGAATCCCCCGAGAAGAGAATTCCCAGACCGATGCCCTCTCCAAGCTAGCATCCTCCTCCCTCCAAGGTCTCGAGCAGACCGTCTTGATTGAGGTACTCCTGAAGCCAAGTATAGAAGATGAAACTTCCGATTCTATGGAGTCTATACCTGTCCTGCTTCAAGATAATTGGATGAAACCCCTCGTTGAGTTCCTGAGGGATGGGCTCCTCCCCAAAGATCCTAAGGAAGCTCGCCGAGTGAGAACCCGAGCAGAGCGATACACACTTATCGAGAGCATCCTATACAAGCGCTCCTTCACACAAGTAGACGGCAGGCCTTATTTGAGATGCCTCTCCCCGAAACAAGCCGACTACGCCCTACAAGAACTACACGAAAGCATCGGCGGGGCACATTCAGGGTCCAGATCCCTAGCCCGCAAAGTGTTGAATTATGGATATTTCTGGCCCACTCTCCTACAAGACGCCGAACTGCACGTTCGGCAATGCAGCTCTTGTCAGAAGTACTCCAACATCCGTCGCCTCCCACAAGATCCACTCACTTCCCTATCAAGTCCTATCCCTTTCGCAATGTGGGGGATGGATTTACTAGGCCATTCCCACCAGCTCCCGGCCAGTTCAAATTCTTAGTCGTGACAATCGACTATTTCTCGAAGTGGATAGAGGCCGAGCCCTTGGCCACAATCACCGAGAACAAAGTACTTCAGTTCTTCTGGAAGAATATAATCTGTCGATTCGGTGTCCCTCGAGTCCTCATAACAGACAACGGAACCCAATTTACCGGGGCTGCCTTCCAAGCTCTATGTGAAGACCTCGCCATCCAACAACGTTTCTCCTCCGTCTCCCATCTACAGTCGAATGGCCAAGTCGAGAATGCTAACCGACAGATCCTCTCCGGTATTAAGAAGATGTTGGATAAATGCTCTAAGGGCTTATGGGTCGATCAGCTCCCTAACGTGCTGTGGAACTACCGCACCACAAAACGGACCCCCACAGGAGAGTCCCCATTCAACCTCACCTATGGGTCTGAAGCTATGATCCCCCTAGAAGTTGGTATACCCTCTCCTCGTCTAATGGCTTATGAAGAAGAACAAAATGCCAGAGAGCTCCGAGCAAATCTAGACTTGATTGATGAGATCCGTGAAACAGCTGCCATTCGTCAACAAAGCTACCGAAGAAGGATCGAGTTGGCATACAATAAGAGAGTCCGTCCTACCGACCTCAAAGAAGGGGACTTGGTCCTCAGAAAGTTAGCGATCTCTTTTCCTGGTCAGAAGAGTAAACTAGCTCCAAATTAGGAGGGACCCTACAAGATCACCAAAGTAGTTCGGCCCGGGACATATCGGCTAGAAGACCTTGAAGGCAGAGAGATTCCCAGGACCTGGAATGCCGACCATCTTTTGAAATACCAGGAGAGAGCATTAACGCCTCTCTGAGTATTCTGGGATGTCGAACCGTTCCTCTCCTTTTACTTGTGTTTTTTCCTTTATTTCTCTCTTGTAATAACGGTTCGCAACTTTAGAAGCAGCCAACTATTAGTTATTAATAAAGAAAGTTTTTTCACATTTTATTTGTAAAATTGCTTGTATCTCTCTGCTTTTACTCTTTACCCAAACGACGAGTTTGGAGTCCAACACTTGGCTCAACTCCTCTTCCCAAGCTCGCTCTTAAGCGGGCTAGAAGGGGTTCGCCATTCGGAATTGCTCCCACAACCGTTGAACAAACTCTAACAACGAGTTCGGAGTCCAACACTTGGCTCGACTCCTCTTCCCAAGCTCGCTCTTAAGCGGGCTAGAAGGGGTTCGCCATTCGGAATTGCTCCCACAACTGTTGAACAAACTCTAACGACGAGTTCGGAGTCCAACACTTAGTTCGATTCTGCTTCGCAAGCTCGCTCTTAAGCAAGCTAGGAGTGGTTCGCCATTCGGAATTGCTCCCACAACCGTTGAACAAACTCTAACGACGAGTTCGGAGTCCAACACTTTGTTCGATTCTGCTCCGCAAGCTCGCTCTTAAGCAAGCTAGGAGTGGTTCGCCATTCGGAATTGCTCCCACAACCATTGAACAAACTCTAACGACGAGTTCAAAGTCCAACACTTGGCTCGACTCCACTTCTCAAGTCCTACCAAGCAAGCCAGAAGTGGGTCACCCATAAGAAAGGAGGTTAAAAGCTTCTGATTTTGAGCAGTTGTCAAAAGTTGGAAGAGTTATACTTAAACTAATACCAGCCAACGCAACATTCGAACATCAGAAGCAAAACAAACTTTTTTATTAAGAGCCCGGACAAGGCTGACACTACAACGGATTTTTACAATAACTTGAAGAGCATAATACAACTTATTTAGCGCTTCTTTGGAAGGGGAACACTTCGGTTCAGAGACACACGAGGGCGGCGTCGTCTTACCTCTGATCTCGACTCTAAACCAGCGAAGCGAGAACCCCCTTCGCCGATAATTCTAGCTGTGGCCCCAACCGAGGTGCCACTAGACGAAACAACTACACCACTCTGAGCGTCATGTCACGGACAAGTTCTAGAAGCATCCAGATTGTTCAAGAGAAGTCCGGAACACTCCGGAATGCCTCGGAAGGACCAAGAACGCTCTAGAGTTCTCTAGGACAATATGGCACATTCTAGAGCAAACTAGAATCTCTTGGAAGAATGTACATAGTTATGGAGTATTGTAGAACTCTATAAAGAACTCTTGTACATAGTAGAACTCTTGTAGTCTAGAACCTTCCCTTGAGTAGGAGAAAGATCATGCTAGCACTATAAATAGGGAGGAGCCTCATTTTCTCCAACCATCCAAGGAAAAGCATTCCAAGCCACTCTTGTAAAGTTCTCTATAAGAATAAATTCTCTTCCATCTTAGTTTGCTCACTTCTCTTCAATCCTCTGCCTTCTTAATCCTCAATTTGTCTGACTTAGCCCTCGATCTAAGGAGTAAGCTAGGTGGCACACGGTTGGACTTAAGAAAAAGAAGTCGTCCCGTGACACGTGGTATCAGAGCCAAGGTTTCATTTGGCAGAGATTATGGCTAGACGCGAGGGAAATGTGAGTGATGTCACCACCAACGTGGAGGTAGTTGGTGATAGGGGAAGAGCGGAGACAAATGCCAAGAAGAACAAATGCAAGAACGCGAGGGAGCAGTCGATGGATGTTTTGGCCAGCTTTGATTCGAGATTGGCTAAGGTGGAGATTTCCATGGGGGAGTCCATTGAAAGGATGGATGCCATGGACGACACCATGGACGGTGTCAGAGAGGATGCTGGTGGCCTAAGGGAGGAAATCCTTGGTGTCCTCAACACCCTAAAGGCCGAGTTCAAGACAGAGATAGCGCAGCTTCAAAAGGCGTTCAACATCCAAGGAGAGGAGGTGAAGTTGTGCAAGGCAGTAATAGCAGGTGGGACTATTGCAAGGGAGATGCCACGCACTAAGGCACCGGAACCCTTGAAGTATGGAGGTAAGCGTGATCCCAAAGAACTCGACGAATTCTGTTGGTCCCTAGAGTGCTACTTCAATGCTGTAGGAATTAAAGACGACCAACCCAAAGTGGATACAGTCGTCCTTTACTTGAAAGAAAATGCAGCATTATAGTGGAGAAGGAAGCATGGTGACATAGCTAAGGGGCTATCCACAGTGGATACTTGGGACGAGTTCAAACAACAACTCAAGAGGCAATTTTATCCCCAAAATACCAAAGATGCAGCTATGAAAAAGCTACGTGGGCTGAGGCATACCGGGAGTATCAAGGAGTATGTTGCCGAATTCACATCCTTGATGCTAGAGTTACCGGATCTGAATGAGGAAGATAAGCTTTTCTACTTCTTGGACGGACTACAATCTTGGGCCAACTTAGAACTCAAGAGGAGGAACGTCAAAGACGTAGACGAAGCTATAGCCGTGGCGGAGGACCTTGTGGAGTTCAAGAAAGACTTCGGCGGCAACAAGAAGAAGAGTGTAGGAGACAAGCCCCACATGTTTGTGAAGCAAGATAAGAAGTATGACAAGCCGTTCAAAAGGGACAAGCTCAATAAGGGAGGAAGCAAGAAGAAGGAGCCGGAATGTTACTTGTGTAGCGGACCGCACTATATTTGAGACTGCCCGAAACGGAAGGCCCTTAATGCTATGGCTTGTCAAGCGGAAGAGGAAACGCACGTTAGTTCCATGCGTCTCCTTAACTCTCTTAAGGCCAAGGAAGAGACGGTGGAGGTGTCCAAGAAAAACGAGACCAAGGGCGGTGGTTCATGTTCGTGGAGGCCAAGGTGAATGGAGGATCCACCAAGGCATTAGTGGACACAGGTGCATCTCATAACTTCATTGCTGAAGAAGAGGCTGCTAAGTTAGGAATCAAGTACGCCAAGGAGTTGGGTTGGGTGAAGGCCGTCAACTCATCATCTCAACCCATCCTTGGAGTAGCTCGTGGAGTACCTATCCAGCTTGGAGGATGGAAAAGCACTATTGACTTAACGGTTGTCCCTATGGATGACCACCGCATGGTTTTGGGCATTAAGTTTATGGACAAGGTACGTCCCTTATCGTTTGAGAAAGACTCAACCATGCGTATTGCAAATGGATCTACTATCCACATAGTACCTTTGGAGAGAGGGAAGATGGAGTCAAGGAGCTTATCTGTCATGTAACTCAAAAGAGGTCTTAAGAAGGGGGAGACCACTTATCTAGCTGTCTTGAAGGAGGCAGATGTTCCAACAGAAACGGGTGTGTCGACCGGAGTGAAGGAAGTGTTGGTAGAGTTCAAGGATGTGATGCCATCGGAGTTGCCGAAGAAGTTACCTCCGAGACGGAAAGTGGATCACGTGATAGAGCTTGAACAAGGTGCAAGACCCCTAGCCATGGGACCTTACCGGATGGCTCCGCCCGAGTTGGAAGAATTGAAGAAGCTAAGCCCCAAACAAGCACGTTGGCAAGACTTCTTGGCTGAGTTCAACTATTTGATAGAGTATAAGCCGGGTAAGACCAACGTGGTAGCCAATGCATTAAGTAGCAAGGCGGAGCTCGCGACCATCACCAAAGTCGAGTGTGACCTTGCCAAACGCATCAAGGAGGGATTGAGTCATGACCCCTTAGCTATTAATGTGGTGAATATGGCTAAGGAGGGCAAGACACGCAAATTTTGGATGGAGGACGGACTTCTTCTCACAGTTGGTGATCATCTTTATGTTCCCAAGTGGGACAACTTGAGAAGGGAAGTCTTGAAAGAGTGCCATGATTCGAGGTGGGCTGGACATCCAGGCACTCACCGTACGCGGGCATTAGTGGAGCGGTCCTATTATTGGCCTAGCATGAGAAACGATGTGGAAGCTTATGTGAAGACTTGTCTCATATGCCAACAAGACAAGGTGGAACAAGATAAGCCAGCTGGGTTGTTGGAACCACTACCCGTACCGGAGCTTCCATGGGAAAGTATATCCATGGACTTCATCTCAGCGTTACCTTTGTCGGAGGGATGCGATTCTATAATGGTTGTAGTGGATTGATTCTCTAAGTATGGAACCTTTATTCCGGCCCCGAGAGATTGCACGGCCGAGGAAGCGTGAAGGTTATTCTTCAAACATGTGGCCAAGTATTGGGGACTTCCTCGGACCATCATAAGTGATCGAGATCCGCGCTTCACGGGTAAGTTTTGGAGAGAACTATTCAAGTTGATGAGCTCGGATCTCCACTTCTCCACAAGTTTTCATCCTCAAACCGATGGCCAGACAGAGAGGGTGAACCATCTGTTGGAGATATACCTTCGGCACTATGTGAGTGCCAACCAGCAGGATTGGACTAAGTTGCTCGACGTGGCCCAGTTTTCATATAACCTGCAGAAGAGTGAGGCTACGGGAAGGAATCCCTTTGAACTAGTAATCGGACAGCAACCGATGAGACCTCAAGAGCTAGCAAAGGGGTACACTGGTTCAAGCCCGCCAGCCTACAAGTTTGCCAAAGGGTGGAATGAGGAGATAGACATTGCCTGAAGCTACTTAACCAAGGCGGCCAAACGGATGAAGAAATGGGCCGATGTGAAAAGGCAGCCGAGGGAATTCATTATAGGTGACGAGGTGATGGTGAAGTTAACCCAAAAGATGTTCAAGTCTACACGCCAGGTTCACAAAGGCTTGACACGAAGATATGAGGGACCGTACCAAGTAGTGGAGAAAGTTAGCACGAGACCCTACAAGGTAGCTTTGCCGTCGCACCTGAAGATCCACCCAGTTTTCCATGTTAGCCTTCTCAAACCTTATAGTAGGGACGAGGAGGACCCAACGAGGAATGAATCTCATTGAGCCCCACCAGCAAATGTGGTTTCATTTGATAAGGAGGTCGATGAGATCTTAGCAGACCGAGTTGTTCGCAAGAGGGGCACGCCTAACTGGACCGAGTACTTTGTGCGCTGGAAGGATCAACCCGAGAGCGAGTCTAGTTGGGAGCGAGAACAAGACCTATGGTAGTTCCACGACAAGATTGAAGAATTCAAGTCTAAGGCTTGACGAGGACGTCAAGGGCTTAGGTGGGGGAGGGTGTCAGGGACAAGTTCTAGAAGCATCCAGATTGTTCAAGAGAAGTCCGGAACACTTCGAAATGCCCCGGAAGGACCAAGAACGCCCTAGAGTTCTTTAGGACAATGTGGCACATTCTAGAGCAAATTAGAACCTCTTGGAAGAATGTACATAGTTATGGAGTATTGTAGAACTCTCTAGAGAACTCTTGTACATAGTAGAACTCTTGTAGTCTAGAACCTTCCCTTGAGTAGGAGAAAGATCATGCTAGCACTATAAATAGGGAGGAGCCTCATTTGCTCCAACCATCCAAAGAAAAGCATTCCAAGCTACTCTTGTAAAGTTCTCTATAAGAATAAATTCTCTTCCATCTTACTTTGCTCACTTCTCTTCAATCCTCTGCCTTCTTAACCCTCAGTTTGCCTCAATTAGCCCTCGATCTAAGGAGTAAGCTAGGTCGCACACGGTTGGACTTAAGGAAAAGAATTCATCCCGTGACAGTCAGTTGGGCTCCACCTAACGGCAGGCGAATGAGTCGCAAGTTCGTAGAACGAGATACCTCTTTCGCTCTCTTCGCGAGTACACGACGTAATGCGAACATTGGCCCTTACGGACTAAGGTTTCAGCGTTGCTATCTCCTCCTCTAGCTCGACGATCCTATCTCTCAGAATATCGTCTTCCACCGATGCTTTGAAACGGGAAAGTTTGGACGAGCCTGCGATGTTAGTGAAATCGGCCACAATACGACGGAGATGAGTCACTTCGATACCCCTGTCGATCGTGATCCTCCTCAGTTTGTCAATTCTTACCGACAACTCATCGCGCTCGGACATCAACTTTCCCACCTTCGAAGCTAACTCCTCTTCCTCCGCCGAATGCTCTTTCACCGTTACCTCTAGATGACGAACCTCCGCCAGTAGTTCACTATTCTTTTGGTCGACATCAAAGAGATCCTTACGGAGCAACTCTATCTCACCTTCGAGACGAGTTTGTCGAGGTTGCTTCCGCAGTTTCCTCAACTCGCAAAAATACCTTCTCGCAGTTGCTTTGATATCCTCCAATTCCAAGAAGTTGTAAAATGCTTTATCATGCCAGCGAGAAAGAGCCCCCTTCGTTTTCTCCAGCTCAGTACGAAGATGGGAGACCTCAGTGATCGGGCCCAACTCGACCTGGAAAGTTGAAGAATATCAAAAGAAGTCCTCAATACTCAAAGACACAATCCGAACAAAAAGAGTTGAATAACTTTGCGAAATTTTGTAATATTCAGCCAAAAAGAAATCATTTCATTAAAAGTTCAAGAGCTACAAAAAACGGTGGCCAGTCCGCAGTTAGGCATTACAAAAGAAAAAAAAAAGAGAACAAGAGAATGAGAAGAGGCGACAAAGTCAGGGGTCGACCTCATCGTTGCTCGGCACAGCTATGATCGCACCCTCGGCACCACCCTCGCCTTCGAAGTCTTTGTCCTCCGGCCTCGGAGCGAACTCAGCCAAGGGCAGCTCTTCCTCACCCTCTACGGGGTCGTAGAAGTAGTAGGACGAGACGTCGAATCCGGGGTTCCGCACGACGATGTGCTTAAGCGCTCGGCCATATGCTTCCTCCATGTTGGTCAACACGTGAGCCTCAGCCTCGTCCCGAACTGCCTTCTCTGCGGCCGCCACCTTCGATGCGTGCTCGCTCACGGCCTCCTCTGACGCCTTTAGGGCCTTAGACAGCTCCCCTTCGAGTCGAGCCGCCTTCTTTTCTAGTGTCTCGACCTTGGAGGCCTCGGCAGAAATCCTCAGCGCCTCAGCAAGCTGAGCCTTCAGGTCGGTAACTTCGGCCTCGAGCGAAGCGGAATGCAACTGTTCGGCCTCCAGCTGCTTCACCGCCTTAGACCACTCCGACCGTTCCCGGTTGTTCAGAATGGTCATCTCCTTTTCCTTGCTCGCGAACTCCTCGAGCAGGTAGTTGAAGTGGCAGAGGGTCTACAAGCCATACAAGAAACAGTCAAGCACGAGCACAGAAACATAGAAAATTTTTGAAGAAAATCTTCTACTACTTACCGACATGGTGTTCCGAGCGATCTGCATCGCGGCGTCACCGACTTTGCCCGCCTTAAGTGCCGCTCGGTCTTTAGGGGTCGGCAGGTGCTTCACTGCCTGCATGCAAATGTTACCGTCCCCTAAGAACTCGTCGACCTTCATCACCCGCCAGTCGGGGACGAAGATGCGCTTGTGCTCCTCGGTCAGAATCTTCTCCGCCTCGGCTGTGAGGGGCGGAACATCGAGAGCCAGCGCCGCACTAATGTTGAACGCTCCGTCGGAAGATTCTGGAGCGTCTGTTCGCGCTGTTGGGGTCGGCGCATCCGAGGCAGGCGGGGCGGTCGGCACGACAAGGCTTTGATCAGGCTCGACCAAAGGAGCCTCGACAACCTGTCGCTCGGGGGTCGGGGAGACCGAGGGGATCTTGGGCGCTCGGCCGCCTTGAGGTCCGGACACGGTCATCTTCCTCTTCCTCACCTCCTACTCCTTAGCCGCTCGGGCCTTCGCCATCAGACCTTTGTAATCCATGCCAGGAGATTCTGCACAAACCGAGAGAAAAAAGTTAGAAAAATTTTCCAAACCTTAAAGACAAAACAAGAATTGGAGAAGCGTACTAGGGTCTATCGGACTGAGACCCCCTCAGAACAAGGCCTCCTCAGTGATATCTTTCCAACTGAGGGTCGGAAGCCCGAGCAGCTTCTCCGTGATTTCTTCCTCTTCATTGCTGAGCACGGGCTCTTTCTTCGCCCGCTTCGGAAGACCGTCCCTCGACCACACCATCGGGATCACCCATGGCTCGGGAGCTCGGACGAGGAAGTACTTCTCCTTCCAATGCTTGATCGAGTCCGGGTTCTCAATCAGCTTCACTCCCTTCCTCGGCGAGAGGTAGTACCTCTGCTCGTTTTTGTTCGGTTGGCAAGGACGGTATAGACTCCGAAGGATGAACATGTTGGACTAAGCGCCGACCTCCTGACATTGAAGAACTAACGCCATAACGTGCTGCCAGGTGTTCGGCATTAGCTGAGCCGGACACAAACCGTACCACTGTAGCACCTCGATCACGAAAGGGTGCAGCGGCAGCCGAAGTCTGGCATTCAGGGAGTCGGCAGGAAAAATGCACGTATCGGCCGAGGATGACATGCACGCTCAGAAACTAGGGCCGGGGAGAAAGAGCCCGTACTCCACGGGGATTCGGAACCCACTCCGGATACGATGCAAATCCGCCTCGGTCAGGACCGAAGAGATCTGATCCACCTCGGAAGTTTCCCTCGGCTCGTTCTCCTCGATCGACTTGGCAGTGCCCTGCGTCACCTTCTCCAACAGTTCTCCGGAGTAGCTCCGCACACCGCCAATGCTCGACAGAATGCTCGGCTGCCGACCCAGCTCCCCTGCAGTCTTCGGGTGCTCAATGATTGTTTCTTGCTGGCTCGGATCATTACCTCTTGAAGAGGTTCGGCAACCTCCCCATCTGTACTCGGCCTGACCATAGTCTCTTCGGTTGGCTCCACGACCTCCTTCCCTTTATCCTTGCTCGGCCTGACTGCTCGGCTGACGCCTAGGTCCGAGGAGGGGGTCTCATCTGTGGAAGAAAACTTAACCATTTTAAAGATGAAGAGAGGAACTGACCTTGAAATGACTAGTACGGCAGAAAAAAGTTTGCCAGAGTTTAAAACGCCTCGCCGCGACAGCTAGCAGTGCCGCTCAAGAGCTAAAAACTTCGCTAATGAGTAAAAACCAAAAGTGAGAAAGTGAAAGTGAGAAATGAGGTGAAGTGTTGAGGGGGGTGAAAATTTATAGTAAAAATAACGCCTCTTGGGCTTTGTAACGTAAGGGCGCAACTCTTGGGCCTCCCTTGAAGCGTTACAAAAGCCCAAATGGCTAAGTAACAAAGAGCCACGACTGTTGACAAAGGAAGCGACGTTTTGACCCAACTAAAACAGCTCGGCACCTCGGATCCAACACCCGAGCGACAGGCGATCCGAGCCAGTTCGCTCGGATTCCGAGCAAGTGCCAATCTGAGCTACGAAATGGAGAAAAACAACTTTCCCCTCAAAATCCGCGTAAGATTTCGATCAAACGGCCCAGATCATGCGAGCACCACTATGCGACAAGATAGTGTTTTCTTGGGAACTGAGCCACTTCGCTCGGATTCCGAGCAAGTGCCAATCCGAGCTACGAAATGGAGAAAAATGACTTTCCCCTCAAAATTCGCGTAAGATTTCGATCGGACGGCTCAGATCTTACCAGCGCCACTACACGACAAGATAGTTTTTTTTGGGAACTGAGCCAGCATTGAGATCTGTGCCATCATCCAACGGCTGAGATCGCCCCACGTCCCTCGGATCCAACACCTGAGCGACAGGCGATCCGAGCCACTTTGCTCGGATTCCGAGCAAGTGCCAATCCGAGCTACGAAATGGAGAAAAATACTTTCCCCACAAAATTCGCGTAAGATTTCGATCGGACGGCTCAGATCTTGCCAGCGCCACTACACGATAAGATAGTATTTTCTTGGGAACTGAGCCAGCATCGAGATCTGTGCCATCATCCAACGGCTGAGATTGCCCCACGTCCCTCGGATTCAACACCCAAGCAACAGGCGATCCGAGCCACTTCGCTCGGATTCCGAGCAAGTGCCAATCCGAGCTACGAAATGGAGAAAAACGACTTTCCCCTCAAAATTCGCATAAGATTTCGATCGAACGGCTCAGATCTTTCCAGCGCCACTACACGACAAGATAGTATTTTCTTGGGAACTGAGCCAGCATCGAGATCTGTGCCGTAATCCAACGGTCCAGATCGTTCCACGTCACTCGGAATTCCGAGCCGAGCGACTAGCGATCCTAGCCACTCGCGCGAGGGAAGAATCGGGCCACTTCGCTCGGATTCCGAGCAAGTGCCAATCCGACCCTCGAAAGTGAAGAAAAACTTTGCCGAGCGTCTCCGACCGTTGGATCATTACGAAATTCGTGCCTGAGATGATGGATGGCCCAGATTGCGCCACGCTCACTAAACGACAAGATAGTATTTTCTTGGGAACCGTGCCTGCCTCAAGATTCGCGCCAAGATCCAATGGCTCAGATCGCTTCACGTCGCTCGGCATTCCGAGCCGAGCGACTAGCGATCCGAGCCACTCGCACGAGGGAAAAAGCGAGCCACTTCGCTCGGATTCCGAGCAAGTGCCAATCTGACCCTCACAAGCGGAGAAATTTCTACCGAGCGACTCTGTCCATCCGATCTTTCAGAAATTCGCGCCCGCATAAGATCAACGGTCCAGATCGCGCCACGCCATAATTCGGTATTTTATTTATTAAAATCATTTTATTTATTTAAAATATTGAGAAAAAATGATTAAAAATTCTGGAAATTTAATTAAAAATCCTAGAAAATAATTATAAAGTCGGGGAAATATTTTTGAGCCCTCGAGTAAATAATTATCTCCTAGGAACATTTATTAAGACCCCCGAACGACGAAGCGACACTTTGCAAAATTAAGTAAATATTCCGAAAAAATAGATAAAAATCACCAAATGTCCAGAAGAGTTCAAGAACAACTCAGAGCATGCAACTAACTTAGAAAATCACCATATTGCCTTCTGCGAAGATTCGAAACCATTCATTTGGACTCCGATACAACTCCACCAGCCATTAAAACAGTAAAACTACTCCTCAAAGGCTGATCAAGATCAGTCTTCGGGAGTGGGGGCTCGTGATATGGCTAAAAAGGGGTTAAATCGGAACCGTCCAAATCAGGAACGAATCTTAAAGCCTAGGGGTAAAATGGTAGTTTCACCTACCAATGGGTCTAAAGCGGGTACTGGTTCTCCTCCTCAAAGATCCATTAACCCGCGAACAGATCCACCTCAACTGGGTGCAGGTTTCAACCCGCAGCAAATCCGGTCCACCAGGATAGAATTAGGGTTTCTGATTAATACTAATCAACGGCCTTGATTCACATCTATCCTTTCACCAGGGGATTAGGGATTACATTCCTTATCTGATTACAGGGATTACATTCCTAATCTGACCCCAACAGCGGCTATAAATACCCCCCATCCATCTCCATTAAGAGGTAATCAATCTTTTGCCAATTTACGCTTTTTCATAATCTTCCCTGATTACTGACTTGAGCGTTGGAGGGTGCGTCGCTGGGATCAACCCCGGTGTCTCGCACTTTTTGCAGGTGAACGACGGGAGTCAACGGTCAAACTCCAGCGAAACAGGTAACAGGTTTGCTATTCAAAGTTTTCCAAGAATCCACAAATACTATCTGTTTGCCCCCACACTAGATTCAGCGGTAACAACTACCAAGTCATCCCATAATACCCCGGCTTGTTAATATTTTATTTCATCCTATGTGAGCATGCAAGAAGGTGCCAATGTTGTATCATGCTAGGTATGACTAATTCTACTCGTTACAGACAAATCAAGAAGTAAACATATTAATTAAATACAAATCACACAATCTGGACAGCATGACGTTGCTGTACAAAAACATAGATTAACGCTACTACAAAAAAACAAATCTGGATCCGTCAGAAATTCTAGAAACTAGACTCTCTACCGTTTCCAGCAAATATATACACAACATATAAAAGTTACAGAAACTAGGTCAAAAATCCTATTCTTTTTAGATGTTATGTTTAGCGAGCAAGTTATGAATTGTGTTCAAACATATGAATTAGGTCAGACAACTCCTCAATTAAATCTACAAAAATTCAGGATGATTCCTACACATGTCTAGTTTCAGCCAAAGTAATTTCATATTTTTATTTTACTGTTATCATGTTCTGTTTAATTATGAAACAGAAGATATGCATGAATTTGTGAATCTGAAAATTCAGACATAGTTGTACTGCAAACAGATATCTCACAGATTATATATCAGAATTCAAATCTGTCAAAAGTTTTAGAAAATTGACTCATAGGGCTATAATTCATGTTCAGAAAGTTATTTCAAATTACAACAGCAATATGGTTGAAAATCTGATACAAAGAGAAACAAACAGTAGACTAGAATATAACTCAATATGAATATGCAACCACTTTATCACACAACCATATAGTTCATGCTAATTAATAATCAAAGTTCTATTAGATGTTTAACATGAACATTTCTAGGTTTAAGATGCTATTTCATAGGCATGGTAATCAATTCATTAAATCAAATTCAATCGACGTATGCAATTTCTCAAATAATTCTATTACATGGATCTAGTTATTTTTCTTGTAAACGTGCATATGCAATGTGCAAGAGGGGCTAGGTTTTAGATCAAAGATGTTGGCACGATGTTAAGCATATATTGGGTTAGCTCGTGTAAACCCTCAATATACTTAACGGAATTCAAATAGCAGTATGATAAAAAGAATTTGGATCTACTTACAGAGATCAAAGAATCTTGAACAAAACAATAAACTAGTTCAAGAAGAGACTTGCCTTTTAGATGTTAATTTCGAATATTTAGAATTATGGAATGAGAATCCCAGGTGATGAATCCACGAACGAAAACATGGAATCACATGCGAACTACGTGCAAACACACACACAAAAAAGCAACCACCACTTCCTCTTCCCAAACAACAAACACACACACACCGAATCTCAACCACCAAACAGCAAAGGTCCCCCCACTTTACTGCCGAAAACTAATAGTGGAGAGAGAGAGATCGCAGGACGGGAACGATGACTGCGGTGCTCGCAATCGAGAAGTTACAGCAGCGAAGAGAGTAAGGGCGGTGACGGTGGGACGATAGTGGTCGGGAAGCGATGCAGCGACACGAACTTCGGCGCTCGAGCGGTGCTCTGTTTCGCACCGAAACAGAGGAGGACGGAATGGTGGGGGTTAGGGTTAGAAAATACGGTTAATATTTAATTAGGGTTTTAAGGGTATTTATATAGGTGATTAAGATATATGGTTTTGGTTTGCGGGTTAATGGATTTAGGGCACGGGTTTAGGCTCCAAAAAGAGAGAAATAAATATAAATCAATGAGATGAACATATAGCTTCAGACTCAAAATACAATGAGCAAAATTTGTAGTGAGCCAAAAATAGTAGGCTTCAAGCCAAAAGAGCACAGAATGATCAAAAGATAGTAAATGAACCCAAGAAAAGCAAAAATTTATTATTAAAAGGAATTCAGATACAATAATCAAGAAAAGAAAATAAAATACAATAAAATCCAAAATAGAAAAAAAATAATCGCTTGCTAATGCTCGCTTCCAGGGTTACTCGTATATCTACTTAGTTTGTTAACTACATAGGCTAGGTATGATCTTGTACAACTCATCAAGTACATTAGTCTGCCTTTAATTCTAGAGTATTCTACTTGAGAAATACCCTCTTCTGTATTCTTGGATAAGTGTAGAGTTAGATCAATTGGAGTTCTGGCAATTCCAGAAATATCTTTATCAAACTTTCCAAGAATGTAGTCTATATAATGTGACTGACTTAAAATAAGCTCGTCTGATGTTCTTGTAATTTTAATTTTCAATATAACATCAGTTAGTCCCATGTCTTTCATGTCAAACCTCGAGTTCAACATGTTTTTAACAGATTTAGTCATCTTATCATTACTTCTAATAATAAGCATGTCATCTACATACAAATATATAATGTCATGTCCATTTTCTCTGTCTTTGACTTATACACATTTATCATATTCATTGATCTTGAAGTTAATTGTCATCATGACATTGTCAAATTTCTCATGTCACTACTTTGGAGCTTGTTTTAAGCCATATAATGACTTCACCAGTTTACATACTTTTTTTTCATGTCGTGGAGCTGAAAAACCCTCAGGTTGTTCCTTGTAGATCTCTTCATCTAAATCTCCATTAAGAAAAGCTGTTTTCACATCCATTTGATGTACTTTAAGATTGCACAGAGCTGCTATTGCAAGTACCATCCTAATAGAATTTATTCTCGTCACAGGAGAATATGTATCAAAGTTATTAAGACCTTCCTTTTGTTTATAACCTTTAATTAAAAGTCTTGCTTTGTATTTATCAACTGATCCATCAGGTTTTATTTTTCTCTTGAAGATCCACTTGGAACCTAAAGGTTTACTACCTGGTGGAAGATCCACTAGTTTCCAAGTATGATTTTACAAGATAGAATCAATTTCATTCTTGATGGCTTCTTTCCATAGAGAACCATCACGAGAGTTCACCACTTCCTTGAAGGTTTGGGGTTCAACTTCAAGCATAAAAGTCAAGGAGGTTCCTCCTCAACTTCTTCATTTTGGTCTTCACTATCTTCACTGATAGTTTTATGTGTTCGTTTGGAAGAACTTGATTCTTCCTTAGACTTACATGAAAATACATCTTCAAAGAACGATGCATTTATGAACTCCATTATCATGTTCTTTGGTATCTCAGAGATATCAGATTTGTACACCAAGAACCGATAAGTACTACTATTATGTGCATAGCCAATAATAATGCAATCAACTGTTTTTGGTCCTATTTTCACTTTCTTAGGTGGAGGTACTGCCACCTTGGCAAAACATCTCCACATTCGCAAGTAATTGTAGGATGGTTTTCTTCCCTTCCATAATTCATATGGAGTTTTCCGTTCTTTCCTTTTTGGTACCTTATTTAAAAGGTAGTTAGCCGAAAGTATAACTTCTCCCCACAAGTTTGTTGGCAAACTAGAACTTATTAACATTACATTCATCATTTGTTTCAATGTACGATTCTTCCTTTCAGCTACAATATTAGACTGAGGAGAATAAGGCATGGTAGTTTCATGTATAATCTCATGCTTAGCACAAGTGTTAGCAAATGGTGATTCATACTCTCCACCTCGGCCGCTTCTTAGCGCCTTAATTTTCTTGTTGAGTTGGTTCTCAACTTCATTTTTATAGGGAACAAATTTCTCTATAGCTTTATCCTTGCACAGTATTTTGTGCTATCATCAATGAAGGTAATAAAATATTTATTACCACCTCTTATTTGTATCATTTTCAAATCACAAATATCAATGTCAATTAGATTAAGAGGTTCAGTATTTCTTTCAACACTTTTAAATGATGATCTTGTTAGTTTTGCCTCAACACAAGTTTCACACTTGTGTTTGGAATCAATTTGGAATGTTGGTATGTAATTCAAGTTAATTAGCTTACGCAAAGTATCATAATTAACATGTCCTAGTCTACCATGCCATAAATTGGAAGACTCAAGCATATAAGTAGAAGAGCTAGCTTTATTGATATTCTTGACCATGGTCATTACATTGAGTTTAAACATTCCGCCACTCATGTATTCTCTACCAACATACATTCCATTTTTTGACAAAACAAATTTGTTTGAATCAAACACTAAACGAAATCCGTAATTATTAAGCAACGAAGCAGATACCAGGTTCTTACGGATTTTAGGAACATACACAACATTGTTCAGAGTCAGTTCCTTTCCAAAAGTTATATTCAAGATCACCTTACCTTGGCCCTTGATTTCTGAAGTAACCGAGTTCCCCATAAACATCTTATCCCCATTCTCTAATGGTTTGAAAGTGGAGAACATATTTTGGTTGGAGCACACGTGTCGAGTAGCTCCAGTGTCAATCCACCGTTTCAGACCTCTATCACCAACTTACCGAAGAACTTACAAAAACGAAACATAACAGAGAGGAAGAGAGGAGATTCTGTGCAGGGAAGAAAGTGAGGGGGGGTTCGCTATTTATAGGGCCAGGGCCAAAGACTGTAACGGTAAACAAGGCTATGATTGCCTTCAGTGCAACGGCAGACAATCTATTGAATACGTACACTATAACGGCAGACAGCAGTTAATGCATTTGAATGCCTTCAATGTAACTTCAGACAATCAACTTGGAAACTTTCACTTAAGTTGATACCTTCAGCATGAATCTCATGCAAGATCAGTTGTATTTTATGAACTTGACTGATCACTATTTTAGAATATACCATTTTATTGTCTAGAAAGTAAGCCACAATGAATTTCTTGGCGCCGACATCCTATGTTTTATACTTATGGTCTAGTGATTCTCAAAGTTCTTTAGCAGTTCTTTTGTCAATGTATACATTATACAAATAATCGGCTAATCCGTTCATTATGTAATTCCTACATAAGTAATTAGCATTTTTCCAAGCATTCATAGCAGCGATGACTTGATTATCTTGCTCATCTTTCTTAACATTTGGAGCTTCTTCGTTCAAGAATCTTGCAAGATTCAATGTGGTCAAATAGAACATCATCTTCTGTTGCCACCTTTTAAAATTCTGCCCATTGAACTTCTCAAGTTTCTCCCCACACAAGACTGAGATAGGTACAATGGTTGGCATTGGCACTCGTACCACAGCAGTAGTCGGTACTTGTGTCGTATCAACAACCAGCACTTGGACCATTTCAGACACAACAGTTTTCTCCGATGCATTAGTCATTTTGATTCTGAAAAATACACAACACGAGTGTAAGTATTCCAGATTAAAGAAAAAGAAAAGAAGTGCCTCTTAATCAGAAATCAAGAAAATAAAAGGCGGAAACTGTTTTATGTTTGTTACAATTTTTTTTTACAATAAAACCAACTTCGAGAAATTTATTCTCTTTGTTACAACTTTGGTTACAAAGAGTTTGGCATAAATCCAAATGATTGAGAGGCACAAAAAACTAGAGAAGGAGGAGAGTAATAAACCAACAAAATAAAATGAAAAAGAAAACAATGAAATCAAACGAATTTGATGTTGAGGATTGTGTAGCACACAATCTCCTTAAAACAATTTTTGTCTCGTCCGGGTGCTGGAGCTAGTTGAGGCGGCTGTCTCCCAGGATTCAACGATGAAGAGTGTTCACGTAGACACCACGTAACGCTCTCGAACTTGTAGCGTCAGAACTCTATCACCGACTTACCGAAGAGCTTACAAAAATGGAACATAACAGAGAGGAAGAGAGGAGATTCTGTGTAGGAAAGAAAGTGAGGGGGGTCTTCTATTTATAAGGCCAGGGCCAAAGACTGTAACGGCAGACAAGGCTATGAATGTCTTCAGTGTAACGGCAGACAATCTATTGAATACATACACTATAATGGCAGACAATCCATTGAATACATACACTATAACGGCAGACAGCAGTTAATGCATTTGAACGCCCTCAGTGTAACTGTAGACAATAAATTGAATACATACACTGTAACGGCAGGAAATTTTTTTAAAACTGCGCTGAAATGACAGACCAAACTGTTTCTGCATTTATTTCAGCTGTTTATAAAGGACGGGATAGGGTTATGTCGGTCCGGCATTCGTGTCTGCAGGACGTGCAGGCGCACACAGTGTAACGCCCCGATTTCCATACACTGGGAAACCGTGACATAAGCCAGAATCTTTTTCTTCAATTAACCACAATACATAGATAAACAGAAAAATTTAAAACTTTTTATTCAACCCAAATGTATTACAAGTCTGAATGTTATAAAACTGCAATACATTATATCAGTGTTACAATAATGTCATACAAACCCAAGTGTTACAAACTTTCAATAAAAATTAAATCAGAGTACAATGAATAATAAATAACACTTGGTACTTCACTTGGATACTTCTCAACATAAAATAAATTACAACGGATGTTACAACGGCAATCAACAAATATTACAATTGAAATCAACACTTTGCTTCCTTTGCCTTGAGTCCTTCTGAATCCTGTACCTGTAGTTTTGCAATCCAGTACCTATTGAAATGGGGACATCAGTACATATACTGACGATTTAAGACTGATTACTAGCAGCGATTCTCAACTTTAAACAAACAGATTGATGAAAAGAGAAACGCGTATATATATAATTGATGTGTCAGTGTATGCTATGACTTAGAATCTAATGCAAGATTAACTAATGCAATGATGCACTTATTCTATTGCAAGCAAGTCTCCGGAACAATATGCATCCCATACTACATACGCCCCATATCAAGCCATTTCTTCATATATAGAGATTTGAACCCGCACCATGAATTCTATTCTCGTACTCATCCTGTTTCTGAAGATACAGCATGATTGATGAGGTTGCTCTGAAATGGTCTAATTTTGCCATTCGCAGTCATATAGTGGTGTCTCCGTTTGCTACTATTACCCAGCGTACCAGACCTCACTCAAAAATCTGACGAACCCTTGGAGTTAACTACAACACAAGTTAGCTCGAAGCATTCCCTGTGGCCCCTAGCAGATAGACCGTAGTCTATGGCTTGTTCGTCTTTCTTGATATAGAGCATGACGGAGTTCCGGGGGTCCATCCCCTAGCTCTGACAGGAATCGCTCCCACCCTTATCATGACACTTCAGAAATTAACAAGCGAGATACGGATCTCGTGCTCCCAACTCGTGAGAAGCCACAGACCGTATCCCTTTGATAGGAAGGATACAACCAATAACCCCACCTAGTGTTGGCCTATAGAATAGGTCAGATCATAAGGTATCACCCCTAATACCAACTCTTTTCCTTTGGCAAAAAATGATAATAAATAAGGGTTAAGTATTAATAGCCATAAGTTACTACCCTAACGATGTCACTAACCCTAAACAATCCGAGGAATGACAACAGTACTAACACAACATGCTAGGTCTTAAGTTAGACTTCGCAAGATAACTCTACTAGGTGCTCAACCTAGACTTACCAGAATCCCTAAGGATCCTATTCATAGACTATCGATCCAAGACTCCGGCAATACGAACGTATTCGCATACTACTACCCTGAACCTGGATTCCGTCTATACTCCCGGCCCACGATCAACCTACACCGGTTAAGATTTGATGGTACACGAGGGGTGACTCATCCACAGTCCATGAGAAGTAAAATAAATACACGTCTTGATGGTCGATGGCTTCTAGGGCAATGATATCACCCTGAACGAGCACAATAACTGCATACTAGCTAATAAGCTACATACGAGTAAAACAACTTACATACGAGCCGACTAGCTATGTATGAGCCAAACGAATTACATACGAGCCAACTGGCTATGTATGTGACAAATGAATCATCTAAAAGCAACCATAAAGTCTTCTAATAACCTAGAAGCAAAATAACATGCTACTAGCAAAACCTCATCTTTTATACATAAAAGCAACATAAAAGTCTTCTAATAACCTAGAAGCAATTTAAACATGCTACTATTATCAAAATTCAATAACATTAGACTTTTTAGAAAGGTGAGAATATCTACTATAACTCTCTAGTTGAAAACTTTCTCAGATTAAGTCAATAAGAGGTACAAAAACCTCGAACAATCTAAATAGCGAAGCTTCAGCCGAATGGCCAGCTGCTGTGACTTGTAACGGTCATAACTCCTACTCCGCTTATCGAAATCTAACCAAATAGGATATTTTGGAAAGGTGAGAGACTCTACTATAACTCTCTAGTTTACAACTTTCTCAGATTCCTTATGGAATTCAATTCCCCGCTCTTTGAACACAATTCAAGAACAACAAAAGCACAACCAAAAGCTGAAACTTCCAAAGCCCATAACATTTGCTATAAATATCAAAAATCAACAAAATTATACTTTCTGGAAAGAGCAGAACATATACTACAACTTCCTAGTTAACAACTTTCTCAGATTCCTTATGGAATTCAATTCCCCGCTCTTTGAACCCAATTCAAGAACAACAAAAGCAGCACAAAGCTGAAACTTGTAAAACTCACAACTTTTGCTATACTTGTCGGAATCTAACAAAATTGGACATTTTGAAAAGGAGAGAACATCTACTACAACTTCCTAGTTGATTACTTTTTCATATTCCTTATGGAATTCAATTCTCCGTTCTTTGAACACAATACAAAGACAACAAAAGCACAGTTAAAAGCTGAAACTTCTAAAACTCGTAACTTCTGCTATACTTGTCAGAATATAACAAAATCATACTTTCTGGAAAAGTGGGAACATATATTACAACTTCCTAGTTAACAACTTTCTCAGATTTCTTATGGAATTCAATTCCCCGTCCTTTGAACACAATACAAAGACAACAAAAGACAACTCAAAGTTACAGCAAAGCTGAAACTTCTAAAGTTTGTAACTTTTGCTCTACTTATCAGAATCTAACAAAACTGGATATTTTGAAAAGGGGAGAACATCTACTACAACTCGTTAGATGAACACTTTTTCATATTTCACATGGAAATCAAAATCCAGTCACTTAAACACACGCAAAAGTCACTACAAGGAATTTGACATATAGTGACAGCAAAAATTCGAGGGTAAAAGGCGGAAAACTGTAGGTATAGCCCGTAAAATCTATACCAACGGACATATTTTTCCGTAGTTTTTAGTTAGCTATACCCACGGCACAATGTCGTCACTATAGCCTATAGCGATGGTTTTTTCACCCGTTGGACAAAATCTCGGTGTTATACACACGGTTTCGTATCAATTGATATAGATTTTAACGACACCTCTTGATTTTCTATACCCGCGGTTGAAACTCCATTGCTATAGGTTTTTGCGATGGTTTTCGCATCCAAATATTTGAATATATACCCACCGTGTTTATTCCGTTGATATAGTTCTTTTTGTGTGGTCCGTTGGTATAGGTTTTAGGGACATTTTTTACACAAATACACCCACAAATTTTAGGGATAGGTCATAATTTGCTCTATACCCAATTTTTTCTTATTAATTATGCTTATGATAATTTAATATTTTCTTTTATAATATTAATTCAATTATTAAATAAATAAATGTGTTCATGAAACAAAATTAAATAAAATTAAACTTCAATAATATTAAAAATTAATGAAGTATTACAAGCATGTCAAATTACAAAATAGGTAAAATGTCAACCTAAGAGTACCATACTGACATATAATAAGCATATAAAGTCTTATAACAATCTTATCCACTTAATTTCTAAGTTTTCCCCATCAAGAGAAAATTAGCTTCTAATCTTCACCAGCAAGTAACAAAAAGAACAAATAAATAATAGTATAACTCAACATAAGAAATACTAACAATTTTAGTAAGAATTAGTTAATACTAAGTAGATACCATCTTCATTATCTTCATTAGTGTCTGGATTTAGAGCATTCATATGGTTAGGGGCACTTGAAGCATCTGTAACCTATTAAAAATAAAATACAACTTAGACTCTTCATAATAGATATTACCATCATTCGTTAGAGAAAAAAATGTAGCCCTCAAACAAAAACAGATAGAGCAACATAAAAAACAGACATTACAAATGCAATACATTAGAATTAAACATATGGAAAATCAGTAATAAATATAAAAATAACTCATACAAAACATAACATTGAAATATGAACTCCAAGAGTTAAATATAATATACCTGTCTTGCAGCCTATACAATGTCATTCATATCTTCTCCAGAAAATCGATTATGAATCAATGACAGAACATTTGTCAACCAGCTTTCCACTTGCTGAACTCTATTACGTAACTCTTGAATTTTAGACAAAGAAACCTTCTCTTTTTTAGGCTTAGGAATCTTGCCCATATAACGCACACGTCCTCTCTTTTCAGGTCCTTGTACTTGGGAATATGTGTCATCCTTCCAAGGCATATGACTTTGTGTATTTTGGGCTGATTGAGATGTTCCAGCCTCATTATTGTGTTTGTTTAGTTCTTCCTGAAACATTACAAATATTAGAGAAACAACTAAAATCACAGTAATATCTTGAAATAATTATTGGAAAATTCCCTTCTCATTTGCATAGTAAACCAGTTGAAAAGCAAAAAAGCTTATAAAGATCAGCAGTAGCAACTAAACAAAACTAGACCGTTTTCAGAAAACTTTAGGCATTTTAAGAGTGTCGCGTGAGAACTGAATAGGGATGGATGTAAACAAATCTTACAATCAATCTAGCAGCCTTCTCATTGACAATTGATCCTAAATAGTTCAAGGCTAATTATCTAAGAGTCACACAACTGATGTTGGTCCAAGTAGCTAGTTTGAAAGTTCTTATACACCATATTTAGGAATTTATAATGTTTTAAACTAACAAACCTATACAGCTTCAAGCTAAAGAACCAGCCAGTTTATGCAAAAAAAAAAAACTTCAAAATATTTGATCCCCCCCCCCCCCCCCCCCCCCCCCCCCCCCCTCGTTTTTTTTAAAAGGCATCTCTAATTAACTAATTTTAGATCATGTACAACTTATGCGATTTCTACTATTCATGAACTTCTCACATGCAGGTCAAGGCTCAGCTTTGCAGGTAAATTACAAAAGCCAAATGCGAGGCAGCAGATATAGTCCAGCCCTGAAAGAGTATGTGGCTGCTTCAATTATTACTTGCAGTCATCTGGTGCTCATATGTGCCAGTACTCCTATTCTTATGGGAGAGAGCTGACTGCAGTTGTGTTAGATTGGGTTTTCAGAAGACTCTAAAGGCCTCATCTATCAGTTCAAGGCTAATGGATGATCTCTCCACACCTCAGGTAATAATAATTAAGGGCAAGTAATTGAAGAGCCATTTTTTTTTCCAAAAATGCGAAAAACTATCATTCTATAATCTATATATGAATCAGATATTAAAGGGTAATTGATATAGTGCATAATCTATTCTAGCTACTTTCTGCGGTGGTTGCCGTTTGAACAAGCAAAAAAAAATATGTGGCATTCACCTGCAGTGATAGATGAGTGAACATGGAGTTAGTGCAAAAGAGGCAGGTGCAAAACTAACAAAATGGTTGCAGAAAATGAATGCCACATAGCATTCATTTTAGCAGAAAACTAAACAAAACTAGATCGTTTTCAGAAAACTTTAGGCATTTTAAGAGTTTCGCGTGAGAACTAAATTGGGATGGATGAAAACAAATCTTACAATCAATCTAAAACCTTCTCATTGACAATTGATCCGTCTTTACGTGTGCGAGTATCAATGTAAATCTCTTTACGTTGAGGTGATAATCCTTTGCCTTTTTTTTTCTTCTGAAACCAAACAAATAAGTTATATGTATTTTGTTTTGTAATTACATTTTACTCAATGAAAAGTAGAAATACAAACAAATCTTTTCATCAATCAATTTTGGGGGACTTTTTGTACCCATACAATGGAGATCTTCAAACTTAGCAGGATTCTGTCTATTAATTTTACTTACTTTCTACAATTCATACAACAAATTATTATATGAATGAAGAAACAAAAGTGAAAATATTACTCATAATATGCAAGAATCTATTTGCTATATGTCTTACTTGTCCTTCTTCAGAAAACCAATAACGAACCAATTCACGATATTGGTTTCGGTCAACCCTATCATCCGGTAATGCAGATGCAACTTCTTCTTCTGTTTTACTTGGGCCATATGCCGTGGACTTTAAACCGCTCTTCCATTGCCTCCACTTCTCATTCAACTCAGATTTCAACAATTTGTTGATTCTTGATTTTGATGACTACAACATAATGAAAAGTTGTGCTACTTTTTATATAATGCAGGATGTATCAAGGTCCATACTATGTATGATACACAAGTGCAAAGTGCTCCAATGAAGCTCTCAAAGAAAATTGATCAAGCTAACAAGTGCAAAGTGCTCCAATGAAGCTCTCAAAGAAAATTGATCAAGCTACAAAGGCTCAAGCTCTTATTCAAGACTCATGACTCAAGACAAGACCTGTGCTTCAATGTGTTATTAAATGTCTTGTAAAACAAATTGTAATCTTATTTTTTTGAGTCTTAGAATGATGTAACAGCCTTGTCACACACACACACACTCACACATCTTTATAATTGAGTGTTTTTTCAAAAGATTAAATGTCGAAACAGTTTGAATTAAATCAGCTATTAAGTACCAGTCGACTGCCCTATGGCACCAGTCGACTGTACCAGTACGAAACTGTCTGAACTCTTTCAAACTCTGGCCAGTCGACTCATCATGGAAACCCAGTCGACTGTTCAAGTCGTTTTGATAGATTTCAGAATTTAAAACTTGTTTTTTTGAATTCAAAAGTTTTTTATCTATTTTAAAACAGTTTTATTAACTGTTTAACAACGTCCTAGTGATTCCTCTCTATAAATAGAGCCTAGGAATCACCATTGAAAAGTTCCAAGCATTTTGATGAAAAGTTTAAGTTTTTGTTTTTGAGAACTAGTATTCAAACAAGCACTCTAAATTCTCTATGTCTTGGTTCTCTGAATCTCAGTCCCATATAACATTGATTTCATTTTGGACTGATTTCAGAAGTGAACTATTAGCCACTATACAAAAATTACAATCACAAAACAAGGTTATAGGTTGATTGTAACTCTTTTGTTGTTGTTCTTCACTCTCGGATTGTGAAAGTGGTCCTCTCGGTTGGATAGTAGGGCTCTAGGTTGTAGAGTTAGGTTTTCACTCTTGGTTGAAGAGTGAGTTTGTTGTCTCTAGTGGTGAGAGAGGTCTACGGTTGGACAAGGTTGTTGTCTAAACGCCGTAGGGTATAATTGTATTTTTTCAAGAATAGTGGAAAATCTCAAGTGGGTTGGTTGGAGACTTGATGTAGGTCGGGAGGACCGAACCAGGATACATCGTGTGTACTCTGTGGTTGTATTTCTCTGAACTTGCATTTTCCTTTACTTGCATTTAATTCTTATTTGAAAACTTGTCTGGACAGTCGACAGCGTCTCCTCTTTAAGTCGACTGGTCAGACTGGTATAACATCCTCTTCGAAAACATGTCTGGCAAGTCGACTGTTTTTCGCTATAAGTCAACTTATCAGACTTGTCTAAAATACTCTTCTAATCTGACGCTGCAGTCGACTTATTTCTCTTTTCAAGTCGACTGGACAGAAGAATAAGTTCAATTTCGTTTTTAATTTTTATAAAACCAAGTGTTTCTTTCCCTTACCTACAGGATCCAACACTTGGTATCAGAGCCTGGTTGAGTGCAATGGCAACTACTTCTAATACAAACCAATACCATGAAGGCCAATCCACACAAAGGCCACCCCTCTTCGATGGAACCAATTACAACTATTGGAAGTGTAGAATGAAGATCTACCTTCAGTCCATCAACTATGAGATATGGAACATGATGGAGACCGAGTACACCGCTCCCACCATACCATATGCATATTGGAACGACGACATGATGAGCCAAACAATGAACAATGCAAAGGCGATGGACGCACTATTTTATGCTCTTACGAAGGAGGAAATCAATCGTGTCTCCAATACAACAACCGCACATCAAATTTGGCACACACTCGAGGTAACTTATGAAGGAACTAATAAAGTAAAAGAATCTAAAATATCTGTTCTTGTTCACAGGTTCGAGATGTTCCGCATGAAGGAAAATGAAAATGTGTCTGAAATGATCACAAGGTTCAGGGATATTACAAATTCTCTTATGGTGCTTGGAAAGACGTATACTCAATCTGAAATGGTGAGGAAGGTTCTTCGTGGACAAACCCCGAATGGGAGAAGAAGACCACCGCCATAGAAGAGGCCAATGATTTAACACAACTTATTCTTAAGAATCTTGTGGGAAATCTCATGGCGTATGAGGTACAACTTGAAGAACGCAAGAAGGATCTAGAACCTTAACAATCAAAGAAGAAGACACTAGCATTCAAGGCTATGTCGGACTCCGGGGATGAGAAAGAAGATGAGGAAGAGATAGCCTTGTTCACACGAAAGTTCAAAAAGTTCCTAAGGAAAGGTAAATTTAATTCAAAATCTAAGGATACTAATGAACTTCCAACTTGTTTCAAGTGTAACAAGACAGGACACATGAAGAAGAATTGCCCACTAGAGAATGCAAAATCTAAAGGAAACGTGTCCAACTTCAAAAAGGACAAGTACATAAAGAACAAGTTCATGAAGAATAAAAAGGCATACCAACCAACTTGGGATGATATCGACTCTTCATCGGAAGAAGAAAATGAAGAGACAAACAAGGTTGCTAACGTTTGCTTTATAGCTTCTCAAAATCAAGTAAGTGATGATTATGATGCTAATGATTTACTAGATGCTTTCAACGAGATTTTTTAAGAGCTTAAGAAAGAAAAATTTAGAGTTAATAACTTGGAGAAAGTAAATCAAATACTTTCCCAAGAGAATCTTGACTTAGATAAAGAAGTGAAATCTTTGAATTCTCGACTTTCTAGTTTAGATATATATATCTTGTGTCTCTAAAAAAAAGTTATGAAGAGATATCCAAGAATGTATCTAAATTTAATAAAGGAAAGGAGAAATTAAATGATGTTCTCCAATATCAAGTACAAACTAATAAAAGATTTGGACTTGGTTTTCAAAAGTCTCTTGAAAAACCTCATGCTTCTAAGAACACTAGTGTAAATAAACCTATATCTATTTCTAGTGTTAAGAATAAACTGTATTAAATTTTTGAAAAGACAAAAATTGTAAGTTTTAATGAAAAGAGTAGATCTACAGTTCAGACCAGTCGACTGAAGACAAATATCAGTCGCTTGTCCAGAGGTTCTGAGTCTCATTCAAAGGGACGAAAATCTCAGATAAGTCGACCTATTCTACCTCCCCGTCGACTGGATTTCAGTAACAGTCGACTGAAAGGTTCGGTAAAATTGACTGGACAGAGCAAGAATATATGGGTTCCAGTCAACCTGAGTCTGAAAGATAGAATTACTTACATCAATTCATATATTCTTACTGTATGTAACTTTGTAAATTATATTTCTGCTTTTGGTGGAAAATCAAACTCTCTTTGGGGTTTCCCAAGAACTAATCTCTTTTGGACCCAATGAAAAGGGTATCATATTCACATTCAAAATTTTATAAGTACCTAAAAGAGATCGGTGGATACTTGACAGCGGATGCTCAAAGCACATGACTGGTCATGCCAACCTCCTATCTTCCATACAAGAAATTGATGGAGAAACAGTCACATTTGATGACAACAATAAAGGGAAGGTCATTGGAATAAGTATGGTCGGTAAGCACACTAACCCTTCAATAGAAGATGTTTTTCTAGTTAGTGGACTTAAGCATAATTTGTTGAGTATTAGCCAATTGTGTGATAAGGGATATAAAATAGTTTTTGAAAAAAATGCATGTTTAATTTACGACTCTACCATGCAAAATATAATTTTTCAAGGATTTAGGAAGAATAACATTTATGAATTGTGTTTAAAGTCATATAATTTTTCGAATGATCTTTGCTTAGTAGCTTCTAATAATAATTCTTGACTATGGCATAAGCGATTTGGCCATGTGAATATGAAAACTCTTGCTAAATTGTCTAAGAACAACCTAGTTAAAGGGCTGCCAAGACTATTCTATAAAAAGGATAAGTTATGTGATGCATGTCAACTAGGTAAGCAAATTAAATCTACTTTTAAAATAAAAGAAGTAATTTCTACTAGTAGGCCTCTCGAATTAATCCACATAAATTTATTTGGCCCTACTAGAGTTGCCTCTTTAAATAAAAGTAGGTATGTATTTGTTTTAGTAGATGATTTTTCACGATTCACTTGGAATTTCTTTTTAAAACATAAGAATGATGCTTTTGATGAATTTACAATTTTTTGTAAATAGATTTAAAATAAAAAATCTCTAACCATGGTCACTATTAGAAGTGATCTTGGTGGAGAATTTGAGAATGAAACGTTTGCAGAATATTGCAATAAGAATGGTATAACTTATTCATTTGTATTTCCTAGAGCTTCACCATAAAATGGATTGGTCGAATAAAAGAATAGGATTTTGCAAGAGTGTGCACGTACCATGCTTGTTGAAAGCAATTTACCTAAGTATTTTTGGACTGAAGCAGTTGCTACAGCTTGTTATGTTTTAAATAGAATATTGATTAGGCCTAAACTTATGAAAACATGTCATGAGCTATTTTTTGATAGAATTCCTAAAGTATCTTATTTCAAAATATTTGGATGTAAGTGTTTCTTTTTAAACACTAAAGATAATCTAGATAAGTTTGATCCTAGATCTATTGAGGGTATCTTTATAGGATACTCAAATAGGAGTAAGGCATATAGGATCTTCAACAAGTCAACAATGACTATTGAAGAATCCATGCATGTTGCATTTGAAGAATCTCTGCTTTCATCAACTTTAATTGAAGATGATGAAACTGATTCATCGCTTTTAAATAAGGTTATTACATCTTTAAAGCAAACTACCCTTGCGGATAGGTCGACTGATAAGGAAGTCAAGTTGACTGATGTGAATCAGTCGGCTGATGGACTAGTCAAGTCAACTGATCCTGTTGTGATGTCTCCAACTTTACCAAAATTTTTTGTTGAAGTTAGAGATCATCCTCATGACTTAATAATTAGTGACATTTCACGTGGTATTCAGACAAGATCTCATGTTAACATGATTTCTCACACGGCTTTCTTGTCGAATTTTGAACCGAAGAATATACAAGAAGCTTGTGAGAATGAGTTTTGGATGAATGCCATGCAAGATGAGTTAAACCAATTTATAAGGAATGATGTATGGGATTTAGTTCCACGACCTCCTGATCATACTATAATTGGTACCAAATGGGTATTCAAGAATAAGTTAGATGAATCAGGACAAGTCGTTAGGAACAAAGCTAGACTAGTTGCTTAAGGGTATAATCAAGAAGAAGGCATAGATTTTGATGAAACATATGCTCCTGTTGCTAGACTAGAATCACACTACTAAACCGAACGTCTATAGCGGCGTTTATTTTTGTCTATGGCGGCGTTTATAAACGCCGCCATAGAAGGTAGCGGCGTTATAATCATTGCCGCGAGTAGCGCCGTTGCATCGACCGTCGAGACTGATCACAGGGCTATCGCAGCGCTTTTCTAGACCGCCGTTACAGACCATAAGTCTACAACGGCGCGTCTTAAAAGGCGCCGCTATAGGCCTATGACCTGTAACGGCGGCCCAGAAAAGCGCCATTGCAGGTCGGACGCCTATGCCGGCGCTTCTAAAAAATGCGGCTATATGTGTATGGCTTGTAACGGCGCTTTTTAAAACCGCTGTTACAAGTCGTAGGCCTGGCGCTTTTTAAAGCGCCGGTATAGGTTCAATTTTTTTAAAAAAAATAATTCGCCACATTTGGTGGATCGATATGTATCCCGGCATCGGGTTTTTTCCAACTATTTTAAAAATAGGTCACAAATTCAAAATATCTGTAGTCACATCAAATTTGAATGTTCAAATTTTAAAATCACTAATAGCATAAAAAACGGAAGTGTAAATTTTTTTTGAAACAAGTTATTAGAGTTAATTCCATCTAGAATATGAATATTCAAAAACAACTAGCATGATTTTCTAGCATACTATACAGACCAAAGGAAAATGGATGTAACATCATTCGAGAAAACTGATATTATGCTCAAATTTCATCAGAGAGAACTTCGATTTCATGTATTGAAAGTTTTACTAGTACGTAAGTGTGAAACTGCTATCTGCTCTACTCATACAGCTTTTCCATGTATCAATAAAACTGACAGCATTAGCACGGTAACAGTAATGTTGGGACTACACTGACTTAACAAACTAAAAAGTAAACAGTAACTGATCAGATACCCAAAGAACAATTAATGATGATGCCAACTTGAGAATATTGGCTCGCTGTTTGGGAGAACTTAGATTATATTCCCCATTAGTATTTCAGTATGAGAAATCAGCTGGAGTTCAGAACAGTTCTTTCCTGGAGGGTAGAAAGGTGTATGGGGGGGAGATGGGACTTGGGAGCAGGCGGGAAAGAAGCCACCCTCTTTTCTTTTAGCTTTGCAAGTTCTTTTCTCACCTCGTTTGCTAGCTCAATCACGTACTCGTCTTCATGACCTAAATCACAACATAATTGAGAAATGAATTTAAAAAGATTTACTTCATATACATGGGGAAGGAGTATGGCTACAATCTCTATTAACTAGTATGAAAAAGAATCACAAAGCAGACTGTACACAATTCCAACCATTTTCCGTTTTGGAAAAGAGTTGACAATAATATTTATTGGCACAAATATTAGAGGAAAGTTTGTGGTTATGATCAGGAATCTGAACAATTATCTATCTGTTCAATGGGGTGTAATGCTCATGGCTGATATATACAGACGGGATGATACTTGATTCTAAAACTGTTTGATTATTTTATTACTCATTTGAGCAATTCATAGCATATAGAACAGAGACAATGTCATGCTATGAGATTTGTACCTATATTATACATAGCCTTCTCAAGCAAGAATATGTAATCCCTGTTGTTCCCGCAAGGTCCATGTGCAGTAGCAATTTGCCTAAAATACAGGGGAAAAGACTAGATTAAAGATGGAACCAATAAAAGAAACTGTAGATTGAAGAGCTACATGGAACTATGCAGTTGAACTTAAAAACTAAACATGTATAATGTGCTGCAGAATCACCTTGCCATCTCTTCCAAGGGAGCTGGACCTAGATAGTACTTGTTTGTTTCCTTATCAGGAGCTGAAGTGAACCTGCATATACAAGGAAAATTATAAGGAAAAGATGCATCTTACACTTACTCTTTTAGAAGGGAAAAATAAAATGTGCATATGTTGCATGCAAGTTAAGTGTACCTACACTAAAACTCCTGTCACATATGGTGCATCTTCATCTCCCTCCTGAACAACAAAAGCCCAATACATATGAGAGGATATAATGTCGAATAAAAAACCAAAAATAAATATGTTAAGAAAATTCTTTGTCAAAGTTTAGATAAATAGAAAGCAAAGGGAACTGAGCTCACCTTGTGAAAATCTACAGATGATTTTGTGTCGTATTCACATTCCCTTTTCTCCAGATACTAAAGAAATAAGATAAAATATTCCGTGAGAACTTGATTCACTGATACTCAGGAAAAAAGATCAAGGAACACACTGAATCTATCATACCTTCATGGGGCTCCTTTGACACGGAATGCAGCACCCCACTGACAGATAATCAATAACGTGTTATCAACAGGAAGAATTGTGAAAATGAATGATTTCACGCAGTGGAAAGAAAGGGGGAAAAAGATGACACAGTCAACTTCAGAATGATCTTGAATGATCTTTCTGACACCCAAGACAGAGTAGCATTACGATAAAGGGGGTGGAATCTGCATCCGATAAGATTCATCCTCTCTTGTACAAGGAAAGGGTTCTGGCTTACTAAACATGTTAACAGCCTTTGCTTTCTTTATATCTGTCATATTATAAATACGAGACTTGTCTCATGTAGATAGATTTAAGATTTACAAGGCCCAACTAATTTCATGGTTAAGATTTGTAAGATGAAAATAAACGTTTGCTATACAAGACAGAAACCTCATAGTAACTCAAAGTCCACTCCTTAAAATATGGCATTTAATAAGGTGTGCAACAAAATTTTCCTTGGTTCATCTAGAAGACAAATCCCTTTTCTTTGCCTTTCTGATGATCACAAGACAAATCACTTAGGACGGAAAGCATAAATGAATTGGTAGGACAATTATCATGAATACGAAACAGAGTGCTTGTCTCACTTTCAAATAATATTAGTTAGCCACAGCATAACTAATAATCAGGACATCATTTGATGTATGATCTTTTGTATAAAATTTGCGAATTCTCTATTATTTACTTGCGGATACTTATGTTTAATCACATACGAATGAACTACTAATCCCACTCAAGGTGAAATAAATTCCATTCCTAATAAAATTTAAGTAGCATCTAGTAATTAAGTGGCAGGGCGACCAACATTTTTTCCCAATGAATATAATGATATATAAATGCATAATGAACTAAGTTTCCTTCCTCTTCCTAAAACTGCTTTGAATAATAAAGTTTACATTGTTGGAGGGCCCAAGAAATAAGCGACAGGATTTAAGCACTACAAACTTTACCATACTCACCAACCCATCAGTACTTGAAGGAAAGTAGAGCATCCAAACAAAGAAAATGAGAGATCAAGTATCAACGAAGGTAAAGGTGCATAGCACAGGGAATGAAAATAAAAAGAACCATAAAGAATAAATCAGGTATGTAAGAAACTAATTTCTTACTGTCCATTAAGAAGACAAACTAATTTTTTACGTATAATATAATGTCAAGAGAAAGTTTAGATCACCGAAGTTATCTTAACTTTGAAGGTACAAGGCATGCTATGGTAGTCATACCCTTACCTCCAATTTAAAGTTATCTTCATAGCTAAGTAAAATGAGGTATCACTGAAGTTAGGATACCTCATTTCAATGCTTCTTTTTCAATGCTTGCCTGCACAGTTATAGTTGGCAACAATTTCAATGCTTCTTTTTCACCTCCAAAACACACAACACAGGTTTAAAGCTAAGCAGACGAAGACAAGGAAAAATGACAAAACAAATAAAACTTATATTGTTCTCAATTTTCCACTGTAACGGTTTCCCTTAGCTTTTTTGTGTTTCTTAACTTTTATTCCCTTAGCTTTTTGGTCATACATGTTTCTAGTTGTTGGGCAGACAAACAAAAAAGTCCCATTTCAAAATCCAAATGCATTGTACCAATGAGTATAGAATCTCAAAATAAAGAAACACTTTCTAACTAGAAACACTTGCCCATTTATCCAATTAGACGTATTATCAGTTTTAAGGCGGAGAGAAAAACAGCAGATGTCCACTTACAGGATCTGTTTCAACAAGACTTTCTGAGTCTTCGTACTCAGCCATATCAGGTACATCCTCTTTTTCGCCACCAAAATATGATGGAATAGATTGGATAGCTCTGCCCTTGCTGATTTCTAAAGATTCCATAGAAGGCAAATTCTCGTCACTGTCATCATGCATTGTCTCTGCGAAATCAAAGGAGGTTCAAATTTCAGTAAAAAGACAAAAATACATATTTACAGTACCAAATAAAAGTATAACATATATATTACCTTTTGGTCTCCCGTGTGTAGCAAGCCAGCCATCATCATTATCATCATCGTCAAGTAGAACTTCTCCGCCCGCGGCCTCATACTCTTCCTCTACTGAAATTGCCCTCCTTAAACATGGAACTGAGAATACAAAAACACTACGATAAACAAGTGATACCCAAAATGCAATCCGCTACATACACAGATAAATGCAATCCCTTATAACTTTGTAAACGTGAACCTGAAAGAATTCTCCCAACAAATAGGATTCCATTTAACAGCCATTTGGTTCCCTAAATTCCAGTCCTTTCAAAAGTGTCCATGATAAAATTTTCCGCATCGAGCGTCACAAGAGAATCTTGAGAACCATGGATATTTTCCTTAATCCTAAACCTAAAACTACAATCAACCAAATGCACCATTACCAAACATCTCAATCCTAATTTCCCCAACTAAATATATATAAAAAAATGCAATCATTAGCGAAATTAGGGTTACATTCAACTACAATTTACAAAAAAAAAACTACAATATTTAGAGAATTAGGGTTTCCGTACCGTTCCTCGTAACGAGATACTGCTTATCGGTTGGCAAATATGACTTCCTCTTGCTGGATTCCCCCGCTTCCCTTCACAAATAATGAAACGAATCTAAGAAAATAGGGCAAAAAATTATTATGAAGAAAGAAATCGAGAAATTAAGGTTTTTATTACCACGACCTTAAATGTGCTTGGATCTGGAATCGTAGCTGATGGAAGACACATCTACATAGTAACGCAATCGACTACAACTCTCCCAAATTAAATTGCTACAAGCCTACTACACCTTGTTCAAAAACAGCTATCATATAACTTACCATCCTTATACTATAGATCCACTTCTATCAGTAAGCTAAAGAGAATTCACTTCTCTGAAATTGCAAGGGAGGGGCGGCAGGGAGTGGAAGGGCAGCGCGAGCGGGGAGCGGCGCCAGCGGCGCCAGCGGCGCCAGCGGCGCGATGGACGGAGTGGAAGGGCGGCGCGAGCGGCAATGGACGGAGCGGAAGGACCGAGATTCAAGAGGAGAGGGGGGAGGGGTGAATTGCAAGTGGCCACTGAGAGAGAGAGAGAGATTTGGGAGGATTATTAGGGTTTATAGAATTGGGGGGAAACCAAAGTGAGGGCGGGACAGGGAAATATTAGCATGTGCAGAACACGTTGCAATGAAACAGTAAAAAAACAGTTCAATGCCGGCGGTGCATGTATAAGCGCCGTTATAGAGTAATCTATGCCGGCGGTGCATGTATAAGCGCCGTTATATATCATATATCTAACGGAATTTTATACAAGCGCCGTCATAGACATTCGATATTAACAAAAAAATAATAATGGCAATCTATCCCGGCATTTGGGTGTACACGCCTGGATAGATATGCCGTTATAGCCGTTACGATTAGTAGTGTCAATTCGTATTTTATTATCTTTTGCTTATTTGATGAATTTTATACTTTTATAAATGGATGTTAAAAGTTCTTTCCTTAATGGGTTTATAAAGGAAGATGTTTATGTTAAACAATCACCTAGTTTCGAACATGAACAATTCCCAAACCATATTTTTAAATTGAAAAAGGCTTTATATGGTATTAAACAAGCACCTCGTGCTTGGTATGATCGATTGAAGACTTTTCCTTTAGAAACGGATTTTGAAATAGGTAAAGTAGATACTACTTTGTTTATTAGGAGAATTGAGATCGATATTTTGATCATACAAATATATGTAGATGATATAATTTGGTTCTACTAATAGTAATCTATGTCAAGAGTTTGCTAATACCATGAAAAATGAGTTTGAGATGACTCACATGGGTGAACTCAATTATTTCCTTGGACTGAAAATTAAACAGTTACCAAATGACATATTTATTAATCAAGAAAAATATGCTAAAGAATTACTCAAACGATTTGGCATGGATAGCACGAGTAGTAAAACCACACCTATGGCTACTACCACTACCCTTGACAAAGATGAACTAGGTAAGAGTGTCGATCAAAAACTCTATCGAGGTATGATTGCCTCACTCTTATATATAACTACTAGTAGACCAAACATTATGTTTAGTGTATGTTTGTGTGCTAGGTATCAGTCAAGTCCTAAAGAATCTCACTTAAAAGTTGTGAAACGTATTTTAAGAGATATTAAAGGCACGTCTGAGTATGGTTTATTTTATCCACGCACCGATAATTTTCAACTTTTGTCATATAATGATACGAATTTTGCCGGTAGTAAAACTGACCTTAAAAGTACTAGTGGAACGTGTCACTTTTTGGGACATTCCCTAGTATCTTGGTGCAGTAAGAAGCAAAATTCAGTATCCCTATCTACTACAGAAGCTGAATATATCACTGCAAGTTTGGCTTGTGCCCAAATTTTTTGGATGAAACAAACCCTACTGGACTATGGTATTTCATTTTCAAAACCTGCTATTATGTGTGATAATACCAGTGCCATTAACTTATCTAAAAATTCGGTTCAACATTCACATACGAAACACATTGATATTAGACATCATTTTCTACGTGATCATATTTTAAAGGGAGATATTTCTTTAGAGTTCATTTCTACTGATAAACAAGTAGCAGATATCTTTACTAAACCACTTAAGGAAGACACTTTTATCACTTTAAGAAGAGAACTAGGAATTTGTAGTTTTCATGATGTTTCTTGAAATTTTAACTCTGGTAAGTCGACTTAAAACTTATTTTCGGTTGACTGACCCAGTATTTTTTTATACTTATCTATATCTGCAATTCACGCTCTGGAAAGTCGAACAGTACTAAGTCGACTGCCAGTTGTGTTATTGCTACTTTCATTTATCTATTTTGCTCTTGACTAAGTCGACTGATCCTACACTCCAGTCGACTATCGTGAATCAGATCTTCTTTCAGATTCGAAATTGGTACATCTTTTGAGGCGAATGTTTTACCATTTGTTATCCTTTGACCGTTCTGCACCTTTGATTTCCCCTAGCCTCAATCTCAGCCATTGATTTTTAGTAAAAACCCTAATTTTTACTTTCCCTCCTTTTCACTTTCTCTTTCACTGTCTCTCTCCAAACTGAGGTCTTGCAGTCGGCTGCTCTCAAACCCATTGGCGATTCCATCTTTTGAAGACCAAATCGAAGCTTTCTTTCCAATTTCAAGTGGTTTTCCAAGGTCTCTTGAAGCTATTGTGCTTCTCTTTACCTCTCATTGTTGATATAATCCCTTGATTCCTTCTTTGTTTATTTTCTAAAGTTTTCTCTTATGCCTCCTAAAAGATCCCGTTGTTATAATGTTGAGGAGGGACAATCCACAAAGGATTATATCCTGTATTTAAGAAGTCCAAGTCTTATTGATAAATGGCACATCATTTTTTCTATTGCCATTTTTCCCGGAAGATCCGTTAATTTTTCGGATCTTGATAGATTTCCTTTAGTCCCATTGTTTGAACAAAGTGGATTATTTGATTTTTTGAACTTGGTGAACCAACCCTCTTACTACCCTTAACTTATATATTTGTTTTACACAAATATGAAGGTTGTCACATCAGAGGATGGTAGCGAGATATTTATACTATCTTCAGTAAAAAATATCCGCATGAAAATCACCCTGCTAGATTAGGAATTATTTTGGGTCTGTCTGATGAGGGGATTGATTTAGGAGATGTTGAGATGGATGATGAAACCATATTGTCAAGAATTTATTTGCCAAATCGAGGTCCTCCTATGACCAATCGATCAATTACTCCTATTGCTAAGTTAGTTGCACGCATACAGTCATATAACATTATTTCCAAAACGGGGAGTTATGACCAGTATTCCCATGAGTTGCAACAAGCCGTTTATGCAATTTTTGGCAATATAAAAATAAATTGGGATCAAGTCATCTTTAATTGCCTTCATAAGACTCATTCTTCATTTCTTCCTTTTGGTGCTTTACTCACTCACATCTTCTCCGCTTACGAAGTTGATCTCGATTCTGAGACGAGTGTTGTAAAACACTATGAGTCCTTTGATCGTGCAAGTCTAGCACATATGAAGCTTCTCACCTCTCCACCTAGGTCACCTCGTAGGAATACACCTCCTATCCCCTTAGCTTCTACCGCTCGTCGGTCTTCTGCTTCTAGTTCGTCTCGTCCTAGAGCTCATTATGATGATCCTAGGAGTCTTTACATTTCTGTCAATTATATCATGGATCGTCAAGACACTCTTGAGACCAGTCTTTCCCATCTTACTTACTTGTTCACTTCTGAGTTTCCACCTCCACTTCCTCTCAGGATGCCCAAGACGAAGATGACGAAGACTGATTAGTTATTTTTTTCTATGTATTTTTTTTTACTTTTTATGTATTTTCTAGTTTATATCATAATTTGAACAATGTATTTCAAATTTTTATGTATAAATTTGCTTTGGTTTTGATATATGTTTGTTCTCTTACAATGTTTTTTTATATCTACTATTTATTTTCCGCTAATTCTTTTGTTGATGCCAAAGGGGGATAAAAAGCTATGTGTAACACAAGCTATGTGTGTGTAATTTTTATGCATATTTTTGTGCATGTTTTTTGTGCATGTTATGCATTTTGTACATTCGTTAGGGGGAGCATTGAGCATGTGTAATATTTCTATTATTGTAAGGTATTGTGTTGTCATCATAAAAAAGGGAGAGAATGTTGATTCTTGGTTTTGATGACTACAACACAATGCAAAGTTGTGGTACTTTTTATATAATGCAGGATGTATCAAGGTCAATACTATGTATGATACACAAGTGCAAAGTGCTCCAATGAAGCTCTCAAAGAAAATTAATCAAGCTAACAAGTGCAAAGTGCTCTAATGAAGCTCTCAAAGAAAATTGATCAAGCTACAAAGGCCCAAGCTCTTATTCAAGACTCAAGACTCAAGACAAGACCCGTGCTTCAATGTGTTATTAAATGTCTTGTAAAACAAATTATAATCTTATTTTTTTTTAGTCTTAGAATGATGTAACAATCTTGTCACACACACACACTCACACATCTTTATAATTGAGTGTTTTTTCAAAAGATTAAAGGTCGAAACAGTTTGAATTATATCAGCTGTTAAGTACCAGTCGACTGCCCTATGGCACTAGTCGACTGTACCAGTACGAAACTGTCTGAACTCTTTCAAAATCTAACCGGTCGACTCATCCTAGCAACCCAGTCGACTGTTCAAGTCGTTTCGACAGATTTCAGAATTTAAAACTTGTTTTTTCGAATTCAAAAGTTTTTTATCCACTTTAAAACATTTGTATTAACTGTTTTACAACGTCCTAGTGATTCCTCTCTATAAATAGAGCGTAGGAATCACCATTGAAAAGTTCCAAGCATTTTGATGAAAAGTTTAAGTTTTTGCTTTTGAGAACTAGTATTCAAATAAGCACTATAAATTCTCTAAGTCTTGGTTCTCTGAATCTCAGTCCAATATAATATTGATTTCGTTTTAGACTGATTTCAGAAGTGACCTATTAGCCACTATACAAAAATCACAACACAAAACAAGGCTATAGGTTGATTGTAACTCTTTTGTTGTTGTTCTTCACTCTCGGGTTGTGAGAGTGGTCCTCTTGGTTGGAGAGTAGGGCTCTAGGTTGTAGAGTCAGGTTTTCACTCTTGGTTGAAGAGTGGGTTTGCTCTCTCTAGTGGTGAGAGAGGTCTACGGGTTGGACAAGGTTGTTGTCTAAACGTCGTAGGTATTCTTGTATTTTTTCAAGAATAGTGGAAAATCTCAAGTGGATTGCTTGGAGACTGGATGTAGGTCGGGAGGACTGAACCAGGGTACATCGTGTATACTCTGTGGTTGTATTTCTCTGAACTTGCATTTTTCCTTTACTTGCATTTAATTCTTGTTCAAAAACTTGTCTGGACAGTCGACTATGTCTCCTCTTTAAGTCGACTGGTCAGACTGGTATAACATCCTCTTCGAAAACTTGTTTAGCAAGTCGACTATTTTCTGCTATAAGTCGACTTATCAGACTTGTCTAAAATACTCTTCTAATCTGACGCCGCAGTCGACTTATTTCTCTTTTCAAGTCGACTGGAAAGAAGAATAAGTTCAATTTCGTTTTTAATTTTTATAAAACACTATTCACCCCCCCCCCCCCCCCCCCCTCTCCTCTAGTGTTTCTTGCCCATGCCTACAAGATCCAACACATTTCTCTTGTTGTGTCATTTATAGGAGGAACAAACACAAATTTGGACTAAACAAAGAAAGATGTTAAATAAATACAACATAAAATGAGTCATATTACAGCTTTTGGTACAATATAATTTAAGTATATAATTATAATACCTCCATTATTCCTAGCATCGCATCTTTGTCCTCCTTTGGCTTGTACCATAATGGATAACTTGCTATACTTCTTACAGTCTGGGTAGAGTATTTGCTCATTTTCTTTCACCAAATGGTAAAACTTAATGTTCTCTCCTACTTCTGGATTCCTTTCACCTTCACCACAAAATGGATCTTCTATAGGATGCATTGAAAAAACATCACGAATTAACCCATCCATGTCATGCCCCATTTCTAAATGTTGTTCAGTTGTGCTACTTGAAGTTATAGACCTCTCACCATGAAATATCCATTGCCTATAACCTCTAAGAAATCCACGTCGTGGATCAGTTAAGTGTTCATAAACACTTGTGCGAGAATGTGATTTACAGTTGGCACATTTTGTACAAGGACAAAATATTTTTCCGTTCTCTTTTGAATGTTGAAAAGCAAATTCAAGAAATTCATTAATCCCTCGAATATATACTTCACTTTGTTTTGATGGATCGCGGATCCACCCTCTATATTCCATTTGACAAGATTAACTCAAAATGTAAATAAATAAAAATTAAAAATAAAGAAGAAAATGTAAATAAATAATAATTAAAAAATAGAAAAAAAAATATGTGCGTGTGTGTGAGGGATAATTCCAGTCATTATTTCACATAATCTATTGTTTTCAACTCCCGTTCAATACCAAGTTCAAAAAAATTGCTATATAAATTATGTGGATATGAAGTGTTACACGGCAAAATTATTTTTTGTCTTTTACATGTACAACTTATATTCTACTTATAAACATATGCATTGCACGACAAATTGTAGCTTTTCCTTCAAAATAGTATGCTAGCGCAGATCTAAGACTCAGAACTCAGTATCATTTGCATGTTACACTTAATGTACAAACACACTACTGTCACATAATGAATGGAGCCAGAATATCATTGTAACACATGCAGATTTGATCAAAACTATTTCATGGTTGTACATGATGTCCATCTATGTTCAACCAAGACAATTAGCAAGTACGCACAAAAAAGGAAAAGACAATAAGGAAGTACATTTTGTTAATGAACTGATAAAGCATATTTTGTTAATATAGGCAATTTCTGCGGAGGGATTACATAGAAGTCTGCAGACGGACTATATACTAAAGGTAGTTTTCTCCTTTAATAAAGTTAGTACTCCGCTCAAAATCCAACAAATTCTCTCTGAAGTAACTCTAAAATGTGTCTGGTACACAGATAATGGGATTGGACATCTGTGCAGATACAATAGTTGGGGATATAATGAGAAGAGGTATATCAGGTGGCCAAAAGAAAAGATTGACAACAGGTACAAATACTATTAGGGGTACATTTCTACAACATTTCTCTAGTTATGCATGTAACAGTCTAACTGAACAATTGAACCTAATAGGAGAGATAATCGTCGGACCAACAAAAGCGCTATTTATAGATGAAATATCAACCGGGCTAGATAGCTCCACCACATTCCAAATAGTTGCTTGTCTTCAACAGTTAGCTCACATCATAGAAGTACTGTCGTGGTTTTGCTTCTTTAGCCTGCACCAGAGACCTATGATCTCTTTGATGACATCATCTTAATGGTAGAAGGAAAAATCGTGTATCACGGCCCTCGAAGCAATATTCTAAGATTTTTTGAAGAATGTGGCTTCAGATGCCCAGAAAGGTCAGGAGAAGCTGAATTTTTACAAGAGGTAGACCTAATGTGTATTTATAACTAAGTACTATGATTACAGAGTCCTAAGTAACGCTAAGAGTTGGATCTCTGTTGCACAACCTACAGGTTCTATCCAGAAAAGATCAAGAACAGTACTGGTCTCGTCCAAATGAGCAGTATCATTATGTATTTGTAGATCAGTTCTGTGAAAAATTTAAAGCATGTGACATCGGACAGAGACTTGAAAGGGAGCTATCAAATTCATACGATAAGTCTGAATGTCAGGAAACTGTTTTATCCTTCAGTGTTTATTCACTACCTAAATGGGAACTATTTAAAGCCTGCATTGCAAGACAACTGCTTCTCATGAAGAGAAACTCTTTCGTCTACATATTCAAAACATCCCAGGTATCTACATTTAAAAGGAATGTACTTGTTCTCATAACAATATGTCCTCATATCATTTATTGCCAAATAAACATACAACTAAAAATCAATAAACTCCACTTTGCAGCTTACCATTGTTGCAATTATCATGATGTCAGTTTTTCCACGTACACGTCTAGGTATCGATCAATGTCCCGTTGTCTCACCCTCAATCCCACAAAATCAACATACAACATCAACTGGAATACCCCTTCTACTAAAGATAGATTCTATTTCAACCCCCCCCCCCCCCCTTCTGTAGTACATACTAAAGTGACATTGTTTTTATCTTAGCTTATTCGCAAAAGATACAAATGGTCGAACAGTAGTATTTTGTAATTATAAAACCAATATTAATCCTAAGAATGATATTGGGATGATGGAATTGAAATCAATAGTGTAATAGTGAACATGGCAATCTTGCAAGAATCAGTGAAGCATGGTAAACAACAACATGCCAATCAAAATTCATCAACTAAGGGGGAAGCACCAAGCATCAAATTCATACCTAGAGTTTGCAAAATTAATCAAAAATAGATGACCGCGGGTGATGGTGGAAGCGGCAGGTGACGGCGGATAACGAAAGACGATGGTGAAGGAAGAGGTGGGTGATGACAGTGAGTGGCAGCGGAGGAAGACGACGATGGTGGAAATGAAAATGGCGGCAGCGGTGACGATGGAGGAGCAACGGCAATGGTGGAAGGGGGACGACGACGGCGACATGGATGAATGGCGACGACGATGTGGTGAGTCGGGGATTCGGGTGTGAGAGAGAGAAGATAGAGAGAGAAATATGGGTGTGAGAGAGAGTGTATAAATTGGGGGATTTGGGATTTGGGGGGAAAATGAAAAAGTTGGGGGGAAAATAAATTATGGAATATACCCACAGTGTTTTATCCCGTTAGTAAAACTTATAGTTACGGATTAAAAGCTATAAAGCTATAGGATACCTATACCCAAAGTTTACTACATGTCAGTAGGTATATGATGTCTATACCCACGGTTTTAGTGATCCGTCGCTATAGGTGTTCGTTGATATATGGCAAATTTCTTGTAGTGAGTTAACCAAACTGTAGAGTTTCAACAGAAAAGCTGAAACTTCTAAACCTTGTAACTTTTGCACTACTTGTCGGAATCCAACGAAACTAGACATTTTGAAAATGTGGGAACATCTACTACAACTCTGTAGTTGACCACTTATCCAAATTCAGTAAGTAAGAGGTACAAAAATATCAAACAATCTAACATCGAGCTTTCAGCTAAAAGCTGGCTGCTGTGATTTGTAAAAGCCATAACTTCTACTCCACTTATCGGAATCTAACCAAATATGACATTTTGGAAAAGTGAGAATCTCTACTACAACTCTCTAGTTGAACACTTTTTCAGATTCAGTAAGGAATTCAAAATCCAGTCCGTTGAACACACGCAAAAATTAACCAACAACAGATTTCTTAACAGAAAAGCTGAAACTTTGAAAACTTGTAACTTTTGCTCTAATTTTCGGAATCTAACGAAACTAGACATTTTGAAAATGTGAAAACATCTACTAAAACTTTCTAGTTGATCACTCTCTTAAATTCCGTAAGGATCTCAAAATCCGGTCACTTGAACACACGCAAAAGTTAACCAAACTGCAGATTTTCAACAGAAAAGCTGAAACCTCTAAAGCTTGTACTTTTGCTCTACTTATCAGAATCTAACGAAATATGACATTTTAAAAAGGTGGGAACATATACTACAACTCTCTACTTGATCACTTTTCTAAATTTCTTATAGAAATCAAAATACAGCTCCTTGCACACATGTCGATGTTAACCCCAAAACAGCAGTTTGCTGTTTTTGCTTTGAAACTCGCTGTTTTGGGGGAAACGTCTATTTAACATACTAAGTTAACCCAGAAAATTCTATAAAATTTAGAGAATACTAATAACACATATGAAAACCTCTAAAATTAATTTGTGCTCAAGATTCCACCTTTAGCACAAGTAATTAATTCTAACCGTCTAAATTACAAGATTGAATCTTTAGGGTTTTTGTTTTAGTTCTACTACTTCAATCCTTGCATTTAAACACTTTCAATTCATACTACTCATATGCACATGGTTTAGTTTCAAGTTCCTATAACGACATACAACGATAAATAAACAAACAAAACAAAACAATGTGTTAAGAACCCCCACCCAAATTTTGTAGAAAAGACTAGCTTGCTCTTTTCTCCTCCTTTTTCTTGCATCTTGTTCTTGCTCCTCCTCTCAAGAACAACCTCAAGAAAGAAACCCACTCTTTTTCTTTTGATTTTGATCTCTCTTTTCTTTTCTTTTCTTCTCAATTTTTTTCTAAATAAAAACAAGTAAAAGAAGAAGGAAAATGAGATGAGAAAGAGATGGGAGAAACAAAATGAAAGAGGGCTTTTGCCCTTTTGTGTGTAGCCGGCCATTTTGTAGGAGAGGGAGAGAGAGAGATGTGGTAGAGAGAGAGCCACTTGTCTCTCTCTCCTGTGGCTCAAAACAATTGGAATCAATTTACAAATTTAAATTGCAATCAAACCTTAATCCGTTCAATTTACAAATTTAAATTGCAATTAAACCCTAATCCAATCCTAACCTTCTATTTGATCATGATTGATCAAGAATAAGAGGTATTTTCCCAAAATCACATACTACATGATTTCGTACAAACGTACGAAATCGATACAGTATATATACGTACATATATCTGTCTGTACAGATAATTTTTATTAGTTAAAACGAATAATCTCTACCAAAAATATTTTAATTTAATAATAATAATAAAAATAATTTTATTATTGGCTCGGAAGATTACAGTACCAATTTGATACAATACGGATATATACAGGCTGATATATATATGAGATAATGTTTATTAACTAAACCGGGTAATATCCACCAAAAATATTTCAATTCTGAAAATAAAAAAAATAAAATAATAATTTTTAATATCAGCCCGGGATTTTACAGACATTTTCTCAAAAATGCATTTTACAGGATTTTGTACAAGTGCACAAAACTGATACAATACGTATATATACTTACTAGTATATATATACAGATAAGTTTTTATTAGTAAAACCAAGAAATTTGCATAAAAATATTTTAATTTTAAAAATAATAATAATACAAATATAATATCCAACCAGGATATTACACACAGACCGCATGTAATCCGGTCTGAGATCTGCACATACATGGTTTCAAATGATAGGATTATGGAAGGTTTATGACTCTCATATATAAAATTTCTTAAAAAATGGGAAATATGCAAATACATGGTTTCAAATATAGGCCAATATTTCATCAAAAAAATAGAGGCCAATACTGAGATAAACAGGACATATTGTATCGGTAGTTCATCTGTTAATACTCTTGGATATCTCTGATACTTGCACCACATTATACGACAATTTTTAATAATAAAACATTAGTTTCTCTGGACTTAAGTTGTGCTGAAGAGGCGAATATGATTCCTAATAGAAAGACTGTATCACCCAGCATTTCCTCTAAAACATTTAGGAGGTTAATGATGCTTGCTCTTTTGGTTAAAGTGTTGAAAATATTTTTGTCATATTTTTTGGGCCTGATTCTGGTGGGCTGAGGCCATCGGCTGCGCCGGAAAGTGATTGGATTGCGTTCCTCTCGTCGAGTACTATTCCGTAATATACTCATTTGCCAAAAACGGATTCCGTATGAATGAGAAATTTTGGTCCAAAGTTGGGTACTCGAAATGTATTAACTTGAAAATTTTGAGAAAATGGATAGTCCCATATCGAAATTTGAAAAAGATTTCTCTAGAATATAAGCTAAAGAAATGGACTAAAGGGTGTAGTCTTGTGGTTACCACTAACATGTAGTGGAGAGGAAACCTAGTCAAAGTTACAAATACACGCGCGCCCGGCCCTGGTCCGGTCTTTTTTTTGCCCCGCCCCAATTTTTTCCTTGACCCAGTTTACTGTTGAGGCATTTGAAATCCTGTAACTGGTGTCATTATTCTGTAACAGCAGAATAATGGATCCATCAGTTACGTTTTTTAAGTCATTACTCTGTTGTTACAGAGTAATGGATCCATCGGTTACTCCTCATCTCCTATAAGTGCAGTCATTTTTGTCTGTCAAGTCACAGTTCAAAATTTTACAAACTCTTTTTTCTTCTTCCTCTGAGTCTGAGTCTGAGAGTGCAACACAGGTACTGGTTCGTTAGTATGTCTGAAGCTAGGGTGCTGCTCTTAAGAGAAAGTAAATACAGTTGTATCCTGGAAGACATTTTATCAATTACCGTCACATTAAGGGACAAATTTTGTGTTAAAGACAGAGATCTTAATATCGACTCTGTATTAAATTTTCTGGTTCTTTTTTTTATCCCTATAATTGCATTTCTTCTCACAAAGACTATTACGAATTTTCTGTTTTTCAAAATTCAAGTTCTAACATAGAGAACATTAAACTGGATGACCAGAAAAGGCTACCTACGATACATCAAAAAAAAAAAAAAGGCTACCTACCTACAAATTGGCTACCAAGGTTTTAGCATGGTATCAAATATCTTCTGAGTGTTTGTTTTTTACGGACTGGATGAAAAACTTGGATAAGAACTGATGGATATGTTCGGTAAAAAAATATATAAATGAAAACAATAAAGTTTCCAGTAGGAGGTTCACGAAATTTTCCAGTCCTACTCCATACAGTAACATCTAAATTTACTTTTGGTTAATGGGAATTGGCCTTTGACCGTTGCTTTCTATTGGTTACCATTCACTAAAACAATGGATGAGCCGGTGAGTGTCGCATCTTTTACTCATTGGTACCAGAAACTCCAGGCATGTTGATATAAACTTAGTTCTCGTTAGAAAGTTTTTCAGAAAATTTTTCAAAAAATATTAAAAGATTAATTTTATTAACGACTAGTGCCGATTAAATTATAAATTAAGACTAGTGATTAGTCTAATGGATTTTCAAGAAATTAAATAAGTTAGCAGTCTTAATTAAAAATTCAAGCTTAAATCTCGATGATGATACAAAAGCGTTTTTAACAAGTAAGATATTCAATAATAATTCGGACACTATTTTGCAAGTAAAAGCACACGATCAATATTTGTGGAAAACAGAAAATTCAGATAAGATTCTGGAGATGATAAGCAGTACCACAAATAATGGAGGAATCGAAAGAAATTACCGGAATTCTGTAACTCCTGTTTTTCGTTTTGTACATTTTTGAGTGTATTTTTCGTTTTGGTGCATTTTCTCTCTTATATCCCTCTTGTATTTCTTTTGACCGTATACTGGTTTATTTTCAATAAATTCATTTTGTTATTTTTGTCATCTTTATATTTTGAATTCTTGATCCTGTTGTCTTTTTTGTTCGTCTCCATTTGATCGAGCCATTATTTGGGACCCTCTTTATTTTAATTATTCGTGCCCTATTTTTATTTCCCTATTTTGTGCAGTCTCATTTTTTAATTATTTTTTATCACTATATTTCTAATCATTCCCTAATACCCATTTTCCTATATCCTTAATTACTCTTAATCTCATTCTTAATCCTATTAATTATATATCCTAAACCCACCTAATATAAAATCCTAAAACCCACCCACTTCAGTACCTAGTTATTAAAACATGCCTTGTTAATTATTCCCCAGAATCTATTAACCATATTCCCATTTATTAACCACCTAATTTTAAATTCCTACCATTACTTTCCTATTATAATTCCACCCAGATTTCTTACCTGGTTACTCACCCCACCGAAACCAAATACCCACCTTAATATTGTTGCCCTGCTTACATCCTACCGAAACCAAATGCAGACCCCAATCCGAAATCAAATGCCCACACCCGGTTGTTATCTTCTGTACCGCATCCCCCATGCACCAAACCCTAATCTCCCTTATATATATTAACCATCTATCCTCCCCCCCCCCCCCCAAGCATATGTGTACTCGCATATGTGTACTCCTAGCCGCCATCAAAAGAATTTTCCCTCGGTTCTCTTACACTCCCAAAACCCCCTCTTGCACTCCCGACCTCCGCGCTGCAGTTCACCCACCGTCCGCCATTCTCTCTCCCTCTCTTCCTCGTACTCTCGGGGTTGAGTGTGTGTGCGTGGTTATTCGTTCGTGGGTTGTGTGTTGGATCTCGATTGATTGTAGTGTGTTCTCGTTGGTTCGTGTTGCGGGACGTTCTTGCTCGTGGGGTTTTGTCCGTTCGTTCTTGGAGTAGTTGGTTCGTAGTCGTGTTCGTGGGTCATGCTCGCTTTGGGGACTGGTTCGTTCACGTTCGTTGCCGGAAACCCGTTCCCGTTATTCTTATTATTCTTCGTTTTCGTCACCAGTTAAGACAAGTAACTTATACTCAAATTCCTTTGTATGATACAAGTCATAAATACCGCCTGTAGTGTAGTTGGGTTCTAAATACAATTCATGTGTGAAACTCCTTATTGATATTGTCTCTATAGTGATTTTAACCATAGTCGCCTCACGACACATATGACATGAATTAACTTAGGTTTTACCCATTTTTATTTGATCATGTATGTGAGACTTCTTGTGAGAATTTGGGTACTTGTTGAGAACCATGTAATAAACTTGTTTTGGATATATTAATTATCCTATTTCATGATGTTTGGACACTTGGTAGACTCGATTTTATGTTTGGTTGTGTTTGGATCAAGGTTCGTTGAATCTATGTTGAGTTTGGTTTTTGAGGAAATTTTGTGTTTTGCCGATATTCTGTCTTGATCAGTAATTTAGACCATATTAAGGTCAGAATCTTAATTTCAGTATAAAACATGAATTGTAGAGAAATTCTTCTTCTTTCCAACCCCTCTGACCTTGCTCAATTTCGTTTTCGTATGTGTGAGATATGACTGTTTTACTACAGAGGTGTAATTCGTTTCCAGATTCTGTTTATTGATGATTTTGATGATTCAATTATTTTGATATTTGTGATACATATATTATTTAGATCTGAAACTTTGTTCAATTTTCCTATATATATACCTAGGGATTACCCAGAATTTTGGTGGATTTTATCGTTGAGTTTTATATGCCGTTTCATGCTTGTTTATAAAGACTGTACTTACTGTATTTTGCTCGCTGTTCTGTAAAGAATCATATTTTCACCCTAATTCCTTTGACTGTATGAAAAATATTTGTGAAATATGAAAGTTAGTTTATATTGTCTATTTTCATCTCCCTTTGGCAGATTTGAATTTTGTTTCACTGGTTGCGAGATATTATAGTTTTCATACAGCAGTGTTGGGAATTTCAGATTTGCCAAACTATCATTTATTGATGTTTTCTAATTTTTTGATGACTGTTCTAATTTTACTGGAAAATTCTAAAAATTTATATCATGATACTAGACATATAGGGGAATACCCCAGATTTTTCGTGGATTTATTTGTTGAGTTTTGATGCTGTTTTCCTGACTGAGAATTGGTTTTACTGATTTTTGGCTGAACATATTTTCTGGATTAAAATTAGTTTTGAGTTATGATTTTGTGAATTACTAGATGACTTATTTATACTCGCTGAATTTGGTTGGAAGTCTATTTTCTAGACGTTTCGACGGATTCAGATTTGCATTTTTGTAACAGTGAGAATCACTGTTTTACTACAGTATGGTCTTGTTGTCCTGAACTTGAGATTTGGTTATTTTATGCATATATGAATTATCTTGCATCCGTATATGTTTATCTTGCAACTTAAACTTATTACTTGTTTATACCATGATGTACTTGCTTGTTTCGTGACACATACATGCTTGTTTGATATTAATAATAGAATTAACCAAGCTGGGGTTTTAAAGGGACAGATCTAATAGTGGATAATTCAGAAACGTATACTCGGAAAAGAATCTATTGATTCTATGTGATACTTGGCTTGATACTTGAGACTTTGCTTGATACTTGAGATTTGGCTTGATACTTGATTACTTGAGATTTGGCTTGATATTTCACTTGAGGCTGATACTTCACTGTTGAGGCTTGTTTACTTGATACTTGAGGCTTGTCCCTGAGTACACTACCCTCTATGTTCCACTATGAAATCTAAAACGAAATTGTATTGACTGTAGCAACCATATGATAAAAGGATGGCACATGAAGTGTTACCCAGATAGTAATAATACAAGATATTTAATACATGATACTGGAACATGATACATGATACATGCTTACTTGATACTTGAACATAATACTTGACACTTGTACTTGATAACTTAATACTTGTTACTTGATTTTGTGATACATCACACTTGATACTTGATATTTGTATACATGATACTTATTCACTTGACACTTGATACATTCTACTTGTCCTTGTTCACCTTACCATGCTAGTTGTTAAACTTGATATCATGCTTATACCATGTTGTTAGTTAGTTTTTCCCATGTACTTGTATCCTGCATTACAAGCGGCCCGTAACTTGCAATTGGCGGGTACTTGTTTCTCTTTTCCTTTTCCCTGCAATTGTTAAATTGCAGATTTTGGAGAACATGTTCCAGACGGTATTGGTGACATGAAATACTGGATTTTATTATTTTTATTTCTTGTAGCTTGCTTGAACAATATTGTATAATGAGACTTGAATTTATTTTTTGTATTTGGGCAATGTGACTCAGAATTTTGTTGACTTATTCAAATCATGACTAATTGAGATTTATATATTTGGTTTCAAGTATTCTTATTGGTATTTTGGTTCATATGTGCATGTGGTTGATTCTTTTGCTTCCGACTCTGATTATTTTGTGAGATGTTGTAAAGATTTTTGAACAGCTTATGGATGATGAAAGTCATTTGCTGGGCTTTTGTCTCGTATCCGTATTCCATATTCTTTTTAGGAAGCGGGGCGTGACAGGTTCAATGAAAGTGTCGCCGCGTGGTTCTGCCTCTCGAACAGAGATCCGATCCTTGCCCCAAACACCAAATAGCGAATAAAGGCTCAATCAAAAAACCTGCAGTCAAATATTGGATTTGAGTTGAAACACTGCCATGATCCCCTCTTCACACCCGAACATGAAACACCAGAAGCTATCCAATCGAAAAACCAAATCTGATATGTTTGTTGTTGTGCGCTCGGGAGGAAGGAGAAGATGACCGATGTCGGGGCTGTTGCTTGCGATGGGGGTGCGTCGGTGGCCTACGGTGGCACTGACAACTGCGATGGCAGTAGCTCGGTGTCGGCGTCAGCGATTGAGTCTGATGATCGATCGGGTTCAACTCTCTCTCTCTCTCTCTCTCTCTCTCTCTCTCTCTCTCTTAATCTCAAAATTAAATAGCTAACATCTCAAGATGGTTATGGTGTCGGGTTGGGGTATGTAGTCTGGGGTTTCTCACATTCTCCAATATTCTCTCAATGTCTCACATACAAGAGGGAAATGAAGAGCCAAACTCAACACACAAAATTTAAATTAATCAAAACATATCTTTTCATTAGTCTAAAGGAATATATATAGGCTCAAAATAAATCTAAAAAATATCCTAATATGCAGAAAAATAAAGGGTGCAAATAGAAAACTTACTACGTCTGGCTAAATAGCCATCCAAATACCGAAAACAACTATAAGTTCTAGTATAAAATAACTAGGCTAATAAAATAGTCATCCCAGACTATGTCTGCGCTGATAGAAGCGTTCAAAACGGCTTGGAACCGATGTCCTCATCATTCTCTCCGGGTGGGAAAGAGCTCGACCCAGTCAAGTCGAAACCTGTACCCCTGTCATAGTGCTCCAAAATCTATGGATCCAAGTGCTGGAGCTCCTCACGATCAATCCAAGTATCCTCCGACTTCGGCTTGTTCTTTCATCACACCAAATACCTGTGAATACCACAATCTCTAGTAGAGATTATCTGATCATCTAAAATATTATCCAATTTTTCTGTTGGTGGGTAAGTAGTATCGGGTAAAGGGGAAAATGAGGGAATCTCACCAGTACGTTACAAGGTATGCTCATCTATAAGAGAATTTCTATGGTTAAATTTGGACCTTCATAGAGTACTAGATCCTCAATATTAAAATCTTACTTATACCAAAACCTTCAGGAATGTCAATGACATAGGCAGTATCATTGAGTTTATGCAAAATTTTAAAATGGCCTGCAGCACGTGCATTCAATTTCTTAACGGATCCAAGTGGAAACCATTCCGGACGAATCTGAACCATCACCTCGTGACCAACATCAAAAGTTTTAAATTTTCTTCTAGTATCTGTCCTTAACTTGTTAAAATTATTGTCATTAATTTTCTTTTAAAAAATTCTATGCAAATCATGAATGCGGAATATAATTGTGGATGCAGACTCTGAGACTATAATGTTCTAACATGTGGATAAGATCTATGGGCTGCCTAGGACGATAACCATGCACAACTTCATGTGGACTCATGTAAGTGGTTCTATTCTTTGATGTATTATAGGAAAATACAGCAATACTTAATTTTAAGTTCCAAGTTCCTTAGTTTTCTCCCACGATAGTACGCAAGAGATTTCCAAGACTCTGATTGGCAACTTGAGTCTGTCCATCAGTCTGTGGATGAAAGGTTGATGAAAATTTCAATTTCGTTTCCATCTTTTGCCATAGGATCTTCCAAAAGTAACTCATGAATTTCACATCCTTATCAGACACAATTATTTTTTGCAACCCATGTAATTTCACAATATTAACGAAGAAGATTTGAATTACATGAGATGCATCGAAAATTTACAAACATGGGAGGAAGTGAGACATTTTAGAAAAACAGTCCATGACGACAAGAATGGAATCGTGTCTTTTGTGTCTTCAGTAAGTCTAACACGAAATCCATGCTGACATCTTTCAAAGGACAACTGGGAACATGTAAGGGAGTATACATGCCTGTATTTTGTTTTTGTTGTTTGGCGATTGAGAAGTATGATACATGTTAACAAGTCTCATAACGTTAAGTTTAGGCAAATAAAACTGATGTTCCACATCATCAATGGTCTTGCTATACCCAAAGTGTCCAGCAAGGCAACAAACTTGCAATTCCCAAATAAGATACTCTTGTAAGGATGTACTAAGAATGCACAGTTTAGAGCGATAGAAAAGGTAATCATCTTTCAGGAAATAATCATCTATCACTTGAGTGATGTCATCCTTCAAAAAGTGTAGACCTCGTGAAAATTTGGACAAGAGGCATACTAATCCTTTAATCTTTCAAAACCAATAACTTTGGTGCGCAGTGTGGATAAGACCGTGTAACAATGACTTTGTGCATCCGCAGCCTTATCATCAACTCATTTCTTATGTCTAATGGTATACGAATATTCTTGTAAGAACTTTACCCATCGAGCATGTCTCAGATTCAGCTTTTGTTGAAAAATGAGGAATCTTAAGGCCTCATAGTCTGAGAAGATGATGAATTCTTGCAGCATGAGGTAATGTCGCCAATAGCAAAGTGACTGAATTATCGCATAGAATTTCTTGTCGTAAGTGGAGTATATTTGTTTTACCTCATCCAGCTTCTCGCTGAAATACGTAACAAGGTGACTTTCTTGACTGATGACTCCACCTACACCAATACCAGAAGCATCGCATTTTACTTTAAAAACTTTAGTAAAATTAGACAACCACATGACAGGTGTGAGTCATTCTTTTCTTGATCTCTTCGAAGACTTTCGTGGCTGCTTTCGAGCAGACGAACTCACCTTTCTTTAAACAGTCAATTATCGGAGTCATGATTGTGCTAAATCCTTACACAAACCGATGATAGAAGGTGGCAAAACCATGAAAACTCCGCACATCCCGTATGTTGCGGGCTCATGCCACTCAATAATAGCCCTTATCTTTTCTTGATCAGCGAATACTCCTCTAGCGGAGAAAATAAATTTTGGAAAGAGTATGATCATAGAGGAAGGTACATTTGGTAGGACTAGCATAAAGCTATTCATTCCTCAAAACACTGCAGACCTGTCTCAAATGATCAAGATGTTGCCTAATGGATCGACTATAAATGAGAATGTCATCAAAATACACAACAAGGAACTTGCTCATAAAAGGACTGAGTACTTATGTCATGATTCTCATAAACGTGCTCGGGGCATTCATCATTCCAAACGGTATGACCATCCATTCGTACAGACCATTATTTGTCTTGAAAGCAGTCTTCCATTCATCTCCGAAATGAACACGTATTTGGTGGTAGCCACTTTTAAGGTCAATATTAGAACAGATTGTGGCACCAGACATCATGCACAACATGTCATCCAAACAGAAAAAGGAAAAACGGTATTTTACCGTGATTTTGTTTATGGCACAGCTGTCCAAACACATACGTCAGGTTCCATCTTTCTTTGGCAACAGATCAAGGACTATGAAAGAACTTAAGCTATCTCTAATGAAGCCCTTTGCCAATAACTCGTCAACTTGCCTTTTCAACTCAACATGTTCTGCCGGATTCATCCAATAGTGTGGTAAGTTAGAAAGACTCACTCCCGAAACCAGATCAATATTATGTTGGATGTCACGTAGCGGGAGTAACTGGTTGGGGAGGTTAGCAAGAAACACATCTACAAATTCATGAAGGATAGAAGTGAATTGAGGAGGGATGGGTGATTCAGGTTCTACTTCTCTCGTTGTGAGCAGGAGAATGGTCATCCCTTTGTCAATTTCTTCTGTAAGTTCCTATTCACCCATATATGCTACTTTCTTGCCCTTTCTCGAGAGAGTTGGAGTTGTCACAGATAAACTAGTTTGTGGTTTTACAGATAAGAGCTTTATCTTTAATCTGTCGTGCAGTAACACACATTGGTTGGGTTAACTATATATTGTCACATCGAGGTCATATAACCAAGGTCTCCCTAAAATTACTTAACCCACATTCATTTTGAGCACACCACACCAAATTTATTCCTTGTAGGCTTTGAAATCTACAGGGACCAAGCAATGTTGTGTGACTTGGAGATTTGTTGCATCAATTCAAGATACTTTGTATGGGTGTGGATGAGGTTCAGCTTTAAGTCCGGTCTTGGCTAAGACTGCTGAAAAGACAATATTGATGCTGCTCCCACTATCAACAATCACCTTACAATTTTTGCTACCTATTGTCGTGAAAGTGTGAAATATAGCAATGTGCTTTCAATCATCTTTTTCTTTTGGTTGGGACAAAGCACATCTGACTACATTCAAAGAAGGTGATTGGATTGACCGAATACGGTTGAGATACTAGTTATCCTCTTCATCGCCGATGTCATCACTTTCATTAGGTTCATAGAAAAACTCATTATCGGAATCAACATCAATGACAGTGGTACCGTCTACGGTGTTGATCCTATTAGGGCAAGGACAGTTGCCAGTAACATGGTTGTATCCTTTGCATTTATTTAGTGAGATGATTAGCCTTACCCTTGTTGTTATTTATAGGTGGATAGTGATTTGAAGTAGGCTTACTTGGGTAAAACTTATTGAGGTACTGAGAAAAGAACATAGAACTAAAGGGATCAGTGGAAGTCATTTTGGATGAATGATCCCTCGAATCGCTAGACTTGTAGGAGGAGTTTGTTTTAAGGAAATACATATCGATGACATGGAATAAGCCACTGCTAAGAAGTTCACATTTCTATGAATTAGCTCGTTCCTAAGTTCGGCTCGTAGTCCAGCTCTGAACCTAGAGAGGGTTTGTTCTTCGCTCTCTTTACCAAAAGCATTGCACCGAATGAGGAAGCCGTCGAACTTGTCCATATACTCTTGGGTGGATTTGGTTTCTTAATAGAGGTGGTTCCAGGAATCAAGTAATCGGATGTGGAACAATAAGGGCATATATCTTTCAGTGAGATTCTCCTTCATGGTTTCCTAAGTGGCTATGGGTGTCAGGCATCGACCTCTGCGAACATGTTCAAGATTGATCTAATGTTGTTGAGCTATACCATCCAATTTCATCATGAAAAATTCGACCTTCAGGAATTCGCTCATGTCAAACCACACGAAGTAGTGGTCCATGGCACGGATCCAATCGAGATAAGCTTGGGGTTCCATATGACCTTCAAAGTGGGGAATGCCAGCCTTTACGTTCTTCTTGTATTGTTCGTCAGGGTCACGATCTTGACGTTGGTCATCACGATCATTTACTTGAGGGTTCTAACGATTAGGTTGAAACTCAGGAGCGATATTTTGGTTCAAATCCATTTGCTCAGGTCTTTGATTGATACTAGCGAGGGTTTCCTGAATGGCATCGAGGGTAGTGGAAATTTCAGTGTTGTTCATTTCAGTTCAAAGGGGGCTCGTTGATTTCTTAGATTCATGATTAGGTGGCTTGGGACAAGAAACACTCATCAGGATTCATAATGGTGCTGCAAAAATGTATTCACCAAAAGAGGAAAACTATGGGCCGTTAGAAAAAATTTAATTGCTGAAATTGGAGGAAATGTGACATAAATGCACCTAAAATGATGTTTTTTCATATCTGAAATGATCCCAAAATAACCCTAAAATGATCCTAAATGAATGCAGAAATTATGGCTAAATGATGCAAGAACTAGGATTTTAAACCTTGATCTGAAACCAAAATGATGTAAACTTAACCCTAGTTAGAAAATTTTCAGGAATATTGAAAGTTTAAGTTTACCAACAATTAGTGTCGATTAAGTTAGAAATTATGACTAGTGATTGGTCTAATGGATTTTCACGAAACTGAATAAGTTTGCAGTCCCAATTCAAGATTCACGCTTAAAACTCAATGATGATACTAAAGCGTTCTTAGTAAGTAAGATATTTGAATATTAATTCGTACACTATTTGTCAAGTAGAAACACACACGCTCAATATTTGTGGACAACAAAAAATTCAAATAAGATTCAAGAGATGATAGGCAGTAAAATAAGTAACGGACGAATGAAAAGAAATTACCAGGGTACGATGAAAGTGTCGTCGCATCATTCTGCCTCACACAGAGATCCGATCCCTTGCCCCAAACACCAAACAGCGAATAAAGGCCCAATCAAAAAACCCGCAGTCAAACATTGGATCTGAGTTGAAACAATGCGATGATCCCCTCTTCACACCCGAACACGAAACACGAGAAGTTATACAATTGAAAAATCAGCTCAGATCTGATCTGATCTGTTTGTTGTTGTGCACTCGGGAAGGAGAAGAAGATCGATGTCGGGGTTGCTGCTTGTGGTGGGGTGCGCCGGTGGCCTGCGGTGGCGCCGACGGCAGCCCGGTGTCGGCGATGGCGATTGAGTCCGATGATCGACCGAGTTCAACTCTCTCTCTCTTAATCTCAAAATTAAATAGCTAATATCTCAAGATGATTATGGTGTCGGGTTGGGGTGTGTAGTCTAGGGTTTCTCATAAACCCTAATATTCTTTCAATGTCTCACACACAATAGGGGAATGAAGAGCAAAACTCAACACACAAAATTTTAATTAATCAAAGCATATATTTTCATTAGTCTAAAGGCCTATATATAGACTCAAAACAAATCTAAAAATTATCCCAATGTACAGAAAATAAATTGTGCAAATAGTAAAACTACTACATATGGCTAAATAGTCATTCAAATGCCAAAAATAACTATAAGTGCTGATATGAAAATAACTAGGCTAATAAAATAGTCATCACAGATGATGCCTACACAGATAGAAGCGCTCAAAACGTCTCGAATGGATGTCTTCATCACATGTACAAAAAACACTCCTGATAAAACTCTTCCCTCCATTCTATTTGGTATGCATATTCTATGTATATTAATTAGTTTACTCTGAGAATTTGAAGTACTAATCTACCGGGTCCAACCTACAATTTTATGTTTATTTCCATAGGGTTTTGTTCACATGCTCATATCGCAAGCTTGGATCTTAATTCTTACGCTTTTACATTAGTTTCTTTGATGACTATTTTTCTTAACCCGTATTTTATAAGAGTTTCAGATCATGTGTGATACTCGAGTTAATCAGAATAGCAAACAAAGAAAAGCAAAGGAATTCGTAGACTATCGAACCTATTTATTGGCGCTATTGCGAGGAATAGACATATCATAGAACACAAATGAAAGATAGGAAGAGAGAAAGAGCAGAACAGAAGAAGACTAACTTAAGTTTATGTAAATTTTAATATATTCTTTATAGCTAATATTATTTATATTTGGGCAAATTTCACTAAACCATCCCCGGGTTTGGGGCTATAAGAGCATCCACTGTATAAGAGCATCCACTGTCGTTGTCTAAAAATTCAAAAAATAGCAATCGATTTAGAAAAGTCGCTCACAGTCGTTTGCTAAAAACCCAAATATTAGAATAGGAGTGAATAGTGCATCTTAGCAGGCACTTTAGTGAAATGCTAAATATAGAAGACGGATAAAGTTCATCCGTTCGAGAAAATAAATGGAACAGATAATGAAGAAGCTCTGTCTCTGTCTTTTTTTTTCTTTTTTAATTTTTAAAACAAAAAACAAAAAACGTCGGACGGATGATCTTACACCGTCCCAAAAAATTTCGAAAATACCACTCATTTAATTACGAAACTGTCATTTTAAATTTACAAAAAAAAAAAAAAAAAAAACACCAAAAAATGGTGTGACGGATCATCTTCATCCGTCCCACAAAATTTTTACCAAAATGCCATCTTATAATTTACGAACATGTCATTATACAATAAAGAAACCAATAAAAGGTGGGACGAATCATCTTCATCCGTCCCACAAAATTTTCCAATTTTTTTTATACCAAAAAGCCATCTTAGAATTTACGAAACTGCCATTATACACACCAAAAAAAATAAAAAATTAGACGGATGTTCTTCCGTCTCTTCTAAAATTTGGCTTTTAACGACTACAGCGCTCACCTTCAATTGCTATTTCCTAAATTCTATATATGCAAAATTTAAGATGACCGAATAGTGGATGCTCTAACAGATCACCACCCTATTCTATTATTTTGACATTTAACCTCCCTAAACTTTCATTTGGTTACTAACACATCCACCCCCTCCATTATCCACATAATAAATGAAAGAAAAAAGTTACTTGGGCCCCTTACTTAACTATAATTTTGTATTATGCCCTTCCACTGCTTGCACTTCAAATTTCACTATCCAAAATATTTATAACAAATCTATATTACTAATGGCAGATAAATTAAACTTTGTCTGTAAAAATATATTTAATAAAAAAGATACCTCCCATAAAAAATTGTGCATCTTAGTTAGAATACTAGATTTGCCCGTGGACACGTGCCTACGGCACGTCTTTGGAACAATAGAGCATATGAAAAGCCTTCTAAACAGTAAATCAACAATTATATAGCTCGTGTTTGAATAGTATGACAATAATTAGTTGTAAATAAAATTCCATATTTTCATAAATATATGTTGAAAAATAATTATGAATTGGGGTATAAAAGTCCATGTTTCCATAAGTGTGTGTGTGTATGTGTGTGTGTATATATGTGTGTGTGTGTGTGTGTGTGTGTGTGTGTGTGTGTAGAGAGAGAGAGAGGAGAGAGAGATAATTAAATAAATAAAGGAGTTATTTTTGGAGGGATTTGAATTTGAGTTTTCGGGGGAAACTTTTGGAAGAGAAAATGTGTTTTGTGATGTTAGATTTGAACCTTTGATTTTGGGGAGATTGAAGGAGAGCCATTTGATAGCTTTCTTTGTGTTTTATTATATAGACTAGGTATGCCAATGGGCACGTGCCTACGGCACGTATTCAGAACGATACAACATATGAAAAATCATGTAAACAGTAAGGGATGATTTATATAAATATTTATTTGTTAGTAGACGTTGATGTATTGATGTACTTTGAAGTAGGATTATGAAGTGATCTTGATGTTTATTGGTTTGTATATTGCAATATTATTTATCAGCAGCTCAGAATTCAAAAATAGTGTTGTGAATCACAACAACAGTGAATCGGAAATTCCTTGCTATGTGTGACTTGAGCATAAGAAATTTCTTTTTTGATTTGGAGTCTAACAGAAGTAGCAATTCATTTTTTAACTGCATGAGTTACGGTTAACGCTGCAAACTGCATGAGTTAGCTCCCCCTTATTTGTCTTTTATGTAGTTAACCATGTATGAATTTAAAAGAAAAAATTTGTTGTGATGAATACGTCAAGTGAAATTACGGCAAAGCAGATCAAGATACAATTTTGCGGCTACAAAAACCCAAAATACGGGGATTAAGTATGGATTTGTCCATAAAAGTACGATCAAACGAGTCAATTAAAAAATTTGTAACGATCTTTCAAAGCAGGAAATGCCCAAATATTCAAAAAAAACATAATCCAAAATTGTATAATAAAAAAAAGTATTCTAATCAAAATTAACTCAGTGTAGAATTCTTATCTAAAACTATTACTCAGTGAAGTATAATACAATCAGATCAAATATGGTAATTAAAAGCAATTAAATGGAAGTGAGTGTTATTGAGTTATGAAAGCATAATCCGAAGAAAAAAAACAAAATTAAAATTTATTGGATAACAAAAAAAAAAACATTCACATAATTTTTTTTTTGTTTTTGGACATACCTTGGTAAAAAAAAAGAGAAGAAATAGAGAAAAAATTATGAAAAAGGAGAAAAGGGGGAAGAGAGAGAGAGAAAGAGAAAGTAATAAATAAATGAGTTATTTTGTTTTGGGAGGAAAATTTTGAATTTGGGGGGGGGGGGGGGGGGGGGGGTTGGAAAATTTGAGAGGGAAAATATTTTTTGGGAGCACAAATCTAGACCGTTGATTTTCTTCCAAATGAATGAGAGCCACTTGATAGCTTTCTTTGTGTTTTATTATATAGATATATATATATGGAGTAGGGATGGGCATCGATCAGTATCCGACCTAATATGGACCAATCACCACTGATCCAAAGAATATCAGTTTTTTAATTTTCTCATCTGCAACCAATCCGAACCTTAATTGGATTGGTTTTCATCCAAGCCGGTTAAGCTTGGTTTGGATTGGATTGGATGATCGGTTTGGCGTGCTACTTTTCGCCTTCAACATCATTCATAATTTTGTTGAAATTTAAAAGATCAACTTCATTAATCAAACTTACGAAGCAACCTGCTATTTGTTATTCAGAAATGAATTTAAAATGAAGATTCATAAAACCACAAGTTGTTAATGAATTTTGCACTAATTGTTTGAGATGACGACGTTTAAATGGGTAAAATAAACTGCTTTTTCACTTGCATACTTCTGTAATCTTAGTTTATTATCATAAAAGAAACATAATAATCATAGCTAATTGAATTTCAGGTACAATAAAAAAATTTAGAAAATAATTTCTGCTTGACTTGATTAAAGTAACTACTAAATGTTACATAAACTTCATGATTCTATTAAGCTGTGCCACACTGTAAATCAAGTAATTCTCAACAACATAACATACAAGATTATGGAAAATCAAAACATAGGTAGAACAACTACTCAGTTTGTATTTAAAAAAATAAGAAAACTATTTGTATCTTCAAGAAAATGAGAAATGACTATTTGTATATTCAAGAAATTAAGAAAAACTAGATTTTTTATGGACTTATGCATAGAGGTACGGTCGGTTCGGTTTCATTGGTTATTTGAAAGCCTCATCCAACAACCGAACCGGTCTAATTGGTTATTAAAGATCAAGAACCGAACCAACCCAAATCCCCAATTGGTTCGATTAAAAACTGGTCGGTTCGGATTGGATTGGTTTGGATTGATCGGTTTGAATAATAGTTGTCCACCCCTAATATGGAGAGAGAGAGAGATAGGGAATTAAATAAATAAAAGAGTTTTTTGGAATTTGAATTTGAGTTTTGGGGAAAAACTTTTGGGAGGATAAATATGTTTTGTTTAGGTTAGCTCTGGGCCTTTGATTTTGGAGGAATTGAAGGAGAGCCACTTGATAGCTTTCTTTGTGTTTTATGATATAGATAGTATATATGCAAAATAATTGTACTTTTCAATGAACAATCAGTACAATTTATGAAGAAACAGAAAATTCAAACAATCTTTTTGAAAATTACTTTTCTGAAAAGTTCTATTTTACTAGTTTTTATAACACAAGTAATTTTAGAAATGGGTTAGATAGTGGGTGATTAAAATAGAAAAACAATATTCAGATCAAATGAAGGAAATTTTTAATCAAAACAGAGGTCTTTAATTTTTTTTAAAAAAATCTTCCTTGAAATGCACATTCTATCTTAGTACTATAAAACTTTTTATAAATATTTTGGATAGTGAAAGATGTGAAGTGCAATCAGTGAAATGGCCTAATACAATATTATAGTCAAATGAGGGGTCCAAATAACCTTTTCCTTTCATTTAATATGTAAATAATGGAGGGGTTGGATTTGTTGGTAATCTGACTAAGCCCCATACTAGGGATGGCAAGCGGGCCGGCTCGGCTCGAAACAGGACCGTTCCTGTAGCGGTCCGGACAGTGGCCCAGTTGGAACATGATTGCTAAGGACCTGAACCTGCCGGATTGTGAACCTGGCCGATTCCAGACAGTCCATCTAGGCGGGCCAACAACGGTCGTCCCGGAGGATCGGCCGTTAAGACTTTTTTTTAAATTTAATATTTAGGGTTAATAAATGTCATTTTTATCCTTCCTAGTGGCTATAAGCAGCCAATTTTGGGGGTTAATTAGGAAACACAAAAAATATGAAATTCTATAAATAAAGAAGTTTTCTAAATCATTTTCTTCTTACCAAAACGTCCAAACAATTCTCTCAATTTTCTCAATTTATTCCAAATAATTCTCTCCACTCTCTCAATTTATTCTTACAAGTTATAGAATCTCAAAGTTTGAAGTGAAGAAGTGCAATATTGCAGTTTTTTTGGATCAATCAACATTCAAGATGCATTCACAACACAACTTTGAGAATTCTTCTAGTGCGATATCTTTTTTATAGTACAATATTGGTAACTTGTTAATTTGTTATTGTTACTTATTTAATATTAATTTATATTTTTCATACAATTATGACATCACATAGTCAAAGTGGACAAGAGTACCAATACATCTCGGCATCTTTATTTCAAAATTTTAGATCCCGATGAGGTTAGAGAGTTTAATACCACAAACATTCCCGATTTTGATCATTCCGATCTTCCCCACAATGATGATAAAATTAAAGTAAAAGATACTGAAACACAAAATACCGAGAACCCATATTCTTCCCAAAAATTTAGAGAAAAAACTTTCGTAGTTTGTATTAGTATTAAATATCTTTTAACAACAACTGTAACTTTTTATAATAACAATAATTATTGAAGTATTTTTCCAAAATTACATGTTTTTTTAAAAATTTAATATGTTGATAAAAATAAAAAAAAATCGGCCCGGCCTGGCCCGCCTCAGCCTGGAACCGAGGGGACCAAGCTGGCAAGCCGGTTCAGGCTTGCCTACCTCCTTTTGGAACCGAACCGGCCAGTCAGGCCCGGTTGCCATTCCTACCCCAAACCCGATGGTGGTTTAGTGAAATTTACCCTTTAAATTTTCATAATACAGTTTTCTAACCTAAAAATTAATATTTTTATGATATACTTCAATGAAATAAATATTTATAACTATCTAGTTTTTGTACATGAAAAGTAGAAATACATATGAACACAATAAATCGCAATATATTAACAATATATTGTACGTAATATATTGTTCTAATTTTTAAGTTAACCAATTTATGTTGAATGTTTGTTTTAAGTTTTAATTATTTTAACTATTTTAAGGATTTTTTATACTAACTATTTTAACCGTTCAAGAAAACCTATGAAGCACGAACACTTATAATTGGTAGTTGTGTCATGTTGGACTTGATTGGGATATTCGAATCCAACACGACACTTGCCATTTTAAGGTAGTTTTTGAAATTTTTCTTGTGTCTAAGTGTCATGTCACATCGTGTCTGTGTTGGCATTCTTGGAAGAAATCCACCCAAAAATCTGATATACTGGGTCCATATAATCGATGTTACTGAGGGTATTAAAATCGATACCAAATTTGGAAGGTTGGTACCAAACTCTATACCAAGTTTTCGAACAATAGGTTTAGGTCCAGCCGTCTAATGTACTTGGTCTAAATTTCGACTTCTAAGTAATTGGCCTAAAGTTTTCATCCATTTGCAAGAACTTTGCCAATTCATATGTGAAGCTTTTCTGGATATTTTGTCACTTCAAAGTTTAAAGCAAGTATGTTTTTTTTTACAGAAAAAGGCGATGTTCAAGACGGTCGTAGTAAAACATAACAGGTATGAGCTACATAGATTCTTTCTAGGAAGATATATAGTGCGCATACGTAAACTTCTACAAAGAAACATCTAAATTTCTGGTCATAGCTTGGAATAAAAGCATAAAATCCCGGTTCTAAAATGTGAAAATAATATTTAGTATTGCCATCACTAACTATAAAAGGACTTGGCAAAACACCTAATTAAGCTGAAGATTCAGAGTTATGAACAGTGTGTAAAACTATTTTTATTCCTATTTCAAAAACAGTGGCCATAAAATTTTGCCTCTTACAGCAACAAAGTTTGCATTCTACTATATAATTTTCCCCTATATTGACATCAAGGAGTTTCTCTGGCCAAGCTAAACAACCGTAGGATATCCAAGTCTGTTATGGGAAAAGATGTTCAAGCTCCTGATACTTGTTCGAATTCTCTTTACCCATCACATCTTCCCTTCATTTATTCCTCCATTCCACAATTCTTCACCTATTACTGTTCTACCAAAGATTCAAAGAACATGATAAATTCCAGATATATTTTCCCCCTCTATGAAACAATGCTATCTAGATGATATTAGTGTAGTTCAAAGAACAAGAACACCAAGCAAACTTTTAGATCCTGAAAGGTGAAGCTATTACTTTATTGTTAAAACAGCATCTCATGTAAACATGGGCACTTACTAGTTCATTAAAAGACAAAAACAATAAATAGGAGTTGATGCGGTTTGTTTTTGGTAAACGTGTGGATGCACCAGGTGTGAGTTCTTACTCGATTCGTATTGAAGGAGGAGACTCCTATGTAGACGACCCTCGACTGGACGAACGGTACTGAGATAGGCGGTATTGAGGTGGAGGCTGATGCTCGGCTCGGATCTTTGGGGCTCGGATCCGAGAGTCTCGTGTACCTGCAGGCGGTCTCGGAACACCGGGGTTGGTCCCGGTGGCAGACCCTCCGACGATCTAGTCAGTCACTAAGAGAGAGTAACAGTAACTAGGGTTTGAGTGCCGAAAGTTTGATTACCTGGAGAAGGAGTAGGGGTCTGGTATTTATAGAAGATGCCAACCGGGTCTGGACCCGTTGCCCGTGAGGCTGAAGCGATGGAAACCAGGGCGGTATAGGGCTGACGTGGCAGATGCCCGGACGGTTTCCGGACTGACGTGGCAGCGGCCCGGGCGGTTTTCCGACGCTGACGTGGCGGATCTGGGGGATCAGAAGGTGCGCGTATCCTGAGGGGATCCCGTGGCCTAGGATGGGCCACGTCATTTCTATCCCATATCACAAGCCCCACAATCCTGAAGGGCTGGGTGATCCTGCCGTGTAGGAGTGATTCTTCGCCTCTGTAGGAAGAGCAAGGTGGAGGGTGCGGTGAGAAAGTAGGTTTTGTTATTTCCAGAAGAGGCCAGGGGGTAGGAGGAAGTGATCCCTTATTGGAGTATGCGCGAGATGCTAAGTGTAGAAGAGCGGGAGTGACGCTCGCCGAGCCCTAGGGTTGGCAGACGAGTCTTAGGAGTTGGCAGACGATCCTCTCGCTAGTTGGAAGAGCAAGGGGACATCGAGGTCTGTCGGGATGGGGCACAGTTTCCCGAGCGTCTGGGGTCGGCAGACGAGCTCCGAGGGTCGGCAGACGATCCCCTCGCTAGTTGGAAGAGTGAGGGGATGTTGAGGTCTGTCGGGTTGGAGCTCGGTTTGCCGAGCGTCTGGGGTCGGAAGGCGAGGGCCCTTACTTGCTGGAAAAGCAAAGGGGCGTCGAGATCCTGTTCAGTAAGGGCTAGGCCGGTAGGTGATCCCCTCGCTAGTTGGAAGAGCGGGGGGACGCCGAGGTCTCCCGTTGGAGCCCGTTTTGTTGAGTACCAAGGGTCGGTGGACGATCTCCTCGCTAGTTGGAAGAGCGAGGAGGAGGCAAGGCCTTCTTCTGGGGCTCAGCTTGTCGAGCACTAGGGGTCGGCAGACGAGTCCCTCGTGACAAGAGGAGGGCTCATGGGGCTCGCGGTGCTATCCGAGCTCCGAGCCCCTCTAAATCAAAGGAGGGCAGTTGGGGCTCGCGGTGCTATCCGAGCGCCGAGCCCCTCTGAATCCGGTTCTATGAAAATAGAAGATAAATTATTGGCTCGGGGTGCTATCCGAGCGTCGACCCTTCTGTGAAAATAGAAGAGGAATTATTGGCTCGGGGTGCTAGCCGAGCGTCGACCCTTCTGTGAAAATAGAAGAACAATTATTGGCTCGGGGTGCTATCCAAGCATCGACCCTTCTGTGAAAATAGAAGAGGAATTATTGGCTTGGGATGCTATCTGAGCGTCGACCCTTCTGTGAAGATAGAAGAGGAATTATTGGCTCGGGGTGCTATCCGAGCGTCGACCCTTCTGTGAAATAGAAGAGGAATTATTGGCTCGGGTTGCTATCCGAGCGTCGACCCTTCTGTGAAGATAGAAGAGGAATTATTGGCTCGGGGTGCTATCCGAGCGTCGACCCTTCTGTGAAAATAGAAGAGAAAATATTGGCTCGCGATTCTATCCAAGCGTCGACCTTTCTGTGAAGATAGAAGAGGAATTATTGGCTCGGGGTGCTATCCGATCGTCGACCAATCTGTGAAAATAGAAGAGAAATTATTGGCTCGGGGTGCTATCCGAGCGTCGACCCTTCTGTGAAAATAGAAGAGGAATTATTGGCTCGGGGTACTATCCGAGCGTCGACCCTTCTGTGAAGATAGAAGAGGAATTATTGGCTCAGGGTGTTATCCAAACGTCGACCCTTCTGTGAAATAGAAGAGGAATTATTGGCTCAGGGTGCTATCCGAGCGTCGACCATTCTGTGAAGATAGAAGAGGAATTATTGACTCGGGGTGCTATCCGAGCGTCGACCCTTCTGTGAAAATAGAAGAGAAAATATTGGCTCGCGATTCTATCCGAGCATCGACGCTTCTGTGAAGATAGAAGAGGAATTATTGGCTCGGGGTGCTATCCAAGTGTCGACCCTTCTGTGAAAATAGAAGAGAAAATATTGGCTTACGATTTTATCCGAGCGTCGACCCTCCTGTGAAATAGAAGGTACTATCCGAGCGTCGACCCTTCTGTGAGAGAGAAGGGGAATTGTCGACCCTTCTGTGAGATAGAAGGTGAATTATTGGCTCGCGCTACTATCCGAGCGTCGAACCTCCAGACTTTTCAAAAAAAGCCAGTTTGGAGAGAAAATGTGGAGGGGTAGTGGGGTAATTTTATGCCTATTGCTGACGTCATGGGCGCAAAGATCAAAGCATTTCCAGATCTTGGTGGCCGTTGGATCTTGGTAGTTAAGATCCAACGGCCAGATCTGTTTTTGCGGAAATCGAGGAGTCGCTTTTCCCTTTAAAACCCCCTCCCCCTCCCTCATTTGTTCTTCTTCATTTTATTACTCACTTTCCAATTTTAACAAGAGCGGGATTCTTACTTGCCGTCGGCGATACTTTCCGGTGACCGTAAATTCCTACGCTCTAGGTTAGTACTCTCTTTTTAGTAATGTCGCGAACTCAGTCCGGTTCCGAGGCTAGCTCGTCAGGCCGTTCCGCGGAAGAATCCGAGCAGGAGACGTCCTCGTCCTTGAGTAAGTATAAGGTGAACAAGGAGGTTCTGACCAACCCTGGGTCGAACGATGGTGATGACGTGGTCTTCGTGGTGTCTCCGCTGAGGTCCAGAAGGTTGGGAAAGGAGCCCATGGATGAGGGTGAAAAGGACAAAGAGGATGAGTGGGATGGCGAGGATGAGGAGGAGCAGGATCAGGAGGAGGACGATGAGGAAGAGGAGGGGGAAGGCACCGAGGGCGAGGAGGAAGACAAGGAGGAACAGGGTGCCGAGGTTGAGGAGGAAGACGAGGAAGGTCCGTATCCCGAGGTCCAGGATGTTTACGATGAGGAGGATGAGGTCAATGAATGGGAAGCTGCCCAAGGAGACGCTGGCCAGGGCATGGCGGGAAGGCCGACAGGGGTCGGAGAAGATCTCCCACCCCTTCCCCCTTTGTCGACGCCGTCTCCCGAGCGAAAGTCCCGCCCTCGTCGGAAGAAGAAGGTCTTGACCATACCACATAGTCCTTCCTCACCAGATGAATACGCACCGAAATCGGGTTTCGAGTTTCCCCCGGTCACCTTCAAGAATCCAGGGTCGATTCGGATGTATCCCGATGACATTGAGGATATCGGACCGATCCCTCCAGTGCCGGGCGAAGACACTCGGGTGAAGATTCACGCTGATAGCATCCCGAGCATTTTGAAGGCGGAATATCTGAACATTATTAGGGCCGCCTACTATATTCCGTGGGAGTTCGAGCTCTTCATTCCGAGCCCAGGTATTCGGCCCACCACGGCTCTGGCGCCGGGTTACTGTATGTTCCCCGAGGACGCCTTCCTCTCGGGGCTGAGGCTGCCTCTGCATCCATTCGTTAAGAGGGTTCTGAAGTGGGCAGGGCTGTACCCTATGCAGTATGGTCCGAACTCTTGGAAGCATCTAGTCTGCTTCATACTAAAGTGCCAAGAGAAGGGAGTGACGCCGAGGCTGACGTATTTCCGAGCCTTCCTTGGGATCGGCTCGCTCGGAGACCAAGAGGGGATTTTCTACTTTTCACCGAGGCCGCATAAGAAGGTTATGTACGGTCATCCGGACTCCATAAAGGGGTGGAAAGAAAAATATTTAGTAGTTCGGACGGAGGGGTCTTGGGGAATTCCGACCAGGTGGAACTTCGTCAAGCCGAACCACAAGCCTCCGAAGTGGAGTGACTTGACCGCGAAGGAGTGGAAGAGGGTGGAGAAGATAGTCGGGGGGCACAGTATTGCATGGCCACGAGTGACCGAGATACACCTCGCCTGGGCCGGACTGAGTCCCGCCGACCCTAGTATGTTTCTTTCCGAATATGTTCATTTTCCTGCCTTCGTGTTAACGTTAGCTCTTCTTCTTTATGTTTTTGCAGGGATGACAACTCAACAGGCGAACGCTAAGAAGATGTTGCTTGCTATCGCCGAGAAGGCAAGAATAGAGAAGAAGAAGAAGGCCGAGCAGGAAAGGATAGCGGCCGAGAAGCAGAAGCTGGCCGCGCAGGCTGAAGGGTCCTGCAAGGGGCCGGCCCCGGAGGCCGAGGGGCCCTCCCCGGCGAAGAGGGCCAAGAGGCACCACTCCCCCCGCTCCCATTCGTCGAGGGCGGTTCGGGCAAGACAGTGGATGCCCCGGGAAAAGGGCTCCCCCTATTCGGCCAACCGCCACAGAGATGGTGGGCAAGCAGGGTACGCTGCCCTTTACCCCTAATTGGTCGATCGTGCGGGGGGATTCTCTGCTCGATGGGCCTGTGTCGTTCGAGTTCGTCTCGAAGGCCGCCACCGAGCGCGATTTGATGGCCCTGGCGACGCAGACAGCGGACCAGGCCTACATGCGGTGGTCTCAGGCACACCTCTCGGTAAGTTGGCTTGGCTTCGCTTTTCTCATTAACTTGGGAGTTTTTCTGATCTTTGTCTCTTAGGACAGGCGATGCTCCATGGTCAGCACTTCCACAAGTGCCTGGAGAAGGAGATAAACATCGAGCGGCGGAATGCGGAGAAGTACCTCCGCAATCTGAACAAGGCCACTGATGAGCTGAAAAAGGTCTGGGCCATGGTGGACGTCCACGAGACCCAGATAGAGTCGCTCTGCAAAATTCACAAGCAGGACCGGGAGGACCTTGAGGCGAAGATCGCGGCCGAGGCGGAGAAGGGGAAGAAGGCACTGGCGGAGATGGAGTCGGCCTTGGGGGAGACTCTGATGCAGGCACAGGACGAGGCGTACGAACAGGCCAAGTCTCACTTTAAGCAGATCTACCCTGAGCAGAACGTAGACCATCTTTGCTATGGATGGACGCCGAACCTTCCTCTCACCCCGGGGGGCGACCAGGTCGACGACGAGGTGCCACCCCCCCCCCCTCAAGAATAGAATAGTCTTTTTTCTTTTTGCTCGTTTTGATGTAAAGGTCTTAAGCGGACTGGCCACCGTGGCTTTTGTATCAAACTTTTTGAAAGAAATGAAATTTACCTTTTTGGGCCGGCCCTTCTAGACTTGTGTTTTTTGTGATGTTTGTTCTCGTCTTTTGACAGACGCATGGGACCTGTGTCGCCCTCTCCGTTGTTGCCGAGGTATCTCTAGTTCGAGCGGGGGAGGAGGCCACGGAGGCAGCTTTGCTTCGTCAACAGAAGCAGGCTTGGGACCAAGCCGCCGCCATTAACTATTTTTTGAACAGGTCCAGGGAGCTTGGCTTGGAGTTGGCGTGCCTGAAGAAGGCCGTAGCCGACTGGGACTGGTGGGTAATCGAGACGGACTGGTCCCTCTCGGATGCTTCGAACAGGGGGTCAGCTTCGGAGTCTTTCCTTCGTAAGGCCGTAGTCGAGAAGGAGCGGGAGATTCACAGGCTTAAGCTGGTGTTAGGTGCTGGTCTGATTGAAGGGGCCAGCAACTCGACCCCGGGGCGGTCTCCGATATCGGATGGGGCACAGCCCGACGATGTAGGAAGCTCGGTAGCGGGAGTGTCTTCCCAGGCTAGTCCGGCCGAGCGTGATAGGAGCCCCGAATTCGAGTTCCCAGCCGAGTGCGAGTGAGTTGTGAGCTTTTTTCTTGTATTTCTACCGACGTTCATTGAGTTGTAAGCAATGAGTAATAAATAAGAACATTTGATTTTTCGTGCTCTGATCGTCTTGGTCGCTAGGGACGGTTGCCGGGCTCGTCGTGCAGGGGTCGGCTTCGAGGTGACTTATCGCAACGGGCGCAACTGTCGTGGTGTTTAGCTTTTCGATAAGCAATAACTTGCGACGTTTCGCATTCCTATGAACATTTATGGCGACGTTTCGCCTTCCATCATTTTTTATTCCCAGGTGCAATAAATGTGGGCCTCAGGGGGCTATATAACCCCACACCCCTTGTTGGTTGTCAGGCAGTGAGCCGTCTGACTCGGGTGCCTGCCGAAGGTGGGTGCCCAGAGAATAAAATATTTCCGAGTACTCTGGATCGGAGGCACACCAATCACCCTCGAACTATTCGGGATTCAGGCTGTTAGAGCCGTGAGACCCCGGGTTGTTCGTTGGTGAGCGGTGGGCCGACCGATTGGTTCGGGGGTTCGGAGAGAGTCGAAGCGTGGTGGCTCTTCTGCCGTCCTCGAACAATTCGGGGTTTTTGCCTCGTAAGAGCCGTAAACCCCGAGCTGTTCGGGGGCGAGAGAAGGGTCAGCTGAACGGCTCGAAGGCTCGGAGCGTTTGTTCCGGGACGGAGAGAGCCGCGGGTCGATGCCCCCCTGCCATCCTCGAACAGTTCGGGGTTTAGGCTTGTAAAAGCCGTAAACCCCGAGTTGTTCGCGGGTGAGAGGGTGGTCAATAATTCGACTCGAGGCTTGGGGCGTCTGCCGAAGGCGGACGCTCTAAACCTTAATAAAAATTTGTCAACACACGGTTGCGGGGCGTAACCGAGCGTGGCGGTCGAGCGGCTTTGAAGAAAGCTACGGCCTCGCTCCGGTTTGTCGAGCCCTCATGTTTGTGAGAGAACCAGTTTCGAGAGTGTCGAGGTCGCCGCCAAGCATCAAGGTCGCGGTGCCTTGAAGAAGGCACCTACCTTGCTCGGGGCCGATGCCGAGCTCCAGCACATGTTCTCAGGGAGAGATGGTGCGGGCGTGGCTGGCGGATATCTCCTTGTACATAGGTTGATGAGCTTGAGGAAGCCCAAACCGAGGGAGGGACGGATGCCGAGCCCCCATACTGGTGAGAAAGACAATTGCAAGCGTAGCAGAGGGTCACCACCGAGCGTCAAGGTCGCGGTGCCTTGAAGAAGGCGCCCGCCTTGCTCGGGGTCGACGCCGAGCTCCCGCACATGTTCTCAGGGAGAGACAATGCGGGCGTGGCTGGCGGATGTCGCCTCGTACATAGGTTGATGAGCTTGAAGAAGCCCAAACCGAGGGAGGGACGGATGCCGAGCCCCCATACCGGTGAGAAAGACAATTGCGGGCGTAGCAGAGGGTCACCGCCGAGCGTCAAGGGCACGGTGCCTTGAAGAAGGCACCCGCCTTACTGGGGGTCGATGCCGAGCTCCCGCATATGTTCTCAGGGAGAGACGGTGCGGGCGTGGCTGGCGGATGTCACTTCGTACATAGGTTGATGAGCTTGAAGAAGCCCAAACCGAGCGAGGAATGGATGCCGAGCCCCCATACCGGTGAGAAAGACAATTGCGGGCGTAGCAGAGGGTCGCCACCGAGCGTCAAGGTCGCGGTGCCTTGAAGAAGGCAGCCGCCTTGCCCGGGGTCGATGCCGAGCTCCCGCACATGTTCTCAGGGAGAGACGGTGCGGGCATGGCTGGCGGATGTCGCCTCGTACATAGGTTGATGATCTTGAAGAAGCCCAAACCGAGCGAGGGACAGATGCCGAGCCCCCACACCGGTGAGAAAGATAATTGCGGGCGTAGCAGAGGGTCGCCGCCGAGCGTCAAGGTCGCGGTGCCTTGAAGAAGGCACCCGCCTTGCTCGAGGTCGATGCCGAGCTCCCGCACATGTTCTCAGGGAGAGACGGTACGGGCGTGGCTGGCGGATGTCGCCTCGTACATAGGTTGATGAGCTTGAAGAAGCCCAAACCGAGCAAGGGACGGATGCCGGGCCCCCATACCGGTGAGAAAGACAATTGCGGACGTAGCGGAGGGTCGCCGCCGAGCGTCAAGGTCGCGGTGCCTTGAAGAAGGCACCCGCCTTGCTCGGGGCCGACGCCGAGCTCCAGCAGATGTTCTCAGGGAGAGACGGTGCAGGCGTGGAGGTGCTGTTTTGTTTGATTGGATGCACGTTACCAAAAAAAACAACCAGGCCGAGCCGCCCGAGCTCCGAGCCCCAAGCTTGTAAGGGAAGCTTTTTGTGCTCGCGCTGTTACCCGAGCGTCGAGCCTCAAGCTTGTAAGAGAAGCTTTTTAGGCTCGCGATGTTATCCGAGCACCGAGCTCCAAACTTGTAAGAGAAGCTTTTTGGGCTCGCGCTGTTATCCGACCACCGAGTCCCAAACTTGTAAGAGAAGCTTTTTGGGCTCGTGCTGTTATCCGAGCGTCGAGCCCCAAGCTTGTAAGAGAAGCTTTTTAGGCTCGCGATGTTATCCGAGCACCGAGCTCCAAACTTGTAAGAGAAGCGTTTTGGGCTCGCGCTGTTATCCGAGCACCGAGCCCCAAACTTGTAAGAGAGGCTTTTTGGGCTCGCGCTGTTATCCGAGCGCCGAGCCCCAAATTTATAAGAGAAGATTTTTGGGCTCGTGCTGTTATCCGAGCATCGTGCCCCAAGCTTGTAAGAGAAGTTTTTTGGGCTCGCGCTATTATCCGAGCGCCGAGCTCGAGATATGTTCTTTATTTGTTACAAAATGGGAAGCCGTAGGCTTGTTTTAAGAAAGCTGACATATTTACAATATATTTGAACTTTACAAAAGACTAGGCACGACGTGCCGATTACAATCATGATAATTTACATGGAGGCTACTCTCCTCCTAGGAACTTGATTAGGTGTTCCGCGTTCCAGGGCCTCTTGATGGGCTTGCCTTTGGCACTGGTCAGGCGGTATGTACCTGGGTGCACGACTTCGGATACTTTGTAGGGGCCCTCCCAATTTGGTGCCAACTTTCTCTTCTAGCCGGGATTGGATACCGCCAGCTTTCGGAGGACAAGATCTCCGAGTTTGATGTCGGTTGGGCACACCTTCTTGTTGTAGAACTTCTCAATTCTTTGCTGGTAGATGCTTCTTCTAATGGCGGACTTTTCCCTGACCTCGTCTATGTGGTCCAGGTCAGCTCGCAGCTGTTGGGAGTTGGCGGCCTCGTCGAAAGCCATGATTCGGGGGGAAGGGATCTCGATCTCCAAGGGAATGATGCCCTCTGCGCTGTATGTCAAATTGAAAGGGGATTCTTCCGTGGGGATTCTCTTTGTTGTTCGGTGGGCCTAGAGAACGATGGGTAGCTCGTCGACCCATAACCCCTTGGAAGAGTTATCGAGTCATTTCTTGAAGCCGTCGAGGATTTGGCGGTTCGCGTTCTCGGCCGACCGTTAGACTGGGGATGGCACACTGAGGAGAAGCGCTGTTGGATCCCGAGGTCTTCGCAGAACTTGCCAAAATGCTTACCCACAAATTGAGTCCCATTGTCCGTGATGAGTACCTGCGGAATCCCGAACAGACAGATGATATATTTCCAGAAAAACTTCTGAGTCTGTCGCTCAGTGATTGTTGCTAATGGCTCGGCCTCGATCCACTTGGTGAATAGTCGATCGCCACAATGAGAAACTTTCGCTGGCCCGTTGCTTTTGGAAATGGGCCTACCAAATTCATCCCCCACATTGCAAAGGGGGTCAGATTGGCCATGGACCGGAGGTTTGCCTGAGGAGCCCTCTTCACGGGGAAGAACCGTTGGCAGGAGCCACACTTCTTTACTAGGGCGAGGGCATCTTGCAGCATAGTGGGCCAGTAGAACACGTGATTTAGCGCCTTCGGTGCTAGTGAACGGCTTTCCATGTGACATCTGCCGATCCCCTCGTGCAGCTCCTTGAGGGCGTACTTGGCTTCATCTGGGCTTAGGCAGCGGAGGTAGGGTCTGCCATCGGTTGTTGTATAGGATCTTTTGAAGAGGGTGGCATTGATGACCGCGAACCTTTCGGATCAGACCCTGATCTGCCTTGCTTCAGCTAGGTCTTCGGGGAGCTCTCCCTGGACTAGAAATTTCTTGATAAGAGTGGTCCAGTCGTCAGGAGGAGCTCCGTCTTTGACGCACAGAACCTCCGGGGAGTCTGTACTTGGCTTCAACAGGACTTCAATCAAGACCGTGCGGTCGAGGCCTTCAAAGGATGAGGAAGCCAATTTCGACAGGGCTTCGGCCTGGGCGTTCAGCTCCCGGGGGATTTTTATGACAGCCGATTTGTCAAAGGACGATAATAAGCATTGGACCATGGCCCGGTACCTGATCATCCGATCGTCACGAGCCTCGTAATCCCCAGTGATCTGGCTAACCATAAGCTGAGAGTCGCTAAAGGCCCGGATCTGTCTGGCACCAGCTTGATGAGCCAGGTTGAGCCCGGCGATCATCGCCTCGTATTCAGCCTCGTTGTTAGAGGCCAGAAAGTTGAGGTGGAGACAATACTGGAGAAGGAAACCATCCGGACCTCGAAGAATGATGCCCGCACCACTCCCTGTTTCGCAAGAGGAGCCGTCGACGTAAACTTCCCATGTCTAGTCGGCTTCTTTGCTCGGGGGTTGCTCGGAGATGGTGTATTCTGTGATGAATTCGGCGAGGGCCTGCCCTTTGATGGACATTCTTGGTTGATATCCAATGTCGTACTGGCTGAGTTCGATCGACCATTTGACTAGTCGACCGGAGCTCTCGGGTTTGTAGAGTACGGCTTTTAAGGGTTGATCCGTGAGCACCTGGATCAAATGCGCCTGAAAGTAAGGGCGGCGGAGCTTTTTGCGCGGCTATGACCAAGGCATACGCCACCTTCTCCATCCTGGAATATTGGATCTCGGCGTCGAGCAGGACCCTACTCACATAGTAGAGGGGCTTTTGAACCCCTTCCTCTTCGCGGACGAGGACGGCGCTGAGCACGTTCTCCGAAGCGGAAAGGTAGAGCCAGAGTGGCTCCCCTAGTTCAGGCTTGCTGAGGAGAGGAGAGTTGGCGAGATACTCTTTCAACTGTGTGAAGGTCTCTTGCTGCTGAGCACCCCACTTGAACCTCCAGTGCCGCGCAACGCCTTGAAGAACGGAAGGGACTTCTCTCCTGACTTGGAGAGAAAATGGCCGATGGCCGCCAGTCTACCCGTTAGCCTCTGGACTTCTTTGACATTCCTGGGAGGGGCCATGTCTATTATGGCCTGAATTTTTTCGGGGTTCGCCTCGATGCCGCACTGGCTGACGATGAACCCTAAGAACTTTCCCGAGGAGACGCCGAAGGCGCACTTCGCTGGGTTGAGCCTCATGTTTTGGGTTCGAAGGACCCCAAAGGCCTCTTCCAAGTCGGCGACGTGGTGCTGTCCTTGTTGGCTTTTGACGACCATGTCGTCGACGTATACCTCCATGTTCCGTCCGATTTGATCTTTAAAGACCCGGTTGATGAGCCTCTGGTAGGTGGAGCCGGCGTTCTTCAGCCTGAAGGGCATGACCCGGTAGCAATACAGTCCCTAGTCTGTGACGAAGGATGTCTTAGCGATGTCTGGAGGAAACATCCAGATCTAGTTATAGCCTGAGAAGGCATCCATGAATGATAAGAGCTCGTGACCCGAGGTCGCATCGATCAGGGCATCAATGCTGGGGAGAGGGAACGGATCCTTGGGGCATGCCTTGTTGAGGTCGGTGAAATCTATGCAGATCCTCCAACTCCCGCTTGCCTTCTTCACCATGACGACATTCGCCAGCCACTCGGGGTAGCTGACCTCTTGTACAAAATGTGCGGACAAGAGCTTGTCCACTTCTGCGTTTACTGCCTGTTGTCGTTCAGGAGCGAACTTGCACTGCTTTTGGACGACTGGTTTCGACCCGGGAATCACGCTGAGTTTGTGCATGATAAGATCTTCGGAGATACCGGGCATGTCAGAGGGCTTCCAGGCAAAGAGGTCGACATTGTGCCGAATGCAGGCGATTAGGGCAGACTTGAGGTCGGGAGCGAGGGAGCAGCTTACTCGAAAGTGCTTCGACAGATCTCCTGTCTCGAACGAGACATCTTGCAGCTCGTCCGCCGGCTCGGGCTCTGGCTGGGTTCTTTCGGGCTCCAGCTCGACGGCATTGAGGGGAAATACCCCGCTTCCGATCGCTGTCATGTAGCACGAGCGTGCCGCTTCTTGGTTCCCTCGGATAACTCTGATAACCGTGTTAGTTGGGAACTTCATTTTCTGATGGTAGGCCGAGGGAACCGCCTGGAGAGAGCAGAGTCCCGAACGGCCGAGGATGGCATTGTAGGCTGCCTTGACATTCACAACCATGAAGTCCATGGACTCGGTCCTTCTGTTCGGGGTCGCGCCCGCTGTGACGTCGAGGGTGATGATCCCCTCTATAGTTACGGGGACGCCGGAGAATCCGTGTAGGGTATACCCAGCTGGCTTTAGTTTTTCACGGGAGAGCTTTAGGTTCTCGAATGCTTCCAGGAACAGAATGTTAACCGAGCTCCCGTTGTCCACGAGGATTCTCCAGACCACGAAGTTCGCCATGCTGAGGTTGATGACAAGCGCGTCACAATGAGGGAGCCGGACCCCTTCCAGATCCTCGCCTGAGAAGGAAATAGGGAGTTGTTGGACCTGGGCGGAGAGAGGGCCCTGTACGGTGTTGACATCCCGGACGAAGGCTTTGCGGGAAGTGTTGGATTCCCCTCCCATGGGCCCTCCATGGATGCAGTGCAGGATTGCCTGTCCTCGGGTACTTCGGACTCTGGATCTTGCTCGGGACGACGACAGTGCATTCGAGGAGGAGGGGAATCCCTCTTGTTTCTGTTGTCCCTCTGTTCCCGGGCGCCTTCCCTTTTGAATTCTCGGAGGTACCCTCATTGAATGAGGGCCTCAATTTCGTCCTTCAGGGCACGGTAGTGATCTGTGTCATGCCCGTTGTCTTAGTGGAATCGGCAGTAGAGCCGCTGATCCCTCTTCTTGCTGGTGTTGTTGGACGGTCGAGGAGGGTACTGGACAAGGTCGCTGTCTTTAATCGCCAAAAGGATTGTCTACATGTTCTGCGTCAGCGGAGTGTACCTCTCGAAGCGGGGGATCGGTGGAACCTTCTTTGCGGAGCCCCCGTCTCCGGGAGCTTTTTTCGCCGGCTCAACCTCGTCGGCCTTGCGCTTCCCCTTCCCGGGAACTTCCTTCTGGTCCTCTGGATTGAGGGCCTCTTCGACTCGAATATATTTTTCGACCCGGTTGAGGAGGTCGGGGAAGTCTATTGGCGGCTTCTTCGCCAGGGAGGCCTTCAGTTGTCCATGTCTGATGTTGTGGCGGAAGGCTGTCGAGGCAACGCCGGGGTCGAGGGATGAGACTGACCTCGCCTCGGTGGTGAACCTTCAGACAAACACTCGGAGTGGCTCCCCCTCCTTTTGCCGGAGTCCAATTAGGGACGCACTCGTTCTTTCGGCCTTTCGGCTGGTTACGAAGTGGGCGAGGAAGCTGCCCTCTAGCTGGTTGAAAGAATAGATGAACCTGGGGGTGAGCTTGGAGAATCATTCCCGAGCCGGACCCTGGAGTGTTGCGGGGAAGGCTCGGCACAGGAGGGGATCCGATGCGCTGTGAATCATCATGAGGGTTTTGAAGCCCTCCATGTGATAAGCAGGATCGCCCTCGCCGTCATATGTCTCGAACTGAGGCGGACGGAAGTTGCAGGGTATCTCCGCCTGCAGGATGAGGGCAGAGAAAGGAGGGCGAACCGGCCTGTACCCCTGAGCTGCTCTTGGGTCGCCGTTACCAACGTGGTCAAGGCGCTCCTCCATTTCTTAGAGGCGCTTCAAAATGTCGCCATACTCTGGGGGGACTGTCGAGGGGCGAGACACGCTAGCCTCGGCCTCCAACCACGTGTGGGAACGGCGGGCGTTCTCATTGACGGGGACCCTTCGGATGGCGCCCAAGATTTCCCTTCAGAAGTCCTGGAACTCCTGGTGGGTAACCGGGGCTCCTTCGGCTCGGTTTGGTTGGGCAGACTGTCGCCGACCGACCCGGCTGAGCGCAGGCTCCCGCCCTTGGGATGGGGGTCTGGGATGGTTCGGAGCCGAGTTGGAAGCGGCTCCTCCCCTGCCACGGCTGCCCTGTCGGTTCGAGATTACCCCCCGCAGGTCGCTCTGGACCGGACGGGAGGCGTTGGGCTGGGGCCCGTGACTGGCCCCTTTGTTGTTTGATCCCTGAGCATTGGCCGCGATACCTTGCGGAGGCACATCGTGTCGGTGTGCAGAGGTAACATCTTTTGCGGCCTTGGGCACCATGTGAGCTCGAGTCGACGGTGGTGCCGACGGGGGCGGAGCTCGGGTCGGCGTCTACGAGGGTACCGTCGGAAGCGAGGTTCGGGTTGGCGTCTACGATAGATAGTTTCCCAAAGACGGCGCCATCCTAATGCGGTTAGTTTTTGGTAAACGTATGGATGCACCAGGCGTGAGTTCTTACTCGATATTGAAGGAGGAGAAACCTATGTAGACAACCCTCGACTGGACGAACGGTACTGAGGTAGGCAGTATTGAGGTGGAGGCTGATGCTCGGCTCGGATCTTTGGGGCTCAGACCCGAGGGTCTCGTGTACCTGCAGATGGTCTCGGAACACCGGGGTTGGTCTCGGTAGCAGACCCTCCGACGATCTAGTCAGTCACTAAGGGAGAGTAACAGTAACTAGGGTTTAAGTGCCGAAAGTTTGATTACCTGGAGAAGGAGTAGGGGTCTGGTATTTATAGAAGATGCCAACCGGGTCTGGACCCGTTTGGGGCCGGGTCTGGACCTGTTGCCCGTGAGGCTGAAGCGGTGGAAACTAGGGTGGTATAGGGCTGACGTGGCAGATGTCCGGGCGATTTTCGGGCTGACGTGGCAGCGGCCCGGGCGGTTTTCCGACGCTGACGTGGCGGATCTGGGGGATCAGAAGGTGCGCGTATCCTGAGGGGATCCCGTGGCCTAGGATGGGCCACGTCATTTCTATCCCATATCAGAAGTTCATGGATCGTAATCTGAGTTAAGATTGGTACCAATCAGCAATAATCAAGAATGAATTAGTACATAACTACATATTACATATTGCAGAAGAATCAGCAATCTGGGGTGACTGCAACCTTTAATGAAAGGATAAATAAATAGAGAGAAAGATTTTCTTTTCTTTTTAAGGAAAAGGTGGAGTATGACCACCCTGTTTCATTAATAAGGAGTTAATAAAAGAAACTCAGAGTACTGAGCAAAGTATAGAGTTCTACAAAAAAAAAAAAAACATAGATCCTCCCCAAGAATGGGGGGTGGAACAAAAGAATGATCAAAACATACATGCATCCAACAAAAGTACAATAGAGCATCTAACCCCCCCCCCCCCAACAAAACCCTGGGTGGTGGGGATCGATCAGCAGTAAAAGGCCAGAAGAACAGAACAGACTCGTCCCTCAGTCGAGCGTCAGCCCGATCTCGACTTCATTGTCATCGTACTCCTCTACCTGGAAGACGCTTGCAATCCTCCCTCGAGGACCCTTTTTTTTTTTGAAGAAAAAGGTAGAGTATGGCCACTCTATTTCATTAATAAAGAGTTAATAAAACAAACTCAGAGTACTGAGCCAAGTACAAGAACCTACAATACAACAAAAGTACATAAATCCACCCCAAACATGGGGGGTGGTGCAAAAACATACAAGGTACCAAACATACTTGCCTATGTAGTACAAAACATTCATGCATCGAAGCAAAAGTACACAAAGGACAAACAAAGTACATCAAAACATCTACTCCCCCCAACAAAACTCTGGGGTGGTGGGGATCAAAATCCTGACATAATCGTAAATGTTAGACAGCTAGGGCACGCCCCTCAGTCTAGCGTCGGCCCAATCTTGACTTCATTATCATCGTACTCCTCCACCTAGAAGACGTTCGCGATCCTCCCCCTAGGACCTACTGTGGCAACATTTTCCCAAAAGAAAATAAGATGCATAATGTGAGTTAGATTACTAAAAATACTATTAAGTCCCACGAAAGTAAAAATTATTCCTATCTAGCCAAAGATTCCAGGTCGTAGCGGCGATAGCAATAAACCAAGCTTCTCTCATTGTTCGTCTCTCATTAGCAAACTTTGGTCCTACTCACAAATCCTCATACTTACTAGGGTAATCAATTGTCTGCAGGGCTCTAAGTACCTCCACTAGGACTGTTTTGCTTCTGGGACATTCCAAAAAAGATGGTCTCTAGTTTTAGGGTCAGTGTTGTAGAACCCACAGGTAGAGTCCAAATTTGGTTGGCATTTCACAAGGTTCTCTCTAGTCAATATTGCGTCATTCAGCACCAACCAAGGAAAACTTTAACTTTCAGTGGGGTTTTCACCTTCCAAACCACACCCGACCCACTCAGGCTGCATCCCCTAAAGTGAATGCGGTTGTAAATGGAGCGAACCGTGAAAGTAACATTCTTTTCCAGTCCCCAAGACTTCCTATCGGGACCTTCTGAGCATATAATTCCAGCGCTGGCAATATAGGTCTGAAGTTCCATGAGCCTATGTTGGGAGCCCGGGTCAAGGGGATATTTAAAGGCCGGTTTCCAAGAACTTCTTCTCCGTGCTGCGGCCACCGTGCAGTGCGATTGGGATTCTTGGCCATACAAATCATGGAACATGGCTCTAAGTGTGTGATCACCACACCACTTATCGCACCAGAATCTGGTGAGTCTGTCATTCCCACTAGATGATGTCACAATGCTTATGAGTGGGTCGTAGGCCTTAGCGATACCTCTCCAAAACCAGGAGACGCGAGGGCCTACCCTGAAACCTAGATTTCTCATCCCATTCCCATGCAGATATGACAGAATGAAATCCTGCCATCATTGATGGAAAACTTTCCACCACCATTTTCCCAAGAGAGCCAGATTCATATCTCGCAGATCAATAATACCTAGACCCCCGTGTATCTTTTTCATGCAAGCTTTTTCCCATCTGATGAGGTGATATCCACCTTTATCAGGATCTGCCTCTTCCATAGAAACCGTTTTCTAGTTCGATCAATTCTCTGGATAACCCAATGTGGCATTTCGAAAAAGGACAAATAATAAGTAGGAAGATTAGAAAGAACAACATTGATAAGCGTGACTCTGCCTCCCAAGGATAAAGCTTTACCTTTCCATCTAGCAAGATGGTTTTCCACATAGTCAATGATCGGTAACCAGTCCGCCTTCTTCAGTTTTCCCGGTTTCAGCGGTAACCCCAGATATTTAATGGGAAAACTATCGATGGAGCAGTTGATAATCGTGGCATGCTCTTATGCCTCCTCTATAGTAAGGGTAATGGGGATAAGAGCACTTTCGTGAAAGTTGACCCTGAGTCCAGACCAAGCTTCAAAACAATAAAGGATTCCTTTAAAAGCGGTAGTTTCCCCGAGATTGCCACTTCCAAATAGTAGAGTATCGTCTGCATATTGGAGGATAGAACAACCCTGGCGATTTGCTCCACTGACCACCGGCGAGATCCAGCCAGCCCTACTGCAGTTAGCCATCATGAACCGCAACACGTCTGCCACTATGGTGAAGAGAAGGGGGAGAGAGGATCTCCATGTCTAAGGCCCCTTTTGCACGAAAAAGGATGACCCGAGACCCCATTCACTAGAATAGCAGTTCTGCTGGCGGTAAGACATGTGTGGGTCCATCTGATCCATCTAGCCTCAAATCCTTTTCCAGCCAGCGCTTCAAGGAGACATTCCCATTCAACCAAGTCATAAGCTTTCTCAAAGTCCAACTTTAGGGAATAGCTTTTAGAATTAGACGTGTGGCAGTGATGGATAGTTTCTTCAGCCGTGGCTGTAATGCCCTGATTTTTCAATTTATGAAAAATTATTTATTTTGCACGGTGTGCACGTGCAATATTTTGGTTGGATTAAATCTTATAATTATTTTCATTTTGATGGGTATAAATATTTAAATATGTGCTTTCAATTATTTTTTCTTTTAAATAGATGAAAAGCCTTTTCTTTTAAAAAGCCCTTTTTCTTAAAAGCCCAAATTTAATTCATTTATTTTATCTTAAAATTGTTATTTTGGCTCATAAACTAAGGCCCATGAGTTAATTTATTTTTAAATACAACTTGTCATGTAGGATACAATTTAAAGTTTATTTTTATACAAAATTTAATGTACAAATTTTTGGGCCTAGTTGCATGCACGTGCACTACACGTACACGTGCAATATGCACATTCCTAGTAGGCCGGTTGTAATCTTTTTGGAGGGAAATCAAATTTTGGGTGGAGATCATGGTGTGGTGGTTACTTGGTTGTGGGTAGTTTATGCAACTCCTACTTTCATCCTAGCCCTCCATCTTACAACCAACTACTTGATCCTAGCCATCCATTTCATCAAGATTTTAGTATAAATACCCCCCCCCCCCCCCCCCATGGCTAGTTATTCTCGTGCAAAATCATTCTCTTCCAAAACCTATTGTTCAATTAAACTATCTAGTAGTGATTTTGTGAGTTAGAAGATTGAGAGAGTGTGGGATTGTGCTTGCAACATCAAGGGGAGGCCGGCTATATCAAGGAAGAAGGAGCTCTCGGTGAGGTGTGCTTGGAAGCTTGTGTGCGTGTCGTCTAGGAGGAGGTGCACTCGTGTTGCAAGGACTTTTTGTTGCTAATTGTGTTTGTCTCTCCATTTGAGGTGGGTAAATATTCCCTATTTCTAACATAGGAATGCATGCTAGATTTAATTAGCAAAATAATGCATGAAAATGATTAATAAGAATGCACATTTAATTGAAAGGATGATCTCTAATTGATTGAATTATGATATGCAAATTATGTGTGTTGCTATTAGTAAAATTCAAGATTGTGTGCAATAAGAATGTGGTTATAAATTGTGTGAAGAAACCTTTGTTAGTAGCATGAAAAATTATGTGCAAAAAAAATTAGTATATCGACTATGTCACTTTTATGTGCTAAATTGGAAACTTTGTATGGCGTGGTAACGAATAAATTAAGGTGTAATTTTTATGTTTGGAAAATGAATAAGAGTAGAGAATTAGTATAGAGATTGATGAAATTATAATGTCAAAAAATGTATTAGTAGTATGTCACATTAACCAAATTGTATGGTAGAAATGTGTCAATTATGGAGAAAATTATGTTTAATTATTGAAGAAATTTATTTTCATACTGGAATAAAATTCATGATGGAAAACGATTAATTCGGATTTTTACAGTATATTAGTAAGAACAATGTGAAATACAATTTTGTTGAACGTCGAAATGTTCTAAATAACAGAGAGAATAGTTTTAAAAAGGATTTCGAACTATACTTGACAACCCGAGCGCATAGCTCAAGTGGTTGGGTCGGTTTTAATCGCTACATTGGTCTGAGATCGCTAGTTCGAATCCCGTGGGTAGCATATATTTCGTTCGGTTTTTTTAAAAACAAAATCAACAGTAGCCGAGAGCATTTAATGCTCTCAGCCATACTTATGCCGTTTAGCACATTCGGCCTAGTGGCTTGTGCTGTCGGCTGTGTTCTCTGGGGTGCTGGGTTCGAATCTTGCCCTCGGCAAGATTGAAAAATAATTTTTTTGGGGGGTTTTAATTGTCAAAAAACTTATGAAAAAATATGGTTATTCTTCTAAAAATATGTAGGACTTTATAAAAATAATTTGGGGATTATTTGCATGAAATAAAACATGATTTGAGAATAAAATGTGTAAATAGAACTATGGTTCTATATTTTTATGGTTGTGAAATTGTATCTTGCAAAAAAAAATGATTTGAAATGAAGGATTAGAAGATAAATGTGGCAAGAAGAAAATTATATTGTGTGATGTGATGCAAATTATTCTCATTTGAGAATAGTGTGAAAAATGTAAAATGTGAATATTCTTTAGTGATGTGAAATTCAAAGTGAAATTGATAATTGATTAAGCCTATGAATTTTCATGTATAGTTATGGACTATTTGAACGAATTAGAAATCATGATTGGAAAAGAGAAATACTTTTGAGTATGACAAATCAACAAATGAATTTATGAGTGGAAATGCTCAAATTGGAAATTGTGAATTTGAAATTGAAACAAAGGAGTAGCTAAGTCTCCCCCCGCATTTGGAAAGAAATGAAATGAAATATCGAAATGAAAAACCAAGGTTGGTCATGTGTGAATAAATGAATAAGTCCGGTTTAGTGGAGAGGCTAACTCTAGAGCTTTGATTTTGTTCATGATTTTAATAAAACCTAAGGATTAGTACATAGTGAAGACGTGATGAAAGTAAGAGAAAAACATTGAGTATGAGGGCCATTGGATAGCGGCGAGAGCGTATCCCAGGATGTCCCATGATGAGTCTGGGCGAGGATACTGCTCCAGAGTACCGTCCCGGTGGCGACGCTCGTGGGATGTTTGAAGACTACGGGTGGTGTCATGTCTATGGTAGGAGCTGAATTGCCACAGGATGTCTGCATGATGAGTCATGTCAGCGATGGGATTCCCTCCAGGGCGCCTAGACATGAGTTCGTAGGTCAGAAAACATCTAAGATACTTACCGTAGTTACTATAGTAGATTAAGTCATGACGAGGGATTGAACCCCACAAAGTTGAAGAACGATTAAGGGCTTGCCCTCGGACCTATCTAGTATGGGATGCATAGAATCCGAACAAGTGCGCATTAGTGTCATATAATATAAATAAATGCATTAAGGACTAAGTGCACAATCACAACACGACATCAATAGGGTAGTCCCTTTAGTTTGATATGTGACAAGTTTGTATTTGCTAAATATGGAAAATAAGTTGTACTATTTCCGGCATAGAGAGGATGGCCGTGTATAATGATCGTCGGTTGAATAAACTGACGTACCCATAGTCTTATATGCAGGTAAATGGCTTGATACAGATTAAAGAGGAACAAATGCTTAAAGATTATTCAATGTTATTGTACATTTGTTTCATTATTGTAAAGTTTACTTCCGCTGTGCTGTGTAAATTGTAATGTATTCATGTAAACTCTGATGTAAAGTGAAAAGTTCAAATTTCCTTGTAAAATTGTACTAAAGGAAGTGAAAAGATCCTGTAGAACATCTCGAATTCAGTGTATTTGGGATTTGGGGCGTTACAGAGTGGTATCAGAGCCACGCTTTCACACTTGTACAAATTTATAAAGAACGACACTCTAGAAGTGGACATTAGAGTGTGTGTTTGAGTCTAGAGATTTAAATGTAAGTGACTTATATTTGTGTTGCTCTAAGACTTATGCTTCTTCCTCTCTATTTCTAAGATGGCTGATCACTTCGACCCTGCTAGAGACGACGACTGGCATATCATTGAAGAAGAGTACCATCCTGGACAGGCAGATTCTGAGGACGAGTACTACCCAGGGTAAGCAGATTCTGACGGAGAAGAATGGCCTGAATCCCGAGAGATCACCCTACCTCCGGATTCATCTGATGACTCTTCTTCTGACGAAGAAGAAGAACCAGTTCCAAATAGTCTTGTGACTTCTCTTCAGAGGCAAGTAGAAACACTGCGAGAGAGAGTCGGATTATTGGAGGCTCAGCTGGCAAAGCACAAGGACGACTATTCTGTTCTCAGTCATCGTATATGGGAACTCGAGAAGAAGAAGAATTTGACAGATGTGCTGAAGGATGAAGTTGATGAACTACGGGGAGAACTTCGAGAAGCGAAGAGGAACCGTAGGAGTTAGACTGTTGTAGCTTCTACTATTTTCATTCTGATGTCAAGAAATATTTTTCAATTCGAATGTATAAAGTTTGGAATTCAATGAAATACAAGTAAATTCTGTCTTATACTTCAAATTTAATGGATCTTTTGCATCAGAATATGGCTAGAAGAGGAGCTAGAAGCGGAAAAGGTCTGGATCTGGAAACGAAACTTGCGAGAGTCTATCAGACGCTCAATGCCGTGGCTATGAATCAGAACCAAGGAAGGGGACCTGCGAATCCGATACCCGAAGCGATTAAACTAGTGGAATCATTCAAACGAATGAAACCACCTGTATTCGAAGGGAAGTCAGACCCTGATGCGGCTGACAACTGGATTCGTCAGGTGGAGACAATCTTTGAAGTGCTGGAGACCCCTGAAGGCAGCAAGGTGAAGTTGGCGACTCTGCAACTTGAGAAGGACGCGGCTGTGTGGTGGCAGTCGATGAAGAGGACCATGGGAGGCATAGTGCTTGGCTGGGAGGAATTTCTGGAAGAATTCCGCAGTCACTATTTTCCCTCCGATGTTCAAGAGAAGAAGGCTATGGAGTTTTTGTCGCTACAGCAAGGTAGCATGTCAGTGAGAGAGTACGAGACCAAATTTACTCAGCTCTCTAGGTATGCTCCTGAACTAGTGATGGATGAGGCTAAGAAGGCTCGTAAGTTCGAGCATGGATTGAGGCCGAACTTGAGGTCTCGGATGATACCTCTTGGTATCAGAAGATTTGACAAGTTGGTCAAGAGAGCAGCAGCAACGGAAGCAGATATGGAGCAGTTCCATGTTGTTCAGAACCGGAGGAACAACTGACAGTCTGGAAAGAGGCCCGCACATTCTGGGAGTTTCAAGGGGCAACCATCTGCACAAAGGTTCAAACCGACAGGGACGAACGCTATTAGTGTGGCTGGGGGACCTGGGAACAATGTGGTGAGACCTCCTGCGGTGACTTGCTACAACTGTGGTGAAACGGAACATTACAAATCTCAATGTCTCAAGCCACAGAGTGGTAATAGCAATACACCAACGCAGCAGACTGGGAAGAGATCGTACCAACCAGGGCGAGTATTTGCCTTGACGGAAGCTGATGCAGATGAGGTTGATCATGTCATCACTGGTACAAGGGCTGATGTTTAGAGGTTTTGTCATTTCTTTTTCTCGCTGTTTAGTGAACTGTTACGTAATGAGTGTTTATTATGTAACAGGAGAACTTTATCTTAATGAAATGAAAGCTGTTGTGTTGTTCGATACTGGATCCTCTCATACTTTTGTGTCTCCTAAATTTCCTAAAGTGTTGGGAGTTGAACCGAAAATTTTTCCAGGCAAGAACTTAGCAGTAGCTACTCCATCAGGGGAAACTTTACCCACTGATCGGTATTATACTGATTGTAAGATTGTGATTGGAGATCGAATCTTTGGCATTGATCTGATCGAGCTGACTATCTTGGGAGTCAATGTTATCATTGGCATTGATTGGATGTCAGTGTACAGTGCAAGCATCGAGTGCAAGGCTAAGACGGTAATAGTGAAGGCTCCAGGTGGACCTGAAGTCACTTTCCAAGGGAAGAAGAAGTGTTCTAGGCTGGTGGCAAGTATCCGCAAGGAAAAGACTCCTGTAGAAGTGCAAGGGATTCCTGTGGTTCGGGACTATCCGACTGTGTTCTTGGAAGATTTTCCTAGGTTACCACCGCATCGTGATGTAAAGTTCAGCATCACTGTTCAGCCGGGAAGTGCACCCATTTCTAAGGCACCGTATAGGATGGATCCAGTGGAACAGGATGAGGTGAAACGGCAGATTGAGGAACTGTTGGAGAAAGGCTTTATTCAACCTAGTGCGTCACCTTGGAAAGCACCAGTGCTTTTGGTAAAGAAGAAGGATGGATCGATGAGAATGTGTATCAACTACCGGGAGCTGAATAAGGTCACTGTTCAGAATAAGTATCCTATTCCTCGAATTGATGACTTGTTCGATCGTCTACAAGGAGCAGCTGTATTCTCCAAAATAGATCTTCGATCAGGATATCACCAGGTTCGAGTGAAAGCTGAAGATGTGCACAAAACTGCATTTAGAACTCGACATGGGCATTACGAATTCTTAGTTATGCCATTTGGAGTGACGAATGCACCCGCAATCTTCATGGATTTGATGAACAGAGTTCTGAGGTCATTCATTGATTCTTTCGTCGTGGTGTTTATCGACGATATTCTCGTGTACTCCAAGTCAGAGGAGGAGCACACCGAGCATCTGGCAGCAGTTTTGAAGAAGCTGGAAGAGCAGCAGTTGTATGCCAAGTTATCCAAGTGTGATTTCTGGAAATCTGAAGTGGCATTCCTAGGTCACATCCTTTCTAAGGAGGGAGTGGCAACTGACCCTCAGAAGATAGAGGCAGTGAGAGATTGGGCTAGGCCTACTACAGTAAAAGAAGTCAGAAGTTTTCTTGGAATGACTGGATACTATAGGAGATTCATTCAAGGTTATGCTCAGATAGCTGTACCGCTTACTGGACTGACCAAGAATAATGTGAACTTCAAGTGGACGGAGCAATGTGAGGCGAACTTTCAGGAGTTGAAAGAGAAACTGACTATTGCACCTATTTTGGCTTTGCCTAGAGCAGGTGTTGAGTATGATGTTTACAGCGATGCTTCACATCGTGGGCTTGGTTGTGTCTTAATGCAAGAAGGAAGAGTAATCGCTTATGGGTCTAAGCAACTACGACCGCATGAGAAGAATTACCCGACTCATGATCTAGAGTTGGTTGCGATTATCTTTGCCCTGAAGCAATGGAGGCACTACGTGTACGGTGAGAAGTTGAACATGTACATGGACCACAAGAGCTTGAAGTATATATATCAGCATAGGGATCTGAATTTGAGGCAGCGGAGATGGTTGGAAGTGCTTGAGGACATGCGACCTGAGATCAAGTATCATCCTAAAAAAGCTAATGTTGTTGCTGATGCACTTAGTCGCAAGAGCAGTTTAGCCAGTTTGATTACAACTCAGAAGCATCTGACTGAGGAATTGGACCGAGCAGGTATTGAGGTTGTCTTGCAAGGATTGGGAGCATCTTTGGCTCAGTTGAGGCTTCAGCCTACACTGAATGAAAGGATCATTGCAAGTCAGGAGGTTGATGCTGATATTTTGGAGATGAAGGAGCAGGTTGGTACTGGCAGGTAGCCCGGATTTCAAATCAGGGATGGAGTGCTGTGGTTTGGAGAGAGACTATGTGTTCCGAATCAGGCAGACCTGAAAGAGAGTATTCTTCAGGAGGCGCATGCTACTCTTTTGTCTGTACAACCTGGGAGTACTAAGATGTACAAAGACATCAAACAGCATTTCTGGTGGTCAGGTTTGAAGCGGGATGTGGCTGAATTTGTGGCGAAGTGTGAGGTTTGTCAGTAAGTCAAAGCCGAAAATCAGAGATCCGGAGGTCTATTACAGCCGTTACCTATTCCGGAATGGAAGTGGGATAACATCAGTATGGATTTCATTACGGGATTGCCTAAGAGTTCTAAAGGCAATGATGCGATTTGGGTTATAGTCGATCGACTGACCAAGTCCGCTCACTTTTTGGCGATGAAACTCACTGCTTCAATGGACAAGTTGGCTGAGTTGTATGTTGGCGAGATCGTCCGGCTTCATGGTATCCCGTCAACTATTGTATCTGATCGAGATGCGCGGTTTACTTCGCATTTCTGGAGGAGTCTTCAGACAGCTTTGGGTACTAAGACAGATTTCAGCACTGCTTTTCATCCGCAAAACCGATGGGCAGACCGAGAGAGTCAACCGTATTCTTGAGGATATGCTTCGGTGTTGTATATTAGACTTTGGAGGCAGTTGGAAAAGGCATTTACCTTTGGTAGAGTTTGCCTACAACAACAGTTTTCAAGCTAGCATCGGGATGGCACCGTACGAAGCTTTGTATGGCAGGAAGTGCAGAACGCCTGTTTGTTGGTTTGAAGTTGGGGAGTGTCAGTTGTTTGGTCCTGAGCTTGTGCAGCAAACCTCTGAGAAGATTGTTCTGATCAGGAAAAGGTTTGTAGAAGCTCAGAGCAGGCAGAAAAGCTATGCAAACAACCGGAGAAGGGACCTTGAGTTTGAGGTTGGTGTCTTCGTCTTTCTGAAAGTATCACCCAGTAAAGGTGTGGTTCGATTTGGCAAAGGCGGGAACTTAGCCCCGAGGTTTATAGGCCCGTACAAGATATTGAAAAGGATCGGTAAAACTGCTTACCGGCTTGAATTACCGGAAGAGTTATCTCAGGTGCACAATGTCTTTCATGTGTCTATGCTCAGAGGTTATATTCCAGATCCGAGTCATCATTTGCCTGAAGTGCCGGAAGGTTTGCAGTTGGATCTGAATTACATCGAGTCTCCTGTCGAGATTGTTGATCGTCGAGAGAAAGTCTTGAGGAATAAGACGATACCGATGGTCAAGGTAGTCTGGAGAAACCATTTGGTTGAAGAGGCTACTTGGGAGTCTGAGGAGAGGATGTTGAAGGACTATCCTGAGCTTTTTGCTTGATTGTATCTTTGTATCTTTTTGTTCTTGTGTGAGTGTTGTATTTTTGTTTCTCTCACTCTTGACTGTAGTTCCGGGGACGGAACTATTCTAAGGAGGGAGTGTTGTAATGCCCTGATTTTTCAATTTATGAAAATTTTTTTATTTTGCACGGTGTGCACGTGCAATATTTTAGTTGGATTAAATCTTATAATTATTTTCATTTTGATGGGTATAAATATTTAAATATGTGCTTTCAATTATTTTTTCTTTTAAATAGATGAAAAGCCTTTTCTTTTAAAAAGTCCTTTTTCTTAAAAGCCCAAATTTAATTCATTTATTTTATCTTAAAATTGTTATTTTGGCCCATAAACTAAGGCCCATGAGTTAATTTATTTTTAAATACAACTTGTCATGTAGGATACAATTTAAAGTTTATTTTTATACAAAATTTAATGTACAAATTTTTGGGCCTAGTTGCATGCACGTGCACTACACGTACACGTGCAATATACACATTCCTAGTAGGCCGGTTGTAATCTTTTTGGAGGGAAATCAAATTTTGGGGGGAGATCATGGTGTGGTGGTTACTTGGTTGTGGGTAGTTAATGCAACTCCTACTTTCATCCTAGCCCTCCATCTTACAACCAACTACTTGATCCTAGCCCTCCATTTCATCAAGATTTTAGTATAAATACCCCCCCCCCCCCCATGGCTAGTTATTCTTGTGCAAAATCATCTCTTCCAAAACCTATAGTTCAATTATACTATCTAGTAGTGATTTTGTGAGTTAGAAGATTGAGAGAGTGTGGGATTGTGCTTGCAACATCAAGGGGAGGCCGGCTACATCAAGGAAGAAGGAGCTCCCGGTGAGGTGTGCTTGGAAGCTTGTGTGCGCGTCGTCTAGGAGGAGGTGCACTCGTGTTGCAAGGACTTTTTGTTGCTAATTGTGTTTGTCTCTCCATTTGAGGTGGGTAAAATTTTCCTATTTCTAACATAGGAATGCATGCTAGATTTAATTAGCAAAATAATGCATGAAAATGATTAATAAGAATGCACATTTAATTGAAAGGATGATCTCTAATTGATTGAATTATGATATGCAAAGTATGTGTGTTGCTATTAGTAAAATTCAAGATTGTGTGCAATAAGAATGTGGTTATAAATTGTGTGAAGAAACCTTTGTTACTAGCATGAAAAATTATGTGCAAAAAAAAATTAGTATATCGACTATGTCACTTTTATGTGCTAAATTGGAAACTTTGTATGGCGTGGTAACGAATAAATTAAGGTGTAATTTTTATGTTTGGAAAATGAATAAGAGTAGAGAATTAGTATAGAGATTGATGAAATTATAATGTCAAAAAATGTATTAGTAGTATGTCACATTAACCAAATTGTATGGTAGAAATGTGTCAATTATGGAGAAAATTATGTTGAATTATTGAAGAAATTTATTTTCATACTGGAATAAAATTCATGATGGAAAACGATTAATTCGGATTTTTACAGTATATTAGTAAGAACAATGTGAAATGCAATTTTGTTGAACGTCGAAATGTTCTAAATAACAGAGAGAATGGTTTTAAAAAGTATTTCGAACTATACTTGACAACCCGAGCGCATAGCTCAAGTGGTTGGGTCGGTTTTAATCGCTACAGTGGTCTGAGATCGCTGGTTCGAATCCCGTGGGTAGCATATATTTCGTTCGGTTTTTTTAAAAACAAAATCAACTGAAGCCGAGAGCATTTAATGCTCTCCGCCATACTTATGCCGCTTAGCACATTCGGCCTAGTGGCTTGTGCTGTCGGCTGTGTTCTCTGGGGTGCTAGGTTCGAATCTTGCCCTCGGCAAGATTGAAAACAATTTTTTTTGGGTTTTTTAATTGTCAAAAAAATTATGAAAAAATATGGGTATTCTTCTAAAAATACGTAGGACTTTATAAAAATAATTTGGGAATTATTTGCATGAAATAAAACATGATTTGAGAATAAAATGTGTAAATACAACTATGGTTCTATATTTTTATGGTTGTAAAATTGTATCTTGCAAAAAAAAATGATATGATATGAAGGATTAGAAGATTAATGTGGCCAGAAGAAAATTATATTGTGTGATGTGATGCAAATTATTCTCATTTGAGAATAGTGTGAAAAATGTGAAATGTGAATATTCTTTAGTGATGTGAAATTCAAAGTGAAATTGATAATTGATTAAGCATATGAATTTTCATGTATAGTTATGGACTATTTGAACGAATTAGAAATCATGATTGGAAAAGAGAAATACTTTTGAGTATGACAAATCAACAAATGAATTTATGAGTGGAAATGCTCAAAATGGAAATTGTGAATTTGAAATTGAAACAAAGGAGTAGCTAAGTCTCCTCCGGCATTTGGAAAGAAATGAAATGAAATATTGAAATGAAAAACCAAGGTTGGTCATGTGTGAATAAATGAATAAGTGCGGTTTAGTGGAGAGGCTAACTCTAGAGCTTTGATTTTGTTCATGATTTTAATAAAACCTAAGGATTAGTATATAGTGAAGACGTGATGAAAGTAAGAGAAAAACATTGAGTATGAGGGCCATTGGATAGCGGCGAGAGCGTATCCCAGGATGTCTCATGATGAGTCTGGGCGAGGATACTGCTCCAGAGTACCGTCCCGGTGGCGACGCTCGTGGTTTCATGTCTATGGTAGGAGCTGAATTGCCACTGGATGTCTGCATGATGAGTCATGTCAGCGATGGGATTCCCTCCAGGGCGCCTAGACATGAGTTCGTAGGTCAGAAAACATCTAAGATACTTACCGTAGTTACTGTAGTAGATTAAGTCATGACGAGGGATTGAACCCCACAAAGTTGAAGAACGATTAAGGGCTTGCCCTCGGACCTATGTAGTATGGGATGCATAGAATCCGAACAAGTGCGCATTAGTGTCATATAATATAAATAAATGCATTAAGGACTAAGTGCACAATCACAACACGACATCAATAGGGTAGTCTCTTTAGTTTGATATGTGACAAGTTTGTATTTGCTAAATATGGAAAATAAGTTATACTATTTCCGGCATAGAGATGATGGCCGTGTATAATGATCGTCGGTTGAATAAACTGACGTACCCAGTCTTATATGCAGGTAAATGGCTTGATACAGATTAAAGAGGAACAAATGCTTAAAGATTATTCAATGTTGTTGTACATTTGTTTCATTATTGTAAAGTTTACTTCCGCTGTGCAGTGTAAATTGTAATGTATTCTTGTAAACTCTGATGTAAAGTGAAAAGTTCAAATTTCCTTGTAAAATTGTACTAAAGGAAGTGAAAAAAACTTGTAGAACATCTCGAATTCAGTGTATTTGGGATTCGGGGCGTTACAGTGGCCATATTGTCCTGTATACACCATCCTTTAATGAACTCGTTTGTTCGTTACTAACAATTCCGTTTATCACTTTTCCCAACCTATTAGCCATGGTCTTGGTGATAATCTTAATTGAGCAGTTAAGGAGACTAATAGGGCGAAAATCTCCCAGCCGCAGATAGTCTTCTTACTTAGGAATCAACACCACTTCGGTAAAATTAATTCTACCTAATTTAAGTTTATGTTCATAGAGATCAGCGAACAACTTAAGTAGATCGTCCTTGATTTCCTTCCAGAACACCTAGTAGAAAAGGATTGGGAACCCATCTGGACCTGGGGCTTTGTCCTTTCCTGGTTTATGTACTGCCTCCTGAATTTCCTTTTCCGTAAAAGGATCTTCAAGGGATCGAAACATGGGGTCAAATTCGTTCGCGAAATCTTGCCAGAATTTGTGGTGAAGAGGGACTCTCAAATCCACCTTCTGTCCAAAGAGACGTTTAAAGTAGGATCGGAATGCTACCCTGATATCTTCGTCCCCCTGTATCTCTCTAGACTCTGAGTGGACCGAATGGATGAGGTTAGATCTACGACGTGCACTGGCAATACGGTGGAAGAAAGTTGATTCGCGTCTCCTTCCTTGAGCCACAAAATTCTGGATCGCTATTGCCATTTGAGTTCTTCCATTCTATAAAGTTGGTGAATGTCTTCTCGCAGCTGAATCAACCTATTCCGCTTCTCTTGTACCAGTAACCTAGTCTCCTCTATCTTTTCCATCTCCTCAATACCTTCAAGGAGGAAATTTTTTGCTTTCCAGATCGGTGCAAATCTGGTCCGGTTCCATTTCCTGAGTTTGGTCCGCAGTCTTCTGATTTTTTCGCACCAGATTGTGGTTACTTCAGTCCCTTTAGTCGGGCGGGACCAGTTCTCATTTACCATGTGATGGAAGCCTTGGATTTCCAACCATGCTTTCTCAAATCTAAACTTGGGGGATTTTCTGGGATGAACTTCTCCGGAGGTGATGACAATAGGGACATGATCTAAGGTTGGTTTAGGAAGGGACTTGGCCCATATCAAAGGAAATTTGGCCTCCCAGTCTGTGGAGACCAAGATCCTATCAAGCTTTGCTAAGATAGGCGCCGCTTGCATGTTTGACCAGATGAAAAGCCTATTAGTGATGGGAATGTCCACCAGTTCTAGGTCAGCGATGACCTCGTTGAACGTTTCCCTATCAGAGTCACTAGATCTTCTACCCCTGTGTTCAGAGAAAAACCTGGTGTTGTTGAAATCGCCCCCCACAACCCAGGGGTATGGCCAACATGCGTGAATTGCTTGTTGTTCATTCCAAAATTCCAGCCTAGCTACAGTTGTGTGCAGACCATAAACCGTCGTAATTGACTGGGACCACAGGTCGAATTTACGTAGGAGCTGGACTAATAACGAGAATTGACCGTGGATTACGTCTAGGCAAACAAACAACTCGGGATTAAACCCTAAGGCAATACCCCCAGAGGCCACAAAAGAAGGGCAAATTTTCCATTCAGAAATACGACACCCCCTCAGTCTACTTAGTCTAGCAATATTGGTCAATTTGGTTTCTTGCAGACCAACAATGCTAACTTTCGATTTGGCGATGACATCCCTAACCATTTCCCGTTTTCCTCATCTGCCCAGGCTCCTAACATTTCAGAAGAGAGCCTCCATTAACTACAATTAAGCATGGGACCATGAATCGCTTTGGTAGACGAGTTCGAAATTAGTTTAACCCACCCCCTAATCTTATTAAGGAGGAAAGCGTTCCTATCAGTATCGCTCACCACAAGACCACAGGTTTTGGCAAGACTAAAAATCTCAGAATCAGTAATGAAATTAAAAATAGATGCTAGGAAGGAGCATGTACCTCCGTTGCCTGTCTTAAAAGATTTAGTGGCTGTAGCAATCTCCAAATAGTCATCTAAGGAGTCCTCAATAGCCCTCTTAGCGACTCTCTGATCCCTCACACCTGTACCGCCATGAGAAGAGATAAGAGCCGACGGTTGCAAAGTAGGGAATGTGGAAGGTACAAAATCGGGGGAGATACTAGGTGAATCATCAGCCAGTCCCTCCGAATCCAAAGACTCTCTTCCGAATATACATAACCATCTTCGAGATTTAGCCTATCCTCATGATCGTATTCATCACCCAAGACATGAGACGACACAGGGCACGAGATAATATTAGTTAGGCTCGCGCATTTGGCCCTAGACAAGTTGCTTAACATGGACCCCTCTTTGGGCCCATTTAAAAGGCCCAAAGTTGAATTAATAAAAAACCCTCGGAGTCCAATAGCATCTGTTCTTTATTGAGCCCTTATAAACTTTGTGAGACAGCATACCTTTTCTTTACGCTGCGAGACTCCGTACCCTTTCTGTCGACTTTGTTAAATGGTATGCAACGTGTCTTCTCTTGAGTGGTAGGCGGAGCGCTCGAGGGCATTATACACGAGGCCTTTGGCATTGTAGACGAAGCGTTGGGCGTTAGGGTCGAAGAAAGGGGAGTCCTCGAGGACCTGTTGCAGCGGTAGTAGCCCAAACGGAAATAAGATGCATAATATGAGTCAAATTAACAGATTTACAATTACTAGTCCAACAAAACTAACAGTTATTCCTATCTAGCCAAAGGACCCAGGTCGTAGCAGTGATAGCGATAAACCAAGCTTCTCTTATAGATCATTTCTCAGTAGCAAACTTTGAGCCTACCCACAGATCCTCATAATACTAGGGTACTCATTCGTCCTCATGGCACTGAGTACCTTAACGAGGACCGTTTTGCTCGTGGGACACTCCAGAAATAGATGGTCTCTAGTCTCGGGGACAGCATTATGGAACCCACAGATAGAATCCAGATTCGGTTGGCATTTATCCAGGTATCTCTAGTCAAAATTGTATCGTTCAGAACCAACCATAAGAAGATTTTTATTTTCTGCAAGTTTTTCGCCTTCCAAATAATACCCGACCATTTCGGGCGACATCCCCTAAATGAATGCGGCTATAAAGGGAGCAAAAAGTGAACATGCCATTCTTTTCCAGTCCCCAAGTCCTATCGAGCCCCTGAGAGCATTTAATTCTAGAGTTGGCGATATGGGCCTGAAGCTCCATGAACCTAAGCTGAGATCCCGAGTCCAGCGACTGTTTAAAAGCTGGTTTCCAGGAGCTTCTTCTCCAGACTGCGGCCATCGGGCAGTACGGTTGTGACGCTCGAGCATACAAATCAGGGAACAGATCTCTAACTGTGTGGTCACCACACTACTTATTCCACCAGAATCTAGTAAGTCTGCCATTACCAATAAACAACGTCACACGGCAATTGAAAAGTTCATAGGCCTTAGCAATTCCTCTCCAGAGCCAGGAGACGCGTGGACCCACCCTGAAGCCCAAATTTCTCATCCCATTCCCATGCAGGTATGCCTGAACAAAATCTTGCCACCCTTCTCCGTTAGGGTGAATGATTTTCCACCACCATTTATCCAGAAAAGCAAGATTCATATCTCGAAGGTCAATAATGCCTAGGCCTCCGTGCATCTTCTTCATACATGCTTTTTCCCATCTGATGAGGTGATAGTCGCCTCTATCAGGACTTGCACCCTTCCATAAAAACTGCTCTCGGATGCGATCAATTCTCTGGATAACCCATCGTGGCATTTCGAAGAAGGACAAATAATAAGTTGGTAGATACGAAAGGACTGCATTGATAAGCGTGACTCTCCCTCCCAATGACAAAGCTTTACCTTTCCATCCTACAAGACAGTTCTCCACCCGATCAATGATGGGTAACCAATCAGCCTTCTTGAGCTTTCCAGGTCTCAGCAGGAGCCCTAGGTACTTAATGGTATGGGTGGAAAACTATTATCCGAGCCGACCAATCCGAACTAATCCAACCCGAACCGACTGGTTTTTAGCCGAACCAATTAGGGGTTTGGGTTGGCCCGGTTCTTGATCTTCAACAACCAACTGGACCGATTCGGTTGTTGGATGGGACTTTCAAATAACCGATGAAACCAAACCGACCGTACATTTATGCATAAGTCCATAAAAAATATAGTTCTTCTTTAATTTCTTGAATATACAAATTGACATTTCTCAATTTTTTGGAGATACAAATGGTCTTCTTTAATACAAATCGAGCAGTTGTTCTACCTATATTTTGATTCTCCATAATCATGTGTGTTATGTTGTTGAGAAATGTTTGATTTACAGTGTGGCCCAGCTTAATAGAATCATGAAGTTGATGTAACATTTAGTAGTTACATTAATCAAGTCAAGCAGAAATTGTTAACTAAATCTTTTTTTTATTGTACCTGAAATTCAATTAGTTATGGTTATTGATGTTTCTTTTATGATAATAAACTAAGATTACAGAAGTATGCAAGTGAAAAAAGCAGTTTATCTCACCCATTTAAACGTCATCATTTCAAACAATTGGTGCAAAATTCATTAACAACTTGTGGTTTTATGAATCTTCATTTTAAATTCATTTCTGAATAACAAATAGCAGGTTGTTTCTTAAGTTTGATTGAAGTTGATCTTCTAAATTTCAACAAAATTATGAATAATGTTGAAGGTGAAAAGTTGCACGCCAACTCCATCCAATCCAATCCAAACCGAGCTTAATCGGCTTGGATGGAAACCGATCAAATTAAGGTTCGAATTGGTTGCAGATAAGAAAATTAAAAAATCGATCTTCTTTGGATCGATGGTGGATGGTCCATATTAGGTCGGATACCGAACGATGCCCACCCCTACTAATGGGGAAACTCTAGATGGAACAGTTGAGTATCGTGGCATGTTCTTGTGCCTCCTCTGGGGTTAAGGCAATGGGGATAAGAGCACTTTTGGTGAAAATTAACCCTGAGGCCAAACCAAGCTTCAAAACTATAAAGAATTCCTTTGAAAGCGGTTATTCCCCCGAGGTTGTCATTTCCAAACAGGAGTATCGTCTGCATATTGGAGGATTGAACTGATGAAACTGCGATGATTCCCAGGACCACGGATTGGTGTGTGTATCGATTATAAAAGCTTAACAGATTTAATACGTGATCTAACCCTTTATAGCGGAATCTATGGTTCACGAATTATACCTGCGATGAGAAGAAGACGATAGTTTCTAGCAACCTCGAGCCGTCAGCGACCCCAAAATCTTCTGCACGTATTCCTTCCTCTGGTTGGACGTCGGGTGGGCGACGGTCTCCCAACCTTTCTTCTCCTTGGCTGACCTCTCTTTCTCACCTTACGTGAATCACGAATTTAGAGAAAACTTCTTATCTCTGATAATCATATGACGGCCAGAGAATAGAGGATATATATATAAGGCTACGGCAGGGACCATGAGGAGAAATTAGGGTTAGGTCTCCTAACGAATCTGGGTATCCCATGTTCAGCCCGAACACACAACCCAGACCCATTAACAATAGCTCGGTCCACTAAAGAGCTATTGTTGCACTACCTTCCTAATCCCAAATTATATTTATGGGCTCCTTTTGTTATATGCTCGTTCAGCTCCCCATGTTAAGATATCGAATGTCCGTCGATCAAATTAAATTACTGACAACTATATTGATCAACATCTTTTATCCTTAAGTAGTACCACTCAACTTTATTTGTCATGTCGGATGTAATCCACCTGCAGGGTTTACATGACAATCCTTATGAGCTCCTTAAGGGTACATCATCAACCCGACGTATCGGGACATGGATTCTTTTTACAATCAATAGCCCATCATACATACAATGCTATTACCCAATTCATAGAGGTTGTTGATCCATAATGAATCTCACTCTTTTATGAGTCAAAGTAATGCACACTGTATATACATGTCTGTTATTATATCTGGATTAAGAGCATAAGCATCCACAATAACAGAGGTGTTTGTTCTCTTTTGTAGTCAGTACAAAGAGAACAACCTCAAGTGGTCCTGTTCAATACACACAAAGTGTACTAGTGTAAACCTATAGTCAAGATAGACTAATACCAGATTACACTACAACCTTTCCAATGGATTGTCCAAGTCTGTCTAGGTTGTGAACTATTTATATATTCCATAGGGAACTGATAATATGATCTTCTGTGTGTCACCTCACACCCATATTATCAACCTTATAGAATATCAGATACTTGCATTAATATTATAATAAACACAATATGCAAACATATGCCCATATGATTCTCATTCAAAAAAAATACGGAAATAAAGTTAATACAAAAGTGATGTTTTCAGTATATAACCCTAACATGAACAACCTTGACGACTGACTCCACTGGCCACCGACGAGATCCAGCCGGCCCATCTGCAGTTAGCCATCTCCTTAATACGATGAATCAAGGATTTAAACCATCAAGTTTCAAATCATTTTACAACTATCTCTAAACCTACATCCACCCTTTCTACTGGTGCTAAGTTCAATAAAAGGAAAGTGCAGGCAAGATACAGGTTTATACTAACAGTTTCCTATTGGAACTTGGAGCAGATTATTGCTCCAATATTTTGATTAGACAAGATAATTCCAGAATGAGATAAAATTGTTCAATACGCGTTTAGCACACATACACCAAACTGCTTACTTACATGATAGAAACAATGAATGAGCTAATGAATGAGCTACTGATGTTATGAAAATGGAATGTGCTTTCTGCCAATTATGACATTCCAGAAAATGTTCCATGGCCTTTGGCAAATCTCCATAGTACTGAAAATATATCGCCTGCACCAATACAATATAACCACGTCCAATCACTAATTAGCACACATAAATCAACTATAGAAATCAAACGAAAGTTCATTTCATGCACTAGTGAATCAAAATTAAATACACCTACCAATGCCTCATGCAACCATGCTGATGGTACACCAAGGTCTTCATTGAACTGCTTCTGCATCTCATCTGTGCTCCACATTTTACAGTATTGCAACAAAATTTATCTGATGATATTCCAATGAATATACAGCCTGTCATCATTATAAGGCATGTGTAAGACAAGATATATAGCCAAAATGCACTGCCCTAGGAAAACCAACTGGGAAACAAAGCTCGTGTCATAGCACATGAAGATCATTCAATTGTTATGCACCAATTGCTTCCAAAACTGCCATTTTGATCCAAATCATGTGATAGTCAAGAGGATCATATGTTGAAGAGAAGGCACTCAGCATAGCTTTCAGAAGATCAGATGCCTTGCCTTCATTAGCATGAAGAAACATGACATAGTACGCTATATCATAGTGGTCACCACTTCTCCAGTCTACTCGATCTTCAAGTGGCCCTTCGTCAATGTAGACTGGAACAGGCGGTGGGGCACTTCCATCAGTAAGAATTTGCTCATAAGTATGGACAATGGTAGGTAGAGGTGTATCAGGTGGGAGTTGATACTACATTACTGACCCCAAGTATCTCATCCAATCAACTTGTGAGTTCGGAAGGGACTCTTGGATGTTACCAGCAAGTAATTTATACGACTATAATCTGTATTTCTCAATGTACTTGAAATCCAGTCTATTTTCTCTCCATAGATCAAGTTGTTGATCCATATATGATCGATTCACCATTGACCCACCAGCTTGACTTAACAAAATAGCCAGTCGAATATCTCCCCTCGAAGTAGCCAGTTCAACTGCAGCATCAAGTTGCCGCCCTGTCATCAAAATGAGCATATGCTCTAAATCACTAGAATCATTCTAACAGCTAACTTCATCTTGTACCTTGTGACAAACACTATCTTGCAGCAATAGCTAAAGTCAGCTCTCTTGACTTTAGGACTTGCTTCTGGATCTGTATTAGAGGAGACATCCCTTTTATCAAGCACCATATCCTCCTCTACCTCGTCATCAGACAGGTTTCGAGTTCTCACGTGCTTCCCTCTCTAAGAACAACACTCTGATAAGTTCCCAAATTTTAGCTTGATGCATCAAAAGGACACGAGAAGATGTGGTCAATGTAGAGATTTCAAGTTGTTTCTCAAGTATTCCAATGTAAGCCCGACAAACGTCTGAAAGCACTGCCCTGCTACATACGACTTTCTGAAGGTTTAATTTGAAAGTACCAGAGTCAATATCTATAGTTTCACGGTCTAATGACTTGTGTAGATTTAAAGGTGAGGAGAAGCTCAAATCGATGAGCTCCTTTTTGACTTTGCACTTCTGATTTCTCACAGTTTGATCCATCACTACTTTCTCTATGTGAATCAAAGACAGCAATCCAGTTCCAACATTGCCCACAGGAGTGCCCGAGTGAACAAGCACACCATTTGGGCCCCACCCTGCACGAAACGATCTTCCCATAAACAGTGTAGCATCAACTAGATTGTGTGAATGCCCTTTTCCTGATATAGGAGTACTATGCTTCTCCTCAAGCTTAAATCCTTCCACCTTTTTTGCCCAAATTGGCACACCCTTATTTTGCCCTGTCATAACAATCCCCTTCGAAGGGCTCTCTTCAGAACCACTCACATTGTACTCTAACAAAGCAATTGGTGTTTTCCTCAATGGGGATTGAGCAATCCTGCTCCTTGTCTTCTGACCCGAATCCTGCATATGAGATATCCACATCGAACTTTTACCACTAGTGTTAGGAGAATCTCCTCTAACATAGTCTCTCCCCAACAATCTCCTATCCGATAGAATCTCTTCTTCAACAATCTCATCCTCTTCCTCTTGCGGAAACATCAACATCCTTATCTCCTGAATCTTAACAGGATCAAGCCCAAGATGAGCTGGAAGCAAATGTGACAACGAATACTCAACCCGTCGATCCCGCAAACCGTCCCTCACAGTCAAACTCGTCGAAGTCACATGAACAACCTCGTCCATCACAATATTCTCCTCTTCCTCTTCGTTCAATCCAAACCTACTAAAATGCTCAACCAAGAACTTCCACTCCCCGTCCTCCAATCAAACGAAACAAACCTCACTCCCTGCCTCTCACAACTCCTCTGCAAACACTTTACCACTCTATCCAACCTTCCCAACCTATTTACTCTAACAAAAAGACAAACTTCCACAGTCTTATTAAGCCCATGACCAATCGGCGGCTCCTCGCTCTCATTTTCATAAACCAAAATAGAATGCTTACCAAAGTAAACAATTCGCCAAATCAACAGATCTAACGTCGGTTTCCCCGATGAATCTAATGCGGCCGTACCCAAATTTTCCGACTATGAAATTGGAGACCCGAGAGCAGTAACCGGAGTCGGAGGTTTCTCTTGGGGCAAGCACGTGGGTGGAGAGTTGCATAAAGTAATCGAAGGAATGCAATGGAGAGAGAGATGATTCGAGTGGTCTCTTCCTCTTCTTGAACTTAGCATCCATTTCATCTAAGAAATAAGAAGTAAACCCTAGAATTTTAATTTTAAAAATGGGGAAATTAGGGAACCCCTAGAATTGGAAGTGACGCAAAAGGTTGGACTTTTATGGGAATTGGAAGGAGAGTGAGGAGATCTTACCGTTGGGAGTGGAAGGAGAGGGATGCGCCATGGATTTACAGTCGAGAATTAGATCGAGTGAGATTTGGGGATATAGGGTTTTGAGGGTTTTTGGGAGAGAAAGTGAAGTGGAGGCAAATAGAAGAAGTAGAGGGAAATTTATGTGTAAGATCCCTACAGATTTCTTTATTTACATATATTTCATGTATTTTACTTAGTATTACTAGCAAAAAATGTATATTTTCATTGATTCCTGTAATTTTATATGTAAGCAAATTACTGAAAGTTTTTAATTGGTTAACTAAAAATATTTTTCAAAAAAAATAAAATTATCGTGTTAGTGGGAAAAAGGAGGAAATTGATTGTACGATACTGGTTTAGCAGAGAATTTAATTTGGACAAAATCTCTAATATTATAATGGGAGAGTTGGAGTTGTCATTTGTAAACAAAAAACTCGTGCATCGCCCGTATATAGCTATTAAAAAAGAGGTTTCAGGTTCAAGCCCAAAACCATCGGAACTTTTACTTTTGAAAAACTATATTTTTTTAAGACGTGCACTGCACGTGTAAATTACTAGTTTCTTTAAAACGAAGGTCGTATTGGAACTATGATTCCTAAATTTAGCATGTTTGGGGGTTTTCCTACAGGCAATATGTATATACAGATATCTCTTGTTGGAAAGGGTGAAGCTATTTTGCATGTGCATGTGTTTTCTTAAGTGTGGGTTGAGATTATGCAATTTATAAGTAACTATATTGGTTTTGAATACAATCTATAAGTTCTTGGAAGTAAGATGAACTTGATTACATATCCTTTATAATAGTAAAGGTAGAAGGGTTTGATTCACGTGCATTGGATGTTATCTTATAGCTGGGAATCAAACTACTCAAAAAGATTGGATCGAGGTTTAATGTAGCAACAATATATGTTAGAATTATGTCTTGCTTACTTGAGTTCGACGAGAAGAAGATGATAAAGCGAGAAGAGGTAGAAGCGTCAATGGAGAGAATAAGAAAGCAGCATCCAGCAGCTACATCATGATTGACGGTCAACTGCTAATATGGCAGTTGACTATCCCAGCTATTAGGTTTGGAATTGTTCAAACACGGTCGACTACCACTTTGGGCAGTAGACCGGCAGCGGCTGCAAGTAATAATTGGGTTGGGTCTAGGTGATTTGTTTAAGGCCTAACTTCTCCTTCAAGTTAGATTGTGTGGCTCCTATTGTGTGTCTCTTTATTCAGGTTATATCAGACGGTTATTGTGTCAAAACTACAACCTATGGTTTCTCTAAATCTCTATATATTATTGTATAGCCTTCTTTGAGAGGTGAGAGAGAGGGGGGGAGAGAGAGGGGGAGAGAGAGAGAGAGTACTTCATTGTAAAGAGCAATTGAAAGAGTTCTTCATTGTAAACAACATATTATCTTCTAGCGAGACTTGAAAGTTAGATAGGTTCTTGGTGTGAGTGTAATACTTTGTATATTCTCTAGTTGAATAATGTTTCCCTTATTCTCTCCCGGATTAGGCGTAGCCAAACTGGGACAAATCATTGTGGGCTTGGTTTGATCTACTTGTTTGATTGTTCATCATTGGATCTAATGTTGCTAAACTCAGCAATGAATTATTATCAATTGGTATCAGAGCATTTGGTTAGAAATCTCGCTCAGTTTAGGAGTTACTCGAGTTCCCTTGGAGAAGACGACATGTCAAAGTTCTGTGAAGATTGAGCAAGGACAAATCATTATGTGCTTTGTGTGCTTAGATTGATCTACTTGTTTGATTGTTCATCATTACACTTGTTGTCGCTAACCTCAGCAACGAATTCCTAACAATATCACTACAAAACATGTGCGATTTACCGGCGTATATTCCCCGGCGTTTTACCATTCGCGCCGGGGTAGGGAGTGACCAGGAATGGGGCGTCAGATTGGATGGTTATACACCGGCGGCCTCTATAAAACGCCAGTGAATCATGATATTCACCGGCGTTTTATTTGTAAACGCCGGTGAATGGTATTATTCACCAGCATTTTAATAACAAACACCCGGGAATATATAGATACATTCACCGGCGTTCGTAACTTCAAACGCCGGTGAATTAACTGAGATAAATCCCCGCGAACCCTAACATTTTGCTCGCTAATTCCCAAACCTAATTTTCGCCGCTTCGTTTTCCCTCCTCCCTCTCTCTATTTCGCGCGCTTCGCCTCCGACCCTTCGTCATCTTCGACAGCCCAATTCGATTTCCCTCCTCACTCTCTCTATTTCGCGGTGAATTTGCGATCGAAAACCACCGCTCGTCGCCCCGCTCTCTCTCTATCTCCTACGCCACCACTCGTCGCCCCGCTGGTCGGCCCCCTCTCTCTTCGGTAATTAATGTTGATTTCTCTCCTTTTCACTGTCAAAGATACTGAATTCATGCATCTGATTGGCATCTTAGCATGATTTTTTTACCAAAATGGGTTCACTGTCAACTAAGTATGTTATATGTATACCAAAATCCTCCAAATCTGTACAAGAATTGGGTGAGAACAAACCTTGTGCAGTTTTCTTTTGTAGCCACAAACATCATGATTTAGTTGGGATGGAGAATTAATAGAGAAACATATATGCATATATACTGGAAATTTTCATTTTCTTTTACTATGAAAGAAGCTGGAATTCATGCATCTGATTGCCTTCTTAGCATGATTTTTTTCTCAAAATGTGTTAACTGTCAACTAGAGGATGCTGGCTGTATACCAAAATCCTCCAAATCTGTACAAGAATTGGGTGAGAACAAACCTTGTGCAGTTTTCTTTTGTAGCAACAAACATCATGATTTAGTTAGGATGAAGTGTTTATAGAGAAACATATATGCTTATATACTGAAAATTTTCATTTTCTTTTACTGTGAAAGAAGCTGGAATTCATGCATCTGATTACCTTCTTAGCATGATTTTTTCCCCAAAATGTGTTAACTGTCAACTAGAGGATGCTGGCTGTATACCAAAATCCTCCAAATCTGTACAAGAATTGGGTGAGAACAAACCTTGTGCAGTTTTCTTTTGTAGCAACAAACATCATGATTTAGTTAGGATGAAGAGTTTATAGAGAAACATATATGCTTATATACTGGAAATTTTCATTTTCTTTTACTGTGAAAGAAGCTGGAATTCATGCATCTGATTACCTTCTTAGCATGATTTTTTCCCCAAAATGTGTTAACTGTCAACTAGAGGATGCTGGCTGTATACCAAAATCCTCCAAATCTGTACAAGAATTGAGTGAGAACAAACCTTGTGCAGTTTTCTTTTGTAGCAACAAACATCATAATTTAGTTTGGATGAAGAGTTTATAGAGAAACATATATGCTTATATACTGGAAATTTTCATTTTCTTTTACTGTGAAAGAAGCTGGAATTCATGCATCTGATTGCCTTCTTAGCATGATTTTTTTCCCAAAATGTGTTAACTGTCAGCTAGAGGATGCTGGCTGTATACCAAATCCTACAAATCTGTACAAGAATTGGGTGAGAACAAACCTTGTGCAATTTTCTTTTGTGGCAACAAACATCATGATTTAGTTTGGGATGAAGAATTAATAGAGAAACATATATGCTTACATACTGAAAATTTTCATTTTCTTTTACTATCAAAGATGCTGAATTCATGCATCTTATTGTCATCTTAGCATGATTTTTTTACCAAAATGGGTTGACTGTCAACTAGGGATGCTGGCTGTATACCAAAATCCTCCAAATCTGTACAAGAATTGGGTGAGAACAAACCTTGTGCAGTTTTCTTTTGTAGCCACAAACATCATGATTTAGTTGGGATGGAGAATTTATAGAGAAACATATATGCTTATATACTGGAAATTTTCATTTTCTTTTACTGTGAAAGAAGCTGGAATTCATGCATCTGATTGCCTTCTTAACATGATTTTTTTCCCAAAATGTGTTAACTGTCAACCACAGGATGCTGGCTGTATACCAAAATCTTCCAAATCTGTACAAGAATTGGGTGAGAACAAACCTTGTGCAGTTTTCTTTTGTAGCCACAAACATCATAATTTAGTTGGGATGATGAATTGATGGAGAAACATATATGCTTAGATACTGGAAATTTTCATTTTCTTTTACTGTGAAAGAAGCTGGAATTCATGCATCTGATTGCCTTCTTAACATGATTTTGATTGTCATTTTCATTATCTTTTACTGTTAAAGAAGCTGAATTCATGCATCAGAAGATTTAAGATCCAAGATGGCAAATTTTGATTGGGCTGTGATTGGATTGTTTAGTGGCTGTCGTCTATGTTCTTAATTGGGCTGTAATTAGAAAGAGAGGGCTCGAGTGGAGTTCTGGAAACCCATATAGAGACATCTCGTTTATAATAAATTATTATTATTGTTGTTCTTGTCGCTCTTGTTGTTGTTGCTGATATCTCTTTATGTGCGTTTGCTGAAGAGAAAGCAGGGATGAGAGAGAGATGAGGAAAATGCCGCTATGTTAGCCTGGTGTATCCTCATTCTCTACCATTGGATGAGAGAGATGAGGAAAATGCCACTATGTTAGCCTGGTGTATCCTCATTCTCTACCATTGGATGAGAGAGATGAGAAAAATGCCGCTATGTTAGCCTGGTGTATCCTCATACTCTACCATTCTCTGTTTCCATTTCTGGCTTCTATATTTGGTTTCCTTCCACGATGACAGTTCCTTAAAACTACACTTGATATGAGCCCCTTCTTATTTTACTTATTTTTCTTATATTTGGTTTACTGTTGAACTAAATTATTTTTTTTTTTCATAGAGCAGTCACCCAGATCAAGGAAATTCTGTTGATCAGCACTGAAGCTACTCGAGGGGTATGGATCTGTGGTCGGCGGCCTCTAGTTGTTGTTGTTATGTTGTTCTTGTTGTTGTTATGTTCTGTATTGTTGTTTTAAGTAGTTGTTGAGATATTTGGGATGTTAATTACTGTATTTTTTAATTATGATGTTAATTAAGCGGTGAATTTGGACGATTAATGGACTATGTGTGAAACTTTATTATCTTAATTCATTCTTGTGTTTGGTTGTGATTTGCGCATTAATATGCCTGAAATTGGTTGATTCAGTTGTGAATTAGTTTACAGGTTTTTTAAATGAAATTGTGAATTGAAATCGAATGAAAAATTGGAGCAGGAAAAACCAACGAGCATACACCGGCGTTTCATAGAACGCCGGTGTATCTAATTGTTTAGCTGAAAATTTTGTTAGAGAGGTGTTTCCACACAGGCGGGTGTACCAGTAAGTTGCAGCACTCCTAAGCTACACCGGCGTTTTATAAAACGCAGGTGAATATCTATATGGCGGCGGTTTATGACACGCCGGTGTTTGTAAGTAGGGAAAGAATGGCGCTTAGAAACAAGCATACACCGGCGCTTTACGACTGCCGGTAAATATTACACATTCCCTGGCGTTTGTACAATCGCCGGTGAAAAGATATATACCGGCGGTATGTGACCGCCGGTGAATGTATATTGGGAGAAAGAACGGCACCCAGAAATCGCCATATACCGGCGTTTGCCTAGCCACCGGTGTATTTTAAAGATATACCGGCGTCCAGTTAAAATGCCGGTGAATGTGCCTATCTTTCCGCGACGCTCGATTCGGCGACATTTGCACCGGCGTTTTTATAAACGCCGGTGAATGTTTCACCGGCGTGAAAAAATGCCAGTGAAGGTCTAAAAAAATGCCGGGGAATAGGTTCTGTGTTGTAGTGTATATGGGTTAATTTGCAAAAGTTTCATCTCTCTCAATAATATTATCTCATCTTCTGTCGCCTTCTCTTCCCCCTTCTCTTGGTACGTTACCCATGTTGAAAACATATTCTGGGAAAATAAAATTTATTATTATTCATTTATTTCTCTACTGTATACATTTATATATAAGAGTTACATTCTTGGAGAAGAAGAAAGGAGATTGAGAGAAGATTGGGGAGATGAGAGATTTGAGGAATCTATCTCCTATAGATTAGGAAACAGAATAAACAATTACTATATTTCAACACTCTCTCTCATGTTGGTGCATAAATATTGAACATGCCCAACTTGTCAACAAATTTCAAGAAGAGCCGATTCGAAACTGCCTTGGTTAGGATATCTGCGAGCTGATCTTCTGACTTTACTTTCGATATCTCAATGAATTTCTCATCTATTTTTTCTTTGATGAAGAATTTATCCACCTCTACATGTTTTATACTGTCATGCTAAACCGGGTTAGCAGCATTATCACCCGCTGCTTGACTATCACAATATACTTTCATAGGTTCATTCGGACCATAGCCTAAGTCCTGCAACAAGAGTTTCAGCCATAAAGCTTCCGCTATACTTAAAGCTACTCCGCAATACTCAGCCTCTGCACTAGAGCGCGCAATAACATTTTACTTCTTGCTCCTCCATGTAACTAAATTTTCTCTAACAAAGGTGAAGTATCCTGAAGTGGATCGCCTATCAATTATAGATCCTTCCCAATCAACATCAGTATATGCCTCAACCTTCAAGTGACCATGTTTCACAAATAAGACCTCTTTTCCTAGAGCAGACTTAATATATCTCATAATTCTCATCATCGTATCTAAATGCTATTCCCGAGTCGCATGCATAAACTGACTTACAATACTTAAAGCATATGAAAAATCTGACCGTGTATATGCAAGATATATCAGCCGTCCAACCAATCTTTGATATCTTTTCTTATCACAAGGTACATGATCAGCTTCGTTGCACAGTTTCAGTCCTTCTTCTAACGGTGTACTGATCGGCTGACAAGCGGACATTCCAGTTTTCTTTAATAAATCAGGAGCATACTTTATTTGAGATGAAAATATCCCCTTTCTTGATCCAGAAACATAATTACCAAGAAAGTATCTAAAAGAGCCAAGATATTTCATTTCGAACTCTTATGACAAGTAGTTTTTTAATGCCTTCCTCTCCTCAGGAACATCACCAATTACTATCATATCATCCACATAGAGAGCAGTAATTTTACCTTCTTTCCTTTTAGGAACAGAGTATGATCTGAATTACTCTGATAATATTCGAATGTCCCCATGGATTTTGTAAATCTCCCAAACCAAGATCTTGGCGACTGCTTAAATCCATACAATGCTTTCTTCAAACGACATACTGTAATGCTGTGTTGGACTGGTCTGTTCGACCCTGGTGGAAGATCCATATAAATCTCTTCTGTCAATTTCCCATGCAAAAATGCATTCTTCACATCAAATTACTCCAATGACCAGTCAAGATTTACAGCAAGTGACAGTAGGACCTGAACAGTATTGAATTTTGCGAATGTATCTTCGTAATCAATTCCATACGTTTGAGTGTATCCTTTGGCAATCATCCTTGCTTTGTATCGCTTTATTGAACCATCAGACTTATACTTCATCGTATAAGTCCATCTGCATCCTACTGGCTTCTTCCCTGCTGGTAGCTCGACTATCTCCCAAGTCTCATTCTTTTTCAAGAACTTCATCTCCTCATCTATAGCTGCTTTTCACCTTGGATCAGTAAGGGTTTCCTACACACTATTAGGAATAATTACGCTAGATAATTGATTTACAAATGACTTATTTGATTCCGACAAGCGGTGAGTAGATGCATAATTACTCATGGGATATTTGACGTTACTAGTGGGATCAGGTTCATAAGTGGGTTTTGGAATACCTCTATTAGTACGGTGTGGGAGTTCTCTTCTAGGATCTTCGGACAACGATGATGATTGATTTTGGGGTTCTGACGGTTCACTCTCACTGAAATTCGGTAGTGGTTGCAATTCTTCAAGAGGGTTTTCTTCAATAGGGGCTTCTTTCCATGGTTGCACTTCTTCGTGAGGGTCTTCCTCCCTTACTAGGTCTTCATTTAAGTGTTCCCCATTATTTGTATCGAGTTATTCGTTCTGACTGGTAATTATTTCATCATACCCAAGAGTCTGAACTTCATCATACCCAAGAGTCTAAACTTCACTTCGGTACTCCCCCTGAAGTTCAGTCGTAGAAGAAGAAAAAATACATCTCATCTTCATGGAACACAACATCCATAGTCACAAACATCCTTTAAATTGGTGGGTGATAGCACCGGTACCCTTTCTTATCCTGTGCATATCCCATGAAAACACAGCAGACAGCTCAAGGAGTTAACTTATTGCGTTCATGTTGATGAAGATGAACAAATGCAACACACCCAAACACACGAGGTGGCAATTTAACTACTTTTGGTGCATTCATAGCTTCAATTAATGCTTGAAATGGTGTGAGGAAGAGAATACTAGAGGGAACTCGGGGATTAAGTATGCAGCAGAAGTAAGGGCTTCCCCCAATAAATGTGGCATATTTTCATGGATAAGAGAAGCACGAACCACCTCGAGTAAGTGTCTATTTTTTCTTTCTGCAACCCCATTCTGGTGAGGTGTATATGAGCATGTAGTCTGGTGAACAATGTCGTGTTCCACAAAATATTGTTGCAGATTCGAACTCAAGTACTCTCCGTCATTATCACTCCTAAGAACTTGAATCTGTGATTTATACTGAATCATAACATGCTTGTGAAATTTTTAAAACAAGCCACTAACTTCACTTTCCGACTTCATCAAACAAATCAAGGTCATACGAGTATAGTCATCAATAAATATCACAAACCATTTGTGTCACACCCTACTTCTAAAAAATATAGAATATGAGCACGTAACATTAGCCCAGCGAATAATATAATCAATACAGATTAGATGCGTAGGCAATAATAATTATCTCATGAACAATAATACTTAAAATGAAGCAATATATAATATCCAAGTACAATAATTCAACATCTGGAAACAATAATAAAATCCGGGACATATGCCTAATACAATAATAAATCCCAAACAAAATAGTAATAATTCTCAATACAATAGTTCAATAAAATAATGAGCAACTAAAAAGCATAAAATCTGCAGAATCTTTGTCCTCCAATTTCAGCAGGCAATTCTCCATGAACACCTGTAAACACTTTATCTAAAAAGAGGAGAAAAATTGTCCTTAGAGCAAGTCATGAACAGCAAGTAGAGAAAGCAGTGAACAATAAAATAACGGTATAACAATGAATTCAATAGATCAATAGGAATCAATAAAATGGCACGATAATCAATAATCAATATCACAATATTCGATGCAATGGCTATAAATAATGATTCATTATTCGGTAACAATAATCAATGATCAATAACAATAACACTTAGCAAATATTCGATATCAATAGGAACAATGATAAACAATATGCAATGTCGGTGATGTGTCAATCCTTATGTCTATTAACCATTTTAATCCTAACTAATGCATGTACTACTGCATCCCATACTACAGGTTCGATGCATACAATCAATTTTGTTTAGACTGAGTAGTGAATTCTATAGATCATGTGTCGGTACGGTAATCACTGATATGATAACAATATTGTTGCACAATTTATTATAATGATACACTAATACACAGAGTCACGAGTACATGGGTTCACGAGTTCACGGGTTTACGACACGAAAGATTGGGGTGCCGTAGTCAGCGCTCCACAATCAATCGATAAACACTGACCGACACAGTCACTATATTATTCATTACTCAAGTCATTTCCTTAAACCCCGGCTTATTAGTTATTTTCTTATTAGTTATTTTATCAACGCAACATTACAATATATAATCTAGACATTTAATGGATGATGGTAACAATTGGGAAACAATAGGATGATAACATGGATAGGGCAATTATAATGGTGACAATAACTCATTGGGATCATGCAATGCAACATACATTCATTAATTCATGTAATAGTAGGATATAGGAGTGATTAATCTATTAAAAATTGAAAGGGGAAATTTTGGAAGGCAAGAGTAGTCTGTACAAAAATGCAATTTCCTGCTGTTTCAGAAATTGCAAGTTGAATCCGTCAGAAATTCTGAAAACTAGACTTCCACACGATTCCATCATATATTTAAAGTTCAAATTCTAACAATAGTAGCTAGGCCAATCACATTGTTCTTTACATATTTCATGTTCAGACAGAATTTCGACATCAAGTTATTTTATTTTTAGAAATAGCAAATAATCCATAATAAATTCATTAAAAATATTTTCTAGACTCCTAAACATGTTAAGCAATAATCTGGAAATTATTAGAGCAAAATTTTATCATTTGATAAGCCTTTTAATAGTTTAAGTATTCATACAAAAATCTGAAAATCAGAAAGTAAAAACACAGCTGTAGTAAAACGGGCATAACTTTTGCTACAAAACTCGGAATTTAAAAATTCAAGGTGTTCTGGAAACTAGAAAGATAAGTATACAATTTATATTCAGAAAGTGATTCATTTTAAGATCATTTACTAGTTCAAAAATAACAGTAAATATACAGGTCAGCAAGCAATATACAGTTTTTAGGGTATTTTTCTTGAAAATAAATTAATTAAACATGATGGGTATCAATTCTACTAGCCGATAAACTATATAATCAGCATGAAGGGTGTCAAAAATGATAAATAAAATTGGAACACGCTCATACATTAATTTATCATCAATCAATCATCAATCGGTCAAACAACATACAACATATCAATTGTCTCTACAATAATTTATCTGTGTGACGATTTATATGAACAACCCTATTATCGATTCTATATGCACTCATGAAAGATCCAAACTTTAGAGTCAAAAGTGGCACGATGTCAAGAATATTGGGATTAGCTCGTGTAAACCCTCAATAGACCCAACGAAGAGATGAATAATGGATAATATGATAATAAAGAGATCTACTTGTAAGAGTTTTAACAAAACTTGAATTTGATACAATTAACAATTCAAAGGGACGGAGACTTGCCTTATAACCGGTGAAAACAAATACCAAGAATAACGGGATAAGAATCCCAAAGCAAAGAACCCACGAACTAGCAATTCACCAATAGCAAGTGCAATATACGTGCAATAAAAGATATCCAAAGCAACACAACAATACAAAGAGTGACAACAGCCAATAGCGACAGTGGCAATAGTGGCCAGGGGCAGCAGTGGTGGCATCGACGACAAGGGGGCGAGGGCGAGGCGGCAGTGCAAGCAAGCGGCACGACCGGAAACAGAGCTGCGCCAGCGGTGCTGGACGACAAAGCGGAGGAGCAAGGAGAAATCGGTGGGTTTGGCTGCTGTTGTCGTCAAAGTCAGAGGAGGAGGGGGGGGTTTCTGTGGTGTCTGGGCAGCGCGCATCGGGGGGGGGGGGGGGGGGGGGGGTCGCCGGAGAAGGTGACAATGGGTTTTGGCGGGAAAACGTGGATGGGGAGAGAGAAACAGAAAGGAAAGAGAATAGACCGCTCAGTTTCAAAATTGTGCAATTTCTAGTGTTTGTACTAGGGTTGTATGAATATGGTACAATTAGGGTATTGGGTTAGTGGTTTAGGGTCCAATAAATGCGGTTTTGGGTCAAGAACACATGAAATTTGGGTTTATGGTTCAATTAAGAGATTGATCAAAATCAATAGGGTTTAAATGAAAATACCCACAATTCAATAAAGGGAAAAAAATAGAATTTACAAGAAAATAGTTCATTTAAGAAAAACAATGAAATCCATGAACAAAAATTTAAATCCAAATGAATAAATAAGTAATATAATAAATATAAATTGGCTTGAAAATAAATCGGAATTCGCCAAGAAAATTAGATCAAGTACGAAAACAAAATAGTTCGTTAAATGTACTTTAATTAAATAATCAAGGAATAACAATTAATAATTATAATTATAAAATCATACTATAAAATAATTATTCGGGTTTAACAATTTTTATTAAAATAATCCAATAATAATAATATATATGATTTTGGCCCAAATATAATTCACAGATAAATTAAGATTATAAAACAAATTTAAAATACACCATCATTCGAAATACATAATTTTCAATTGGAAAATATTTTAATAGAAAATCCCAAAATGAATTTAACACAAAATAAATTTATCGATAATCGAAATACAGAAAATACTCAGAAAATATGTATTTACGGGAATGGGGGTTACAATTTGGCTCCTCCAAATGTAGTGGTTTTGGATGGACCACAAACATCAGAATGGATAATCATAAATGGAAGAGAGCTTCTACTTGGACTTGGAGGAAAAGAGAAACGGTGACTTTTTGTGAGTTCACACACATCACACCGAAAGGCAGAAATATCCAACTTCAAAAATAAACTTGGAAATAATTTCTTCAAATAACCAAAAGAAGCCTGCCCTAGACGTCGATGGCATAGCTAAATATCTGATTTCTTCTTCTCATCTTCGGATTCTTCCACACTTAGATCTTGAGTCAACTTGCTTGAACTTTCAGATTCTAAATCCATGTAATAGAGCTTCCCGTGTCTAACCCCATAACCAATCATCTTGCAAGTCCGAATATCCTTAAACACACAATGTGAAGGCCAAAAGACTGCAATACAATGTAAGGCAGTAGTTATTTGAGCAACAGATAATATGTTAAAATTCAAGGATGGCACAACTAGGATAGTATCTAAGGTTAGGTTGTTTGTGAGAGGTGTGGTACCCTCACCAGTATCAGTGGCAGGATCACCATTGGCAGTGGACACAGTTAATTTGGTGGAAGGTTGAAAATTTTGAACTTGTTTAGAATCAAAAGTCATATGGTCGGTAGCACCCGAATCAATTATCCATACATTATTCATAAAAGAGCCAAAAATATTAAAATCCTTACCATCATTACCTATAGCAGCAAGATCAGAAACGGCGACAGTGGGTTGATTGCAAGTCTTCTCCCAAATATCCCTGCTATGACCCCAGATCTCCAAATAGCCGATAATCTTATAACAACGAGCTTTCGTGTGGCTGATCTTGCCACAATGAGTACACTTCCTTGACTCATACGGATATTGTCCCATAGCAACACAACAAACAGCACAGCAAGCAGAACTAATGATCTAAATGCCAAACAGCAGACGGGATCAAAAACAGCAAACAGCACTCGCCCCAAAATAGCACACACCAAAAGAGCACATTAGCAACACAGATTTGATCAACATCCACCAAGTGAAAAACAAACAGCAATCGAAGATTCACCCCTTCCTGGATCTGAGCTTCGATTGGTTGAGGGAGGCTGAGGAGTAGTGAGGTCGGATTAGGGTGTCGACGGAAGGGAGGAGCAGCCAAGGGGGTACTCGGGTCTGGCTGGCGGCGGACGGCAGGGTCGCCGACCGGGGCGTCGACGGTGGCGTAGGGATCTGGGCGGAGGTTCGAGAGGGAGGAGTACAGAGCAGGGGTGTTTTCGATCAGGAATAGGGAGCGACAGAGGAAGGGAGGGGTTAGGCGGCGTGGGCGGCGGTGGCAATGGCAAAGAGGCTGCGGGGGCTTGGTTGCGGGGTTGCCTGCAAAGGTAGAGATGGTGATGGGTTCGAGGAGGAGGACGATGGAGGGAACTTCGGTGGAGGTGTTGTCGGAGTTGGAAGGGAAGAGGGCATGGTTGGTTTCGGGGTGAGGGCGTCACGGTTGGTTTTTGGGGTCGACGATGAGATCGACGATGGGATCGGCGACTAGATCGGGGTCCAGTCGATGAAGACAATGGACAAAGTCGGGGTTTCGGGGTTCAAGTTCGGATATGAGATTGGTGATCGGTGAGGCTGAACACGCCTCTTCTTCTTCCTCTTCTTCACGTAGCCTAGGATATTTAAGCTCTGATACCATGTTGAAAATAGATTTTGGGAAAATAAATTTTATTCTTATTCATTTATTTATCTACTGTATACATCTATATATAAGAGTTACATTCTTGGAGAAGAAGAAAGAAGATTGAGAGAAGATTGAGGAGATGAGAGATTTGAGAATATGTCTCCATTAGATTAGAAAACAGAATATACAATTACTATATTTCCACAACTCAACCTCAAATCCCACATGAACTCCTTTCCCCTAATTATCCTCAACTAACCCTTCGTCTCCAATGATCAAATCCATTCATCATCTCTAGCAAAACTAAAACATCAAACTCATTCCTCACTAATTCAAATTACTACACTTATACCCAAGTTAATTTTTCGTTGTACAGAATTTTTTAATTTTTTAAATTTAAAAAGTATCGGACGGGAGATTATGTCACATCCGAGAGAATTTTTAGAATAAGAATCTTAATTTATTATTAATTAAATTTTAAATAAATCTTAAATCTTAATTAAATTTAAATTAAAATCTAATATATACATAATAATTTTTAGAGGTCTATTTCTGCAAAAAAAAAATTTATAAGAAAGAAATGGGAACGAACATGACTTCCTCTCCCGTCCGAGATTTTATTTTATTTTACTTTTATTTTGAAATATCCATGGATGGGAAATCATTTCCCGTCCGATCAAAATTTTTTATTATTAAATTGATCAGACGGAAAATGAACTGATATATAAAAAATATACATACATACATACATACATACATATATATATATATATATATATATAAATCATTTCCCGTCCGATCAAAAATTTTTATAAATTTTTATTATTAAATTGATCAGACGGAAAATGAACTGATATATAAAAAATATACATACATACATATATATATATATATATATATATATATATATGCCACAAAATATTTTTTTCGTCTCATAATTTTTTTTATCGGACGAAAGATGATTTTTCATCAGCTATATTTTACAAATTCTCATTTTTTCTCCGAAATATAGTCGAGCATTGTTCATCTCCAGTCCAAAATTTGGGTATTTGACCAACAAGCTACTTTTTTGCCAAATTTTACAAACTTTGGGAAAATAGCTAATGACTACAGATGCTGAAGTATTTATATATGACTTGATATTTATAAGCAGATACAGTGAGAATACTGAGAAGTTGAAAAGTGAGAATACTGAGAAGTTGAATGGGCTCGTTGGATCATAGTGCTGCACTGATTTAAAGCATTAGATAAGTGATATTCGTCAAATATTTGTTGGTCTTCAATATTTCTTAAGTAGCTAATAGTAGTATTTATTGACGAATGATTATAAATGCTTATTTTTCCAACTTAAATTATATGCTTTGTATGTAGGGCTGCAAACGAATCGAGCTATTCGCGAGCTATTCGGCTCGAACTCGGTCAAAGTTCGGTCAAAGCTCGGCTCGAACCAAGATCGAGCTCAAAACCGGGCTCGTTTTGTAAACGAGCCGAGGTCGAACTTTATTTATTTTTAATTTTTTAGGCTAAGCTCGCGTGCTATTCGGCTCGAATATGGTCAAAGCTCGGCTCGAACCAAGCTCGAGCTCAAAATTGAGCTTGTTTCGTAAACGAGCCGAGCTCGAGCCTGAAGGTATTCGGCTCGGCTCGGCTCGATTGCAGCCCTATATGTATGCATATGGATAAGATAATATTAGTTTGACTTACTGTAAGTAAATAATAAAATTATCAGGAGGAGATTTATGTGATTGTTCTTTATTTTATTTTTTTTTAGGGAAAAAGTGGAATTTGGCCACAATGTTTCATTAATAAGAGCTTAACAAAACAAACCCAGAGTACTGGGCCCAAGTACAAACTATAGACAGAAAATAAAACATACATGAAGCAACATGACGCGTACAAACAACAAATCCCTCCAACAACCCTGGAGGGTGGGGCCGACAAACAAGTTCGGTCCAGCAAAATTGTAAGTACGTCAGTTTACTTCGTACAGTGCCTCCATGGCACATGCACACCCACCTAAAACAAGTCTGGCAGGATTTTATCGCCCGCCGATCCCTGCCTTCACCTCGCTGGGGGGATCCCATCTTTGGGCCCAAGCCCCGCAGATCGAAAACTGACCCCACGGCACATGCACAGCGATCGCACCCTCCCACCATCTCTACCATTCATCCTACAAACGTGCCAGTAGCTCCCACAGCCGCTACCAAAGAGATAGCCATGAAGATGATACCTTCACCTCTCACACGATAGCGCTTTCTCAGACAATTTCTTACCAAACAATTATCTCGTTCACCCCACCAAACACCACGCTCCTGGAGAGAGCCGTGGAGAGGATACCTTCACCTCTCTCACGCTCAAGTTCTCTCCGACGATTTCTCACCACACAGACTTATCTCGACTCATTCTCCCAATCCAAGAGAAGATGTGACGCGGTCTCGAGCCAGTGAACTAAGCTGGAGGAAGCTCAATAGCCTAATAGTAGGCGTTGTGAAGATTGCACCGGCGACATCGTAGGACACTCCAGACCAACCATACCCAAACCCCACAGCCCATCACCCCCAACACCAACAAACTACTCGCCTGGCCCCACGGGCCCTAAACCGAACCACCGACCTCACACACTTGAACCCCGGATCCATGGTGTTCGCGACAACAAGCGCGAAAGGATGCTCTGCGGGACATAGTCGCTCCGCGATATTTGAGATAAGCACCCCGAAAGTTGAGACAAGTGAGACGGATGACAGCGTCGGTAGAAGGCGTAGAGCACAGGAGTAGCGGGTGAGCACATCTCATAGGGGAACCATGTCTTCGGGCCCTAGCCCCACAACCGTACTACACCGCAAACTTCACACCTAGACACACCCAACTCAGACAGCTCCACCAATCCCCCAAACAAATAAAAAAACTCTGCCATCTCGCACTACGCATAGCCAAGTACACTCTGCTTCTTCACACGCACTACCAACCCTCGAAAAACCCAATCATAGCCGCAAATCGTCGTGATTGGCCCCGAGAGTGTGGACATGGTGGCAAGCGCGAAGAACAACCAGGCAAACAGATCTCGACGGTGGAGGGAGGAGGCAGATCAGATCTCTCTTGGTCGGTCCAGATCTGCTTCGAATCCGACGGCTCAAAATACGAGCACTCCTTCATTCGAGCCATCGAGGACGGCCACAAGCTCTCGATGTGCGTCTCCGCCGGCAAGGACCGCGCCGCCACGTCATCGGCTCCGCCTCAGAGGCCGCCGACGATGGAGAGGTCGCTGACAATGGAGAGGTCGCCGCGATGGAGAGACGTGCGTCGCCGGACGATCAGGTCTGGAATCTCGACGCGATAGAGAAGTCGCCGACGATTTTGAACCGGTTGGTGGTCCCCATGGGCGAGTAGGTATGGGGTCGCGACGGAAAGACGTGGAGGAGAGGCAGGGGCGGCGAAGAGGGCTAGCCGCCACCGTTCCTAAAATTTTCAGATCTAGGATTTTTTAGGGTTTTTGTTTTTTTTTTTTTTTGGGGAGGGGGGGGGGAGGAATTTTAAATTTCACTTTTTGTACAGAAGGAGATTCCTTAAAAAGGAAGATTTTCAACTTTATAAGACAGATAATTACAACCACTGACGGGTCAAGTCTCGAGAGCCCGGGGTTTTATTTATGTGATTGTTGTTGTGGATAAGAGTGAAGTGCCTGCACACACGAACCTATGTTATGCAAAGGGAAGTGCCACATTTCTAGATAGATGTTGGTCACATTATAGTCTGTGGGGGCTGCATCTAAATTTTGTGGGGTTGCTACCGGTCTGATATAAAAAAAAATATAGTGAAAAGAGAGAGAATTTATTGGCATGTTCTTATTACAAATTTACAGTATATATTTGATGCATATCCATAAATTTGTCTGATCCACTATTTAAGAAGTATGGAAACTCACTATAAGTGGTTGCTCACCTTTATTAATTCTTATTTTGTAGAGATGGAAGTAATATAATCAGCAGGACTTTGAGAATTAATTCAAGGTGATCGAGTTGTACTTTTGCTAAAGCTTTTGAATATTTAATGATATATTTGTGTAAAGTGGTATTTGATGTCAACTGCTACCAATGTATTGAAAAATGTTTTTTTTTTATGTATCGGATAGAGCCAAGAGGCTCCAGCCATCAAAAATATATTAATCAATTAAACAGTACAGATACAAATAAATAATCAATGGCTTTATAAGATGTAAAACAGAAAAGAGCGAACTAAACAAAAATGAAATCCTAACTAGGAGGCAACGTACGCCAATAAGGGAGCTAAAATACAACCGACGAAGCACCCGCTGAACAGGGATACTAAACCGTCAGCCCGGAAAGCAACTCGCGAAAAGAGAAAAGACCGCCCTGTCTCACCCACCAGAAGAGAAGAAACAAGAGGAGCGGCGAGCCAAACACAGGCCAATAAGACATCCTACCAAGCAGCTGACAAACTCCAGCAGCAGCCACCGAGGAGAAGCACTAGCGGCACAAAGGGAAACCACCTAGCTGACAACGCGAGAACTCAACTGAGCACCAACTGACGGGCTGACAAAACTTGAGCTTGCCTGGCGAGGATACGCGCACTCACTCGAGTCGGCCTAAGATTACCGACTAGCTTCTTGCGATTTTGCTTAACGGGAGAAGGATCAGACTCAACTAAAGGGGATGAACTCGAAGCTGGGGCAATCAAAAACACTTCATCTATATTGGGGCAGGGAGGGGAATTGTGAACACTAGTACCCACCGATGACGAATTAGAGACGTAGTTAGAATGATAGGAGGAAACTACGAATGGAGAGTGAAACAGGCTCGGAGAAGACTTGAGTGGAAAAGAGAGCAGGAAAAGCGATATCTCCCTTCGGAGTAGATCGATCGAAGATAGCTCCCCTAAATATTGATAGAGCGAGTAGATGCTACTCGAAGAAAAGCAAGAGATCATCGACTGTTGGGGAGAAGAAATGGTCGTAGAGCAAAGAGATTTATCAAGAAGAGTAGGATCCTCCAAACGGTCATTGGCTCTGACCGATAGAGGTGGGATAGAAATGTTGCGAGACCCAAAGTCTCCCACCGCACAGCGATACCCGAAGTGGCAAGAAGAATAGGATTTAAACAAATCCGTATTAAAATGTATTGAAAAATGTTAATAATATGTTGGATTTAACTGCCCTGTATATTTATTTGATGGAAAATTACTAACATGCTTGTGCCTGTGTATTTATGAAAAATTTACCGTACTGTCTCTTTTTTTAAAAATATTTAGCGTCTTGTTCTACTTCCCAAAACAATTAGCGATATGCCCTTGTTTAGAACACATCAGCAACAAACGTTATTGGGAAAAACAACATACGATATTTCGATGTCGTTCTTCCCAATAACGACATCTATTTGCAAAAAAAGTTTCATGCCGTTATTTGGAATAACGGCATCTGTTATTTTTTGTCTAAAGATCTAACAGTCTCAATTGTGAGTTGAGAGAGAATTGCAAAATTAAAATAACTAATGTCGTTATCTCAGAGAATGGCAACGATTATACTGATGTCATTATTTTGAATAACGGCATCAGTTATATTCGTTTTGCACAGTTTCCTATAATCAAAAAACCCCTTGTCCTCCCCTATTGCCTTACGATTTCTTCTCTCCTTCACTCCAACTCCCAAAACCCTAAACCCAAAAATATATATATATATATATCCTAAATTCCAAGTATTTGAGTGATTTGTAAGTTGCCAATCAAAAATTATACTTAGACTCTACTCTTGAATCTCTCATTGAGAATTCCAAATCAATCGGAATCCAAATTTGTGGTAAGTTTCGAAAATCCCTAATTTTTTTTTTGCAATGTTGATTTTGATCTATGAGAGATGTATGCATTGGTAGTATAGTACAAGTGATGTAGATTTGTGTTACTTAAGTAGTAATTTTGGAAAAGTAGTTATGGATTGTTGGTGATCTATGGTATGTGAAATGTTGAATTGTTGAAAAAGATGCAATTGTTCATGTTGTTAGGAAAACAAAGAATATAGGAAGATACTTTGTGGGGATTTTTTCGTTGTCATTATGATGATTGCAAGTAGTTCAAATGTGTTGAAGATCTATGTCTACATAATGGTGAAGTAAAGTTGAAGACAATGCATGAGGATAAAATCCATTTTTTCAAAATGTGATGAATGATTTGAGGAAAAAGGAGTTAACTATGGATACAGGGTTGAAAAGCTGAAATACAGTGAACTATGGATAGAGTTAACCATGGATCGAGGACAAATTATGATATTGTAATTAAACTATGGACATGGACATGAAATATTAGAAGCTTTGTTTTGAATGTATTTTATTGTCTTATTTCAGTAGAAGTTTAGTTTATTTTCAAAAATCTCTTTCGAAAATTATTGTTGATTAGTGTTTGTTATTGTTAACAGGCAAATGGATCCTACACAACCATCTTCTTCCCATGATGTGGGTGCTTCATCTAGTACTTCATATGGACCACGGGGACATCCGAGTCCAATAGATCCTACCGTTCTTTATCTGCAAGAAGATCACAGATCGCAGGCGGTTTGGAAAGGAGATGTAGAAAAAATGAGTTTCCGAATGCACACCATCATGGCGACGCACCCTCGTATCCAAAATTACTTGTTAAGCAGCGGATTTTACGAAATGTCGAAGCTGGCGAAAATCAAATGTGACCATGCCCTACTTACCGCTCTTGTAGAGCGATGGAGGTCGGAGACACACACGTTTCACTTACCAGTTGGGGAGGTGACGGTAACCCTACAAGATGTAGCCGTCATTGTGGGTCTTTCAATCGATGGGGTGGCCGTCACGAGGAACTTGATGTTCAATAAAATTGTATTGGTACGAGATTACCTTGGGCACGATGTGCCTGAAGATGATAAGGGAGTATTCGTTGGGGAATCAATTAGACATTCTTGGCTTGATGGGGAGTTCAGTAATCAAATGCCAGACATACCGTCGGACATCCAACTCCAGAATTATACGCGGGCTTATCTGTTGTCGATGATTGGAGGGATTCTATTTCCTAATTCTTCAGGTGATGTAGTGCATCTCATGTACCTTCCACTGATTGCTGACTTACAAACAGCCGGTCGATATAGTTGGGGAAGTGCGGCTTTGGCCTCCCTCTACCGTGCTCTCTATAACTGTTTGATGGGGTCGATCCAAATGACCGGGCCGATGTCTATATTGCAAATATGGTGTTAGGAACGAATACACCTCGGCCGACTCCGGGTAACGGTACTTTCAGAAAGTTGGAGAGTGCAACAGGAAAATCCCGTGCTGAGAGCTCCTCTTGGTGCCTACTGGACGGGTAAGCTCACATGGAGAGATAACCCACGTGGTGTCCTCACCTATTATAGGGACGAACTCGATCAGTTGAGGGAAGAGTACGTCCACTGGACACCGTACACAGAGGATAGGCTACAACATCTACCCCCCATTTGCACTGCCAATAATCAGTTGTGGTTGACATTAGCTCCACTTGTAAATTTCTCAATTGTGGAGTTTTATTACCCCGGCCGCGTTCTCCGCCAATTCAATGCACAGCAGCCCGTCCCCGTGAACTCAATGTACGACCGTAGACTTCACAACATTATGGGTTAAGGTCGTTTACCAAATATGGATTGGGCCGATCACCACCGTGCTCATGTAGCATGTTGGAATGAGAGGAAGTACGACTTGGTCGTAGAAGGTATTGTGTCGTACAATGGATCAATGCAAACCGCATATATGGCATGGTACCGTCGCATCACACGGTTGTATGTAGCGCCCAAAACGGATCATCCCGCGGGTATCCAACAACCGATACCCGCGCACCAAGTGGAACCACCACCCGCACATTCCACATCGCAACCCATGTATCAACCGAAAGCTTCCTCCAACCGTTTAATGGTAAAGTAATTTTATTGTCAATTAAATTTATTCACTTCATTTTGCTTATGCTTGTTTAATGGTAATGTTTGGTTTACTACTAATAATTTATATTCCTAACATAGATCGACAACACATGGAACATTGTGAGGAAATGTGCGGGAGTCTTGAAGAGCAACGCTAATAAGGCATGCAAGGAATTGGCAAGAGAACTCCTACTTCCTTGTCGTACTTCTCTTGAAGAAGTTGGAGATGGTTCACCCTTCAATGATCTTCTGCGGTCGACTGAAGTACCAACTCAACAGGTCCGACCTAGTTTAAGCCGAGCTCCACCTCCACCACAACAAACAGTTGAAGCAGGACAACCCCCTGCACCTCTAACTCAACCACAAACTCCTTCACATCAACCAAGAAGGGGTAAGACTGTTCGCTTCCCTCCTACACAAAGTGAATTGGCAAATCTCGAGATTGAAGTAGGTGGAGGTGATGAAGAAGAAGAAGTCGGTCCAAGTGCACCTGCAACTCAAGAGACCCGGAAACGTAGGAGGAAAGTCCCGGTTCGAAAGAGGAGACCACCCAAACAATATACGCCTAGTTAGATTTTACAATTGTTGAACTTAATGTTTAGGTTATCAAGCTTTTGATGAGGTGTTTATGTAATTCTTCACTTTCATGTTTATGAGTAATTAGTCGGTTGTGTTTCAAATGTATCACATTGACCCAACTTGATTAACATGATTTTAATGTGGTGAAGTGAATTATAGTTAATTTTTGTGCAATTAAAGTATATGGAAAATCTTGGTTGATGAGTTGATGAGTTCATGATGTTAAAAAAATTTTGATGAGTGGATGTGGTGTGTGCAAGTATCCAAGTCCAAGTAATTGACTTGTGCATGTCTGTGCATGTTTCGCTGTGAAAAAATGAATAAAAGATGTCGTTATTGCAAATAACGGCATTTGAATCCTGTAACATTATTGGTAATAACGGCATCAGCTTAGAGGAAAAATTAGAAAAGTTGGTATAGCTGCCAATGTTTCTGTCTTCAAAGTCATTATCCAAGATAACGATATCCTTAACTGATGTCATTATCTTGAACAACGACATTTTATAGAATCCCCTTAACTCCAAGATAACGACATCTCCTAAAATTTCTAATACGTATGCCGTTCTCCAAGATAACGGAAACTTCTAATCATGCCATTTTCCAAGATAACGACATCTATTAACTATGTCATTCTCCAAGATGACGGCATCTGTTATGTGTCAAAAATCAGAATTTTGAGACTTCTGACATTCTTTCTGTCTTCACAGTCGTTCTCGTGAATAACGGCATCTTCTTACTATGCCGTTATTCGCAAGAACGGCATCTGTTGTTTAAATAGTTGTGCATATTTTTTGTGCATGTTATGTGAAGATATATTACTTAAAACAAATTTACCCATATCCAACAAATATTCATACCACAAATCTCATTCCAAACAATTTAACCTTAAATTGCTCAACATAAAAATTCAAGTTAATAAATTCATACAGACTTAACGAAAGATTATACATTACTGAAATACAATAACAACAAATAAGTTCAAGTGCGGGTAGATTGTGAAGTCCCCACACTTTGTACATTCTTACAACTCCGTCTATTGTGTCCACTCACTCCACATTTCGAACATCCATATCATGGCGGATGCGAGTACTCCTCGGCCTCCCCTTCACCCGACGAAGACTTGAATCAGCTATGAGCACCGGTGCGCTTTGGGTCGGCCAATAAGATTCGTCTGGTATTGAAAGTTGGTTCCCATGTTTTTGCTAACGAATCGGTAGAGTAGAAGACATCAATGTATGGTTGATAATCAAGCACACGTGAAGCACATGCCGCTAACACATGAGAGCATGGAATGTGAAATAGTTGGAATTTTCCACACGTACAAGTTCGGCCCTCGAGGTCCACCGTGTGCCAATGTCCACCTTTTTGATATCCACCGTCTATTCTAATGCCCGTTTTCACCCCAAAACACCGGACCGATTATTAAACATTATTGCCTCATGTAAATTGGATTTTTCACGGCGGACATCAATAAGGTCCTAAATCTGGGGTGTCCATAATTTACCTTTACTGATAAGTGTCTGCGCGGCTTCACGGCGATCAGTGAAGTACATGTTTAGACGGAAAAATATCTGTTCTACAATTGCGGTGACAAGTAAGCTACGAATACCTTTTAGAACCGAGTTGAACACTTCGGACAGATTTGTTGTCATTATACCATATCTACGCTCACCATCGGCAGTAAGTGCCTACTTCTTGAACGCTTTCTCCTTCAACCAAGTAGCCCCATCAACATTGCTCGCTTCAAGTTGTGCCATCTTTTCCTCGTACTTCTTCCACTGATTTTGACACGCAATTATCTTCAACTTATTTATCAAAAATTTGCAACCAAATTTTTTATAGAAATTGCTAGCAAAATGTAGCATACAGTATCGATGATATGCAAATGGTACCCTCCACGTACCGAACTCATTTTGCATTGCTGATAAAATACCGGCATGTCGATCAGAAATGACACACAGGCCTTCACGATCTGTGACAAAGCACCGAATACAGTTCATGAACCATGTCCACGTTTCTATGCTTTCACCATCAACTAGCGCAAACGCAAACGGAAATAACCTCCCGTTTGCGTCTGGTGAAACCGCAATCAACAAACAGCCTTTATATTTTTCGTACAAGTGAGTGCCTTCTACACTTATAACTGGTCTACATGCCTTAAATCCTTCGATGGAAGGAACGAATGCCCAAAAAACACCCTTAAATGTTTCTATGCCCGGACCGGTCGCAATCTTCGCCCAATGTACAGCCGTACCCGAATTTGAAGCTTGAATTGCATTAAGTAGATATGGTAATTTAGTGTATGCTTTTTCAAAAGAACCATATAGTTTCTCAACTGCTTTATGTTTAGCCTTCCAAGCTTTCCAATATGATATTGTGTAATGAAACCTACCCTTCACTATTCCAATTATGCCTCTTGGTGTTATTGAGAGTTCTTCCTTCACAACATCCAATATGACCGTCGATATGACCGTCGAGTCAATTTTGCTGTGATCTTGAGTTAATGTAGAATTCACACATGTGTGTGCACCTTCAAGTTTTTTTACTACGAAATAATTGCGGCCTTTGGAACAATTGCACGCAACCACCATGGACAACCAACTACATTTTGAAGTGACGGATTTTCTGCAATCTCCTCGGCTGAATGGTTGATGGGCGCGTATTTACATTTCACATGGTATAGACCACGATCTGATTTTACCATCACGAATTCTCTGTGGTTCTTCACAGCGTACAACTTCACTTGATGTTGTAGAGCATCATTGGTTGGAAATCTTTGACCTATGAAGAGTACATCCAAGTTGGAAGAACCAACAGAAGACTGTCCATGTTCATTTATGATGGCACGAAACATCCATTCATTGGATTAAGATCCATGCATCGCTGCACTTGTGTCCTGACTTGGCAACACGCGGACATTGTTAACCGGCACATCGACATTGACATCAGCAATTGGAGCTTCAACGGCAATCTCCTCATCATCATCTTCGAGACCGCGTTCCTCATCTTCTTCCTCTTCGACCAAGTCGTTATTTACAACGGCGTTGTCAAAGTCTTCCATAGCCATGCCAGCTACCAAAATATTTTGTGGCAATAGCGTAGGATGTACTTGTTCGTATTCGGAGGAAACAGGTTCCGTTGGAGTTATGCTAGTATCTTCGTCTGTATTTGAAATTCTAGCATGTGACTCTACAGATGGTTTCAAAGTCCGTGTGGGCCTTGGACTTTCGATAACAACTCGTGTAGTATTTGGAAGCCTCATTTGATCAATATATAACTCAACTAGATTTCAACTACAACTTGGATGAAGTGTCCTAAGCAACATAGACCTAAGAAAATTGTCATTGTCTATGGGTACCAACATGAAATATTGCACATCCCCTTTACTAGCAGCATAACAGGCTCTGAGTTTCAGACTCATTTCACTTCGATCCCAATTGGTGACTTCATATATCTTATCTATTAATTCTGAGTACATAAATTGCGGGGAGCCCAAATAATTACCGGTTCAACATCACTATAAGAATATCCAATCTTGGGATCCTTAATTACTTCACCCCCAAAATATAACCAAATAGGGATATCAAATTCCATACCTATGCATAAAAATTCAAACATATTCAAATCATTCACTACTCACAATAAGCATAACATGGGAATACATATCAAACATACGGTTAAGATAATAATACCTTCAAATTAAACAGTACCACCACTAGCTTCAAAATTCGTTGTGGATGAAGATTGCAAATGAGAGTGGGAGTAAGGAGGTAGGATGTATGAAATTTTAGAGCACTCGAAAGGTTTGAATTTTTTGATTTTGGGATCTAGGTTTTGTGGGTAACAGGAGTGAAGAGAGAGAGAAGATTACAAATCACAAGAGGTAGGAGAAAGGAGAAGGAGATTTTTTGATTATAGGAAACTGTGCAAAACGAATATAACTGATGCCGTTATTCAAAATAACGGCATCAGTATAATCCTTTCCGTTCTCTGAGATAACGGCATTAGTTATTTTAATTTTACAATTCTCTCTTAATTCACAATTGAGACTGTTAGATCTTTAGACAAAAATTAACAAATGCCGTTATTCCAAATAACGGCATGAAACTTTTTTTTGCAAATAGATGCCGTTATTGGGAAGAACAGCATCGAAATAACGTATGCCATTTTTCCCAATAACATTTGTTGCTGATGTGTCCTAAACAAGGGCATATTGCTAATTGTTTTGGGAAGTAGGGCAAGGCGCTAAATATTTTCAAAAAAGGGGGCAGTATGGCAAGTTTTTCTGTATTTATTAGGTCAAGGCAGTACAAGTAGAGTCAAAATCAAATTCTAGAACAAAGTGTAAAGTCACATAGCTAAATTGAGTGCCCTTCCCTTACGTTCATCTTACCAAAACCGTATGTTAAGCATGTATGCTCATCCCCGAATGGTAACGGAGAAAAGAAGTAGCCAACGTTATTTTTTGATTTTGTCCGTTTTTCGTATAAATACGCGATGAAACTTATGAGTGTAGGGTTATATGATTAGACAGAAATAAATTTATTTATTTGTTATTTTATTTATAGAGCAATTTTTGGTTTATTCACAAATATTGATATTGTGCATCAACAAGGTCCATATTGCATAGTAATTAAGTCTATGCACAAAAAACACATTCAAAGTCTATAATAGAACTGGACATTCTATTTGGCAGACTGTAGCACAACAAGTGAGAGGGTCGACTCGAACTTGTTGTGCTAGTTCGTTAAGTACGAATTGATGGAACAAAGAATGATTACACTTGTAAATAACCACAAGACAGTGTTATCGTTAAAGGCAATATAAATATGACCTCTAAATCCTGAGCATATAGTGAACTCATTTTTTAATATCGCGCATTTTGATAAATCAAATAGTGAGATCTTCTAGACCAATACCTAAATGCATTGGATGTGTCTTATTAGAAATATGAGAACATGTATTTTTAATACGGGGAATCCTATCTCTAAAAAGAGAAGATATTCCCTTGTTCATTTAACAAAGGTTATAATCTGACAATAAAATCCCATAGGTATATTTTGCAAAAAAAATATATTCTATTATATACAAAATTTATTCTGTAAAAAATAAATTTTAGAGTCATTGTCCGATTGTATAAAAGGTTAAATGTGAAAACAAGGTTTAAGTTACAAATTGACCCATGGAGGTGGTATCACGAATTCCAGTGGTGCATTTGTAAATATCAGTAAAGGAGAGGTGTCTTGTAGAACTTTATTGTGACAGGGGTCTTATAATAATGTAGATTTTAGTTGGGGAGCAAAATACAAATACATAGTGGACAGTATTGTAATTTTATCCCTACTAGGATTTCCTAAAGTTCCTAACTCTAGGATATCATCTCCTCTACAAATATGAGAGTAAGGGTAAAACCTAGCCGTCTCTCTTGTGCCTCCCACCAGGATATAGAAGAAAGGATAGGAAGAACTAGAGTTAGAATTGAAGGAGAAAAAGAAACAAGAAATCAAAGCTTGGAGGTAATATTTATTGATTTCTATTCTTTTTATTTTATTTGAGATTAGATTAAATATTAGATCATTGCGATCTTCAAAATATGGAAGAACAAAATCCCAACAGTGATATCCGAGCCATTTTGATCTAATTTTAATCAATCTTCAAATTGATTCTTATTAGTTTTTTAAATATTTTTAAAATATATCTATATAATAAAATACAAAGAAAGCTATCAAATGGCTCCCCTTCCATCCCCAAAAAATCAAAGGCCTAGATGTAAACTCACAAAACACATTTTTCCTCCAAAATTTCAAACCCCAAAACTAAAAAACCCATTACTTTATTACTATCTCTCTCTTCTCTCTCTTCACTTTTTTATATTTCTCTCTTTTTCTCTCTCCCTACCTCTCTCTCCCATTCTTTCTTTATTTATTTAGAAATTTAGATTTTAAGATTTCAGGTTTGTAAATTTTCAGAAGTTTTATGTTTTTTTTATTGCATATGTTATATTGAAAATAACAAATATCTCTTCAACAGTTAAATTTCATCATTTTCCACACTTAAAGTTCTAAGAAGTTAGATTTTACAACCCCATTTATAATTATTTTTCAACATATACTAATGGAAACATGGACTTTTATTTACAACTAATTATTGTCATACTATTCAAACTTGAGCTATATAATTGTTGTTTTATTGTTTACAAAGCTTTTCGTATTTTGTATCGTTCCGAAGACGTGCCGTAGGCACGTGCCCACGGACAAATCTAGTATATGTATGTGTGTGTGTGTGTGTGTGTGTGTGTGTGTGTGTGTGTGTATATATATATATAATAAAACACAAAAAAAGCTATCAAGTGCTTTTTTTCAATCCCCCCAAAAATCAAAGGTCCAGATCTAATCTTACAAAACATATTTTCCCCCCAAAAGTTCTTCCCAAAACTCAAATTCAAATCTCCCACCCAAAACAACTCCTACATTTATTTAATTTTTTTTCTCTTTCTCTCTCCCTCCCTCTTCTATATAATATTAAAAAATTAAGAAAATAATTTTTTTTTTAAAATTTTAAAATTTTCTAAAATTTTAAAAAATTAAAAATTTAAAAATTTAAAAATTAAAAATTTTAAAAATTTAAAAATTTAAAAATTTAAAGATTTAAAAATTTAAAAAATTTTAAAAATTTAAAAATATATGATATGACTAAAAATGGGGTTAAATCAGAACCGTCCAAATCAGGAACGAATCTTAAAGCTTAGGGGTAAAATGGTAATTTCACTTACCAATGGGTCTGAAGCGGGTACTGGTTCTCCTCCTCGAAGACCCACTAACCCGCGAACGGATCCACCTCAACTGGGTGCGGGTTTCAACCCGCAGCAAACCCAGTCCAGCAGGATAGAATTAGGGTTTCTGATTCTATCCTGATCAATGGCCCTGATTCATATCTATCCTTTCACTGGGAATTAGGGATTACATTCCGTATCTAACAACAAGGATTACATTCCTAATCTGACCCCAACGGTGGCTATAAATACCCCCCATCCATCTCCATTAAGTGGTAATCAATCTTTTGCCAATTTACGCTCTTTCATAATCTTCCCTGATTACTGACTTGAGCGTCGGAGGGTGCATCGCCGGGATCAACCCCGGTGTCTCGAACTTTTTGCAGGTGAACGGCGGGAGTCAACGGTCCAACTCCAGCGGAACAGGTAACATGTTTGCTATTCAAAGTTTTCCAAGAATCCACAAATACTATCTGTTTGCCCCCACACCAGATTCAGCGGTAACAGATTGGCGCCGTCTGTGGGAAACAAACGAATAGCAGCCTCCCCTCTTCTCGTTGGTCAGATCTTCTCCAGCCATGCCTCTTAGGAAAGTAAGATCCAGAGGGTCCAACCATGGACCCAACCCCGATCAGCAACAGGAAGTCCCATCCAACCCGCTCAGCAGCAGGGGCAACTTCCGCCTCAAGCTGAGGACCCTCTTCAACAGGACCAGCCTCCTCCTCAGAATCAACAACCTCCTAAAGGTCCCCCCGGTCCTCAAAATGCCGGAGCAAGGGTCTCGCGTCCCAACCCGCATAAACAACCACTCCATCAGGACCATGTCTCAATCCACAATGCCTCTTCGGATTCTATGGCCTCCCACAATCCTCGAGCTTTCGGCCTTCGCAATACCATTCTCAATCGGAAGAAAGATGAGGATCTTCGCTGCCGTCTGGATGAAAAGCGGGCCCGAGTGGGAGCCTCCCGCCAACAACGTCCGGATGAGCGATCTCCTCACCGCCGAGACTACAGAAGGTCCCCTACCCGAAGGGGTCGGAGAGAGTCCCCCGAGCATCACAGGAGAAAACCCCATTCCCCTGCCGGTCGGCAACATCCAAGGAACGATGAGGCACCCATCACTCGTGCCGAGTTCCAGCAATTCCAAGCAACCATCCTACAAGCTCTCAATCTCCGACCTAACAACACCAATGCTCCAAGGATCCCCACTCCTCCTCCAGTCTGGTCCTCGCTGACGGTCCCTAACTCCTCCCCCAGCTCCTAGCAACCCCCAGCACATTCCAAGTCCTCGCCGCTCCAGGAGCTACCGTCGTCGTAGCCCCCGCTCTCCCTCGTACGAAGACGAGTCTAGAGGCTCGGTTGGTTACCGTCGAAGGGATGACGCTGTCTATCGCCGTCTCCACGAAATGGAGAGGCGCTTGGGTCAATTAGACAGAGAAGAAGAGCTCAGAGGAAGGACCCTTCGCCCTAGTCGACCTCCTTTTTCCCGAACCATAATGGAGGCACCCGTACCAATTTGCTTTAAACCTCCTCAATTTGAGACTTATTCCGGGGAGTCTGACCCCGTCGATCACATCGAAAGCTTGAAGACCCTCATGCTCATCCATCAAGCTTCCGATGCCCTGCTGTGCAAAACCTTCCCTGCTGCTCTCAAGGGTCCGGCTCGAGAATGGTACTCTCGCCTTGCCCCATCCTCAATATTCTCCTTCGAGCAATTTGAGATCCTCTTCGTCACCCACTTCGTGAGTAGCCACCGAACTAAGAAGACCAGCATTTCGCTACTCTATCTCAACCAGAAGAAAGGTGAGAAGCTAAGAGACTATGTAAAAAGGTTCACAGCGGAAGCCAGGTCCATAGCATCCCTCGACCAGTCGGTCGCTGCAGCAGCATTCCAATCCAATGTCCTCAACTCTAGCCTCCGCTCCTCCCTCGCCGAGAAGCCCCCGCAGAACTTCTCTGACCTCCTCCTCCGGAGCGAAAAGTATATCCGGGCCGAGGAAGCTGAGCACCGTCCCAACTTTGAGGGGCCTTCCTCCGGGTCCAAGAGAAAGGGAACAGAAGAAGAAGGAGCCAAGAAGCTCCAGAAGGATAATGGCGGGCAGCGCCGACCTCCCCCCAAATTAGAAAAGTTTACTCACCTTAACGCCAACATCTCCACAATTCTCATGGAAGTCGAGAAGGAAGGGGGGCTGCCCCCTGCACCAAAAATGAACACCCCTGACAAGAAGAGGGATAAAAGAAGTGGTGCCGCTATCATCGGGACCATGGCCACGATACCAATGATTGTCCGGCCTTGAAGAACGAGAAAGAAGCCCTCATCCAGAGGGGTCAGCAAAATAGGTTTGTGAGAAAGGACCGAACCGATCCTCCTCCCCCGCCTCGGGGGGTTAACAAGCGTCCTGAATGCAGAGAAACGTCCGAATTCGAAGAGGAGCGCATCCTGCACCTCATTCATGGGGGCCCAATGGGGGGCTCCTCCAACTCCTCTCGAAAGGCGTTCATAAGGAAAGTTAATTCGGTTCGCACCACACCTCCTCCTAAGGGCCTCAGAGTACCCATCACATTTTCAGATGAAGATCTTGAGGGTGTCCGAACCCCCCATTGTGACGCGCTTGTCATCAACCTCCACATGGCAAATTTTAAAGTGGAGAGGATCCTGGTGGACAATGGCAGCTCCGTTAACATCCTCTTCCTCGCCGCTTTCAAAGGCCTCAAACTATCCCGAGACAGACTTAAACCCATCGGCTACACACTCCATGGGTTCACGGGAGTGCCAGTGACTATTGAAGGGGTGATCACCCTCGACGTAACCGCTGGCAAAACTCCTACTACCCGAACGGAGTCGATGGACTTTATGGTCGTGGATGTCCCTGCAGCTTATAATGTCATTTTGGGTCGGCCCGACCTAGCTGCTCTTGAAGTCGTTCCTTCCGCCTATCACCTCAAGATGAAATTCCCCACCCGGGCAGGAGTAGGAGAAGTAAAAGGCAATCAGAAAATAGCTCGCAAGTGCTACATGACCTCTACCATGGGACCAGTCATCTCCCTATAAAATCCGGAAATCCCCCAAGATGTTGCCTGACCAACGTCCGAGCCAGTAGATGAGTTGGAGGAAGTGCTCTTCTCTGAGCAGGATCCAAGCCGAAAGTTCTTTGTTAGCAAGACCCTCCCATCCGTCCTATGCTCCGACATAGTCCAGTGCATCCGAAGGAACCGATAGCTCTTTGCATGGTCAGTTGCAGACATGCCCGGAATTTTCGAAGAGCTCTTAGTCCACCACCTCAGCGTTGCTCTGGGGTCCAAACCGGTCCAACAGAAGAGGCGCAAGTTCGCCTCCGAGCGCTAGCTAACTATAAAAGAGGAGGTGGACAAGCTCTTGAAGGCCCGGTTCATACAAGAGGTAAACTATCCCGAATGGTTCTCGAATGTAGTGATGGTGAAGAAGTCCAATGGGACCTGGAGGATTTGTATCGACTTTACCAACCTCAACAAAACATGCCCCAAGGATCCATTCCCTCTTCCAAGTATCGATACTTTGATTGATGCCACTTCGGGCCATGAACTCCTCAGTTTCATGGACGCCTTCTCAGGCTACAATCAGATTTGTATGTTTCCCCCCGATATCCCGAAGACCTCCTTTGTAACCGATCAGAGCCTCTACTGCTACAGGGTAATGCCCTTCGGTTTGAAGAATGCAAGTGCCACTTATGAATGCCTCGTCAACAAGGTTTTCCAAGCTCAAATTGGCCGAAATATGGAGGTATATGTTGATGATATGCTTGTGAAAAGCATCCACGGGGCCGATCATGGAACCAATTTGCAAGAGGCATTCGATGTACTCAGAAAGCACGATATGAGGCTCAATCTGAACAAATGTGCATTCGGAGTCTCGTTGGGGAAATTCCTAGGCTTCATGGTCAGCCAAAGAGGAATCGAGGCCAACCCCGAGAAGATCAAGGCCATATTAGACATGGCTCACCCGAAGAATGTCAGAGAGGTTCAAAAGCTAACGGGTTGCCTGGCAGCCATAGGGCGTTCCTTTCCAGGTCAGGGGAGAAGTGCCTTCCCTTCTTCAAGGCTCTCAGGGGGGCTAAAGGCTTCGAGTGGGGTCAGCAGCAACAAGATTCACTCGACCAGCTCAAGGCTTACCTAGTGAACCAATTCCTGGTGAAGCCCTCTACCTTTACCTAGTAGCCTCCGAGCAGACCCTCAGTGCCGTTCTCGTGAGGGAAGAAGATAAGACACAAAAGCCCATCTATTACGTGAGCAAGGGACTTCGGAATGCCGAGCTCCGCTACCCAAAGATAGAGAAGATGGCATATGCCCTAGTGATGGCCGCAAGGAAGTTTCGCCCATATTTTCAGTCCCATTCGGTGGTCGTTCTTACCGACCAACCGCTGAAGCAAGTTCTTGTTGTGAAATCTAGTTACCTAAATAAATAGATAAAACTAGACACAAATTATAAAAACCTCGCAAGTGCACGAATCGTTTGAAGAAGCGTAGCGGCAAGCAAGGGTCGATCCCACAGAGATTGTAGATTTCAACTTACTAATCAATAAAACCTAAGAAAATACCAATCATAAAGTTTTGTTCTAAAAGTCTAAAAGAAATGAAAAGATTAAAACTAAATTAAGAAGTGTCATGATTTGAGTCACTAATATCTATTTAAGTAGTTGGGCATTGATTTCCACCTATAGTCAGTAATGCGAAGTTACTACTCTTGTTACTCATGTTTGTTCCCTTCAAGGGCATGGTATCTACTCCTTAAAGTACTGTTTCCCTAAGCCAAGAATTAGGCATGGTATCTACTCTAATTCGTTTCTTTCATCAAGTGTTTAGCATGGTATCTACTAAGTTGTACTTGAATTAAACATAAGATCAGTGGAAACGAACAAACACTCAAGGTTCTAGAAATTGGTATCAGATCTAGATCCCTTAAGTTGATTAAACCAAGAACCCCTAGAGATTCCCTTGTTACAAGTTATGAACACGAGATACGGGTCGTCTCAATATGCTCACATAACAGATTCAGATCTATAATACACAAACTTATAATCCCAGGTTCGGATCAGTCGACTGGCTGTCACTTCAGTCGACTGCAGTCTACTGGCTCTCACTTCAGTCGACTGCCCTAGGTTTCTGAACTAGTTTGATTTCTATAAATCTATTCCAATACTCTCAGATTTAATCAATAAGCAATAAAGTAGCACTTAGAAAAATATAAGCATCACATGACTACGGTTTCAATCTACCCAACTATTAAATTAGTTGCACATAATACAACCTTTATTGATTAATATAATAGAGTTCATGACTACAATGAAAATAAAGAGAAGAATAGAAGAACACTGATTTGTATAATATTGATCTTGAGCCCAATCAGCAATCGTCTTCCTTCTTTGATGCTAGCTGTTGATGGCCTTTCTTGGTCGGTCCAGCCGTCTTGAGATATTCCGAGCATAGCATATCCCCTGTATCTTGGTTGGTATTTATAGAACACAGCTAGAGATTTAGGGTTTTTACCCTTTTGCATAAACGCCCTCTTCTTTTATTTATTTCTTTCCTTATCTGATTGGCGATATATATATCTTTCTCTTTTCTTCTTTCTTTCCGTATCTGCTTTGATTTGTATTTGGATTTGGATGAATCTTTAATTATCTTATCTGTTGACTCTGCCGCCGATCAGTCGACTGGTGTTGGATATAAGTCGACTGTGTCGAGACTTCAGTGGGTTCATGATTATCAGCCCAGTCGACTGTTGTTGGAAGAGTCGACTGTGCCGAGCAGCTTCAGCTTCTCTGTTCAGTCGCCTGTTGGCATAATCAGTCGACTGATCACTTCAGTTTCCTGTGTATCATCCTTAAAATCCTGAATTTGCTTCGTTTCGCACTTTTATGCTGTTTCCTGTGGAAAAGAGAAAATAAGAGTTAAATACCACATATAGAGCTTTTAAATGTCTAATTGCATTAAGATTATTGCTCTAAAATGTGAATAATATTGTGTTCATCAAATACCCCCAAACTTAGCTTTTGCTTGACCTCAAGCAAACTAAAATTATGAACAGGGGAAAATAATAATACTCGACCACCAAGAATTTTTATTATGCAAGCATCAAAAGTTCAATATAAACAATTGCAAATAAAGTAAAACAAGTATACCCACTTTCTCCAGTGCGAATGTTTAGTCATAATCCCCAACTCAATCATACTTGTCATGCCATTAATTTTAGTTATTGTACGTAACTGCTCAATTATGTGATTATCATTTTTTTCTACTACAAACCGAGTAGCAAACTAGAGTTTTTTTTTTTTTTTTTTTTTTTTTTTTTTTTTTTTTTTTTTAGTCTCTTCTCTAAAGTTGTCACTTGCCTTTTAACGCGAATGCAAAACATTTGTGATGAATCCACCCGGTTAATCAACAAGTCACAAACTTTAAAGTGCTTTGCATACTCATATTTCAAGTTGCCGTTTGACGTAAAGGTAAACATTGGTGATGAATACCTCTAGTTACTAAGCACTCAAAACATTGGAGTAGATTGACTTTATTCGAATATATATATTTATATATATTTTTTATCACTCTATTTACTTAAACTCAATTTAGGACTAGATCTAAAGGAATAATCACCAGAAAAAGCATCACATTGTTTATTATATATAATTGCATGACTCATACAATTTTGTAAGGAATTATGAAACTCAACAATCCTAAAGTAAATAAGTATCCTTACTCTTACTTTATAAGAAATTGTTTATCTAAAAAAAAAAAAATCAAAAGACCCCTAATACCCCCAAACTTAGATGGAACATTGTCCTCAATGTTCACACAAAAATTGAAAATAAATAAATAGGCATGTGTTACCATCTAGTAAGGAGAGTAAAAATAAAAGATAAAATGAAAGAAAATAGAGGGAAAGTGTAAATACTCCCCTGAAAAATTGGGTTGCCTCCCAATAAGCACTGTGTTTCTTGTCTTCACCTAGACTTGATGAGTTGTGCCATGAATGACTCGCGGCTCACAACTCATCTTATTATAAGGCTTCCCCGCTCTGCCTATTCACCTAGAACGTTTGATTTTTTCGTCAATGCTCCATGTGGGGGAAACCTTTGTAACATGTTATGGACCGTACCATCTTGACATTAGTTTATCAGCAATGGTCCATCTTAATGCACCATTGTGCTGTTGAAAGACTCCCTGCAGCCTCCCCTCTTTCTGCGTCCTAAAATTTGTAGCAACTGTCACAGGTAATGTCTGATTGTTCCCCAAACTTTCATGTGTTGGCTTCAGCTCTTCATCTGGTTGTCTGGTAGCAGTCGACTTATTCTGGACACCAGTCGACTTATCCTGGCCAGCAGTCGACTTGTCTGCAAAAACACAAGTTGTATCAGATACAAAATTTTCGACTGCAGGTGCAAGCTTACCAGTATATGACTATGGAGTTTCAAGATGATGTACTGCCTCTGCAATCCTCCGATCATCATATTCCTGTTCAACATGAAATAATGTTAGAGGGAGTGTAGTTGTTTCTTGTGATGGATCAACACCAAGTTCCTGAAATGTTTGGTCGCAAATTTCCTGAACCACATCAACATTATAACATTCATGATCATCGTGTGGAAAGTGTGGTGCATCAAACATTTTAAACTCAATTTCTTCCTCTAGTGTTGTCCTTGATTGGAGCTGTTCTTGTCCTCTAGGGTTAGGTATGGTTTGTGATGGAAATTCTCCTGCCTTTCTTTCACTTAACTCCGTAGCAATTTGACCAATTTGAAATTCCAATTTTTGAATGGCCTGTCCTTGTTGATCGCTTGTTTGCTGTTGCTGTTGGAGTAGTTGAAGAATGGTGGCTTCGAAATCCAACTTATTCTTTTCTTGTTCTGGCCTCTCATACCCATTCTCACCCTGGAATTGCTGCGTATGCCCTGGTGTGAATTGATTGCCTTGATGGTTTTGCCACCCTGGGTTATACGTGTTTGAAAAAAAAATTTGCTCTGGGGCGGGTACATTCCCTGTTCTTCGTAGTTTGTGTGCTCCTGATCTGCGTAAGAAAACATGGGACATGAATTAGTTGTATGGTTAGATTGAAAACAATTTGCACAAATTTCTTTTGGTTGGTTTTTTACGCCACCCAACGTTGAATTCACAAGCATATCAATCTTTTTGTTCATGGTTTCCATTTCTAATTGCATGTTATTATGAGAAATTTCGTATATTCCCTGTTTTTTCGAAAGACCCCTCCTTGTTGAGAATTGTTGTGAGTTCTCGCTGAGTTCTTCAAATAACTCTATGGCCTCCTCAGCACTCTTCCTCATCAACATTCCGTTGTAACCTGCATCTACAATTGCTTTGTTAGTGTCATTTAAACCCTCATAAAATGATTGTACCTGGTCATCCTTAGGTATGTTATGCGTAGGACACTTGAAAAGCTTGTTTTTAAAGTCCTTCCATGCCGCAAAAAATAAATCGCCATCTTTTTGTTAGAAAAGTAGAATTTCCCTTTTTAGTTGTCTGGTTTTCTGGGCTGGAAAGAACTCTTTCAAGAATTTTGTCGCCAATTGCTCCCATGAATTAATTGATCCTGGTTCCAAAGAATTATACCACAACTTAGCATTAAGTTTTAAAGAAAAAGGAAACAAGATTAACCTGATTTGTTCAGGGGTAAGCCCTTGGACGCTTTGTGTCCTGCAAAGATCAAAGAAGTCTTGTAGATGTAGGTGCGGATCTTCATCTAGTCTACCAAAGAAGTGGGGCACCATGCTAAGTAGTTGAGGTGATAGATGCATATTCCCTGTGACTTTGGGTTGAAAAGCTATGCAAGAAGGTTGCTCAATATTCTTTGGAATGAATCTGTCTTGCATTGGTACTCGATTTAATACATTCTCACCCATTGTTGCTTTTGAAAGAAAATCCTCTGTACAGTCGACTGATCCGTGAGACAGTCGACTGGTCTGTACCTGTCTGTGCAGAAAGTAAACTAAAAGAAAATGTTAAAAAAAAGAAAAAGAAGAAATAAAATAAAATAAACAGAAAAAGATTTTACTGATTTGTAAGTTAAAATACTAAACAGTCCCCGGCAGCGGCGCCAAAAACTTGTTGTGAAATCTAGTTACCTAAATAAATAGATAAAACTAGACACAAATTATAAAAACCTCGCAAGTGCACGAATCGTTTGAAGAAGCGTAGCGGCAAGCAAGGGTCGATCCCACAGAGATTGTAGATTTCAACTTACTAATCAATAAAACCTAAGAAAATACCAATCATAAAGTTTTGTACTAAAAGTCTAAAAGAAATGAAAAGATTAAAACTAAATTAAGAAGTGTCACGATTTGAGTCACTAATATCTATTTAAGTAGTTGGGCATTGATTTCCACCTATAGTCAGTAATGCGAAGTTATCCACTACTCTTGTTACTCATGTTTGTTCCCTTCAAGGGCATGGTATCTACTCCTTAAAGTACTGTTTCCCTAAGCCAAGAATTAGGCATGGTATCTACTCTAATTTGTTTCTTTGATCAAGTGTTTAGCATGGTATCTACTAAGTTGTACTTGAAGAAAATATAAGATCAGTGGAAACGAACAAACACTCAAGGTTCTAGAAATTGGTATCAGATCTAGATCCCTTAAGTTGATTAAACCAAGAACCCCTAGAGATTCCCTTGTTACAAGTTATGAACACGAGATACAGGTCGTCTCAATATGCTCACATAACAGATTCAGATCTATAATACACAAACTTATAATCCCAGGTTCGGATCAGTCGACTGGCTGTCACTTCAGTCGACTGCAGTCTACTGGCTGTCACTTCAGTCGACTGCCCTAGGTTTCTGAACTAGTTTGATTGCTATAAATCTATTCCAATACTCTCAGATTTAATCAATAAGCAATAAAGTAGCACTTAGAAAAATATAAGCATCGCATGACTACGGTTTCAATCTACCCAACTATTAAATTAGTTGCACATAATACAACCTTTATTGATTAATATAATAGAGTTCATGACTACAATGAAAATAAAGAGAAGAATAGAAGAACACTGATTTGTATAATATTGATCTTGAGCCCAATCAGCAATCGTCTTCCTTCTTTGATGCTAGCTGTTGATGGCCTTTCTTGGTCGGTCCAGCCGTCTTGAGATATTCTGAGCATAGCATATCCCCTGCATCTTGGTTGGTATTTATAGAACACGGCTAGAGATTTAGGGTTTTTACCCTTTTGCATAAACACCCTCTTCTTTTATTTATTTCTTTCCTTATCTGATTGGCGATATATATATCTTTCTCTTTTCTTCTTTCTTTCCGTATCTGCTTTGATTTGTATTTGGATTTGGATGAATCTTTAATTATCTTATCTGTTGACTCTGCCACCGATCAGTCGACTGGTGTTGGATATAAGTCGACTGTGTCGAGACTTCAGTGGGTTCATGATTCATCAGCCCAGTCGACTGTTGTTGGAAGAGTCGACTGTGCCGAGCAGCTTCAGCTTCTCTGTTCAGTCGCCTGTTGGCATAATCAGTCGACTGATCACTTCAGTTTCCTGTGTATCATCCTTAAAATCCTGAATTTGCTTCGTTTCGCACTTTTATGCTGTTTCCTGTGGAAAAGAGAAAATAAGAGTTAAATACCACATATAGAGCTTTTAAATGTCTAATTGCATTAAGATTATTGCTCTAAAATGTGAATAATATTGTGTTCATCAGTTCTCCACAAGCCAGAGACTTCTGGTCGCCTTATGAAGTGGTCTATCGAGCTGAGCCAGCATGATATAACGTATCAGCCTCGGACCGCGATCAAGGCTCAGGCCTTAGCTGAATTCATAGTTGAAAGTACCATCTCTGAGTTCAGCCAAGCAATGAAGGGACCACCTGTCTGGTCGGTTTATATGGATGGGTCCTCTTGTAACGAGGGAAGCGGAGCCGGGGTCATTCTGGCCGGCCCAGATGATTTCATCCTCTAATACTCCCTCCGCATCAACTCCAAGGCCTCGAACAATGAAGCAGAATATGAAGCACTCATAGACGGCCTCGGAATGGCTCGCAATGCAGGGGCACAGTGCCTCCGAATCTTTAGCGACTCTTAGCTGGTCGTAAATTAGGTCCTGGGTGAGTATGAGGCACGAGATGACCGAATGGTTAAGTACCTAGCCAAGGTCAGGAATCTCATGGCCCTATTTGAAGAAGCCCTCATCCAGCGAATCCCTAGAGAAGAGAATTCCCAGGCCGATGCCCTCTCCAAGCTAGCCTCCTCCTCCCTCCAAGGTCTCGAGCAGACCGTCTTGATTGAGGTACTCTTGAAGCCAAGTATAAAAGACGAAACTTCCGATTCTATGGAGTCTCTACCTGTCCAGCTTCAAGATAATTGGATAAAACCCCTCGTTGAGTTCCTGATGGATGGGCTCCTTCCCGAAGATCCTAAGGAAGCTCGCCGAGTGAGAACCCGAGCAGAGAGATACACACTTATCGAGGGCATCCTATACATGCGCTCCTTCACACAAGTAGATGGCAGGCCTTATTTGAGATGCCACTCCCTAGAACAAGCCGACTACGCCCTGCAAGAACTTCACGAAGGCATCGGCGGGGCACATTCAGGGTCTAGATCCCTAGCCCGCAAAGGGTTGAATTATGGATATTTCTGGCCCACTCTCCTACAAGATGCCGAACTGCACATTCGGCAATGCAGCTCTTGTCAGAAATACTCCAACATCCATCGCCTCCCACAAGCTCCACTCACTTCCCTATCAAGTCCTATCCCTTTCGCAATGTGGGGGATGGATTTACTAGGGCCATTCCCACCAGCTCCCGGCCAATTCAAATTCTTAGTCGTGGTAATCGACTATTTCTCGAAGTGGATAGAGGCTGAGCCCTTGGCCACAATCACCGAGAACAAAGTACTTCAGTTCTTCTGGAAGAATGTAATTTGCCGATTTGGTGTCCCTCGAGTCCTCATAACAGACAACGAAACCGAGTTTACCGGGGCTGCCTTCCGAGCTCTATGTGAAGACCTCGCCATCCAACAACGTTTCTCCTCCATCTCCCATCCACAGTCGAATGGCCAAGTGGAGAATGCTAACCGATAGATCCTCTCCGGTATAAAGAAGAGATTGGATAAATGCTCTAAAGGCTTATGGGTCGATCAGCTCCCTAATGTGTTGTGGAACTACCGCACCACAAAACGGACCCCTACAGGAGAGTCCTTATTCAATCTCACCTATGGGTTCGAAGCTATGATCCCCTAGAAGTTGGTATACCCTCTCCTCGTCTAATGGCTTATGAAGAAGAACAAAATGCCAGAGAGCTCCGAGCAAACCTAGACTTGATTGATGAGATCCGTGAAAGAGTTGCCATTCGTCAACAAAGTTACCGAAGAAGGATCGAGTTGGCATACAATAAGAGAGTCCGTCCTACCGACCTCAAAGAAGGGGACTTGGTCCTCAGAAAGTTAGCAATCTCTTTTCCTGGTCAGAAGAGTAAACTAGCCCTAAATTGGGAGGGACCCTACAAGATCGCCAAAGTAGTTCGGCCCGGGACATATAGACTAGAAGACCTCGAAGGCAGAGAGATCCCCAGGACTTGGAATGCTGGCCATCTTTTGAAATACCAAGAGAGAGCATTAACGCCTCTCTAAGTATTCGGGGATGTCGAACCGTTCCTCTCCTTTTACTTGTGTTTTTTCCTTTATTTCTCTCTTGTAATAACGGCTCGCAACTTTAGAAGTAGCCAACTATTAGTTATTAATAAAGAAAGTTTTTTCACATTTTACTTGTAAAATTGCTTGCATCTCTCTGCTTTTACTCTTCACCCTAACGACGAGTTCAGAGTCCAACACTTGGTTCGATTCTGCTCCACAAGCTCGCTCTTAAGCAAGCTAGGAGTGGTTCGCCATTCGGAATTGCTCCCACAACCGTTGAACAAACTCTAACGACGAGTTTGGAGTCCAACACTTGGTTCGATTCTGCTCCGCAAGCTCGCTCTTAAGCAAACTAGGAGTGGTTCGCCATTCGGAATTGCTCCCACAACCGTTGAACAAACTCTAACGACGAGTTCGGAGTCCAACACGGTTCGATTCTGCTCCACAAGCTCGCTCTTAAGCAAGCTAGGAGTGGTTCGCCATTCGGAATTGCTCCTACAACCGTTGAACAAACTCTAACGACGAGTTCGGAGTCCAACACTTGGTTCGATTCTGCTCCGCAAGCTCTCTCTTAAGCAAGCCAGGAGTGGTTCGCCATTTGGAATTACTCCCACAACCGTTGAACAAAATCTAACGACGAGTTCGGAGTCCAACACTTGGTTCGATTCTGCTCTGCAAGCTCGCTCTTAAGCAAGCTAGGAGTGGTTCGCCATTCGGAATTGCTCCCACAACCGTTGAACAAACTCTAACGACAAGTTCGAGGTCCAACACTTGGCTCGACTCCACTTCTCAAGCACTATCAAGCAAACCAGAAGTGGTTCGCCCATAAGAAAGGAGGTTTGCTTCTGACTTTGAGTAGTTGTCAAAAGTTGGAAGAGTTATACTTAAACTAATACCAGCCAACGCAACATTCGAACATCAGAAGCAAAACAAACTTTTTTATTAAGAGCCCGGACAAGGCTGATACTACAACGGATTTTTACAATAACTTGAAGAGCATAATACAACTTATTTAACGCTTCTTTGGAAGGGGAACGCTTCGGTTCAGAGACACACGAGGGCGGCGTCGCCTTACCTCTGAGCTCGACTCTAAACCAGCAAAGCGAGAACCCCCTTCGCCGCTAATTCTAGCCGTGGCCCCAATTGAGGAGCCACTAGACAAAACAGCTACACCACTCTGAATGTCAGCAGGGCTCCGCCTAACGGCAGGCGAACGAGTCACAAGTTCGTAGAACGAGATACCTCTTTCGCTCTCTTTGCGAGTACACGACGTACTGCGAACATTGGCCCTTACGGGCTGAGGTTTCAGTGTTGCAATCTCCTCCTCTAGCTCGACGATCCTGTCTCTCAGAATATCGTCTTTTGCCGATGCCTTGAAATGGGGAAGTTTGGACGAGCCTGCGACGTTAGTGCTATCGGCCACAATATAACGGAGATGAGTCACTTCTATATCCCTGTCGATCGTGATCCTCCTCAGTTTGTCAACTCTTGCCGACAACTCATCACGCTCGGACATCAACTTCCCCACCTTCGAAGCTAACTCCTCTTCCTCCGCCAAATGCTCTTTCACCGTTACCTGTAGATGACGAACCTCCGCCAGTAGTTCACTATTCTTTTGGTCGACGTCAAAGAGATCCTTACGGAGTAACTCTATCTCACCTTCGAGACGAGTTTGTCGAGGTTGCTTCTGCAGTTTTCTCAACTCGCAAAAATACCCTCTCGCAGTTGCTTTGATATCCTCCAATTCCAAGAAGTCGTAAAACGCTTTATCACGTCAACAAGAAAGAGCCCCCTTCGTTTTCTCCAGCTCAGTACGAAGATGGGAGACCTCAGTGATCGGGCCCAACTCGACTTGGAAAGTTAAGGAATATCAAAAGAAGCCCTCAATACTCAAAGACACAATTCGAGCAAAAAGAGTTGAATAACTTTGCGAAATTTTGTAATATTCAGCCAAAAAGAAATCATTTCATTAAAAGTCCAAGAGCTACAAGAAGCGGTGGCCAGTCCGCAGTTAGGCATTACAAAAGAAAAAAAGAAGAGAACAAGAGAATAAGAAGAGGCGACAAAGTCAAGGGTTGACTTCATCGTCGCCTACGATCGCACCCTCGGCACCACCCTCGCCTTCGAAGTCTTCGTCCTCTGACCTCGGAGTGAACTCGGCCAAGGGCAGCTCTTCCTCACCCTCTACGGGGTCGTAGAAGTAGTAGGACGAGACGTCAAATCCGGGGTTCTGAGCAACGATGTGCTTAAGCGCCCGACCGTACGCTTCCTCCATGTTGGTCAACATGTGAGCCTCGGCCTCGTCCCGAACTGCCTTCTCTGCGGCCGGCACCTTCGACGCGTGCTCGCTCACAGCCTCCTCTGATGCCTTCAGGGCCTTTGACAGCTCCCATTCGAGTCGAGCCGCCTTCTTTTCTAGTGTCTCGACCTTGGAGGCCTCAGCGGCCGAACTCCTCAGCGCCTCGGCAAGCTGAGCCTTCAGGTCGGTAACTTCGGCCTCGAGCGAAGTGGAACGCAATTGTTCGGCCTCCAGCTGCTTCACCGCCTAAGACCGCTCCGGCCGTTCCCGGTCGTTCAGAACGGTCATCTCTTTTTTCTTGCTCGCGAACTCCTCGAACAGGTAGTTGAAGTGGTAGAGGGTCTACAAGCCATACAAGAAACAGTCAAGCACGAGCACAGAAACTTAGAAAAATTTTGAAGAAAGTCTTCTACTACTTACCGACATGGTGTTCCGAGCGATCTGCATCGCGGCATCACCGACTTCGCCGGCCTTAAGCGCCGCTTGGTCTTTAGGGGTCGGCAGGTGCTTCACCGCCTGCATGCAAATGTTACCGTCCCCTAAGAACCCGTCGACCTTCATCACCTGCCAGTCAGGGACGAAGATGCGCTTGTGCTCCTCGATCAGAATCTTCTCCGCCTCGGCTGTGAGGGGCGGAACATTGAGAGCCAGCACCGCACTAATGTTGAACGCTCCGCCGGAAGATCCTGGAGCGTCTGTTCGCACCGTTGGGGTCGGCGCGTCCGAGGCAGGTGGGCCGGTCGGCACGACAAGGCTTTAATCAGGCTCGACCAAAGGAGCCTCGACAACCTGTCGCTCGGGGGTCAGGGAAACCGAGGGGATCTTGGGCGCCGGCCGCCTTGAGGTCCAGACACGATCCTCTTCCTCTTCCTCACCTCTTGCTCCTTGGCCGCTCGGGCCTTCGCCATCAGACCTTTGTAATCCATGCCAGGAGATTCTGCACAAACCGAGTGAAAAAAGTTAGAGAAATTTTCCAAACCTTAAAGACAAAACAAGAATTGGAGAAGCGTACTAGGGTCGATCGGACTGAGACCCCCTCGGAATAAGGCCTCCTCGGTGATGTCTTTCCAACTGAGGGTCGGAAGCCCGAGTAGCTTCTCCGCGATTTCTGCCTCTTCATTGCTGAGCACGGGCTCTTTCTTCGCCTGCTTCGGAAGACCATCCCTCGACCACACCATCGGGATCACCCATGGCTCGGGAGCTCGGATGAGGAAGTACTTCTCCTTCCAATGCCTGATCGAGTCCGGGTTCTCGATCAGATTCACTCCCTTCCTCGGCGAGAGGTAGTACCTCTGCTCATTTTTGTTCGGTTGGCAAGGACGGTATAGACTCCGAAGGATGAACATTTGGGCTGAGCGCCGACCTCTTGACATTGAAGAACGAACGTCATAACGTGCCGCCAGGTGTTCGGCATTAGCTGAGCCGGACACAAACCGTACCACTGCAGCACCTCGATCACGAAAGGGTGCAACGGTAGCCGAAGTCCAGCATTCAGGGAGTCGGCGAGAAAAACACACGTGTCGGCCGAGGACAACGTGCACGCTCGGAAGCCAGGGCTGGGGAGAAGGAGCCTGTACTCCGCGGGAATTCGGAACCCACTCCGGATACGATGCAAATCTGCCTCGGTTAGGACCGAAGAGATCTGATCCACCTCGGAAGTTTCCCTCGGCTCGTTCTCCTCGATCGACTTGGCGGTGCCCTGCGTCACCTTCTCCAACAGTTCTCCAGAGTAGCTCCGAACACCGCCAACGCTCGACAGAATGCTCGGCTGCCAACCCTGTAGCGCCCCGATTTCCTTATACTGGAAAAACGAGACACGAGCCAGGACATTTTCTTCAATTAGTCACAATACACAGAAAAACAGGAGAATTTAAAACTTTTTATTCAACACCCAATGTATTACAAGTCTGAATATCATACCACTGCAATACATTACAATAGTGTTACAATAATACCTTTACAATCCCAAGTATTACAACCTTCAACAAATTACATTAGAGTACAAGGAATGAAGAACAACACTTGGTAACTCTCACTTGAGTATTTCTCAACTAATAGACAATTCACATACATGTTACAGCGGAACTAAATATGACATTGACTCCTCGCTTTCCTTGCCTTGAGTCCTCCTGAATTTCGCACCTGTACTTCTGCGATCCAGTACCTATTGAAGTGGGGACGTCAGTATTCACTGACGCTTTAAGGCTGATAACATAGTAGCGAATCTCCCAAAACAACATACAAAAACATGGCAATTTGTGTCGATGTAGTTTAAGTGTTCGTGAGTGCTATGACTAGAATCTAACGCAATATTAACTAGGACTAGGATGCTCCTATTCTAATGCCAGCAAGTCTCCGAAGCAACATGCAGCCCATACTACATGCGCCCCATCTCAAGCCGTTTTCTCCATATATAGGAATTTGAACCCACGTTATGAATTCTAATTGTACACAACTTGTTCCTGACAGATACAACATGACTGATGAGGTTGCAGACGTGGTCAAGTCCTACCAAGGCAGTACGCTCATGGTGTCCATGCCCCACTAATGCAGTCCGCTCGTGGTGTCTATGTTTGCCACTACTACCCGGCTAACTGGACCTCATCCCAAATCCAAAATCATAAGGTCTCGCAAGCGCAGGGTAGCGCGAAGCCTACCCTGTGGCACCCCTGGGGTCTCGCAAGTGCAAGACTACACAATGCATCCTGTGGCACCCCAAGCCACGGTATTTCAGGAATGAACAGCGCGAGATACGCAACCCGTGCTCCCAACTTGTGAGACGCCACCGTACGTATCCCTTTGACGGGAAGGTACAACCCAATAACACCACCTAAGGCCTGCCCCAAGGGACAAGTAGGTCGTGAGGCGTCCCCTACAACCAGCCCCTCTCCTTCCGACAAAGGGTCTAAATAAATGATCTTTATAAGTCACTACCCTAATGATGTCCCTAGCCCTGAACAATCCTAGGAATGACAATATTACAAACACAACATGCTATCTCTTTAACTAGATTTCGCAAGATAACTCTACTAGGCTGCTCAACCTAGACTTACCAGAATCCCTCAGGATCCGGTTCCTGGCCTATCGATCCAAGACCCCGGCCATGCGAACATACATGCATGCCACTACCCTGAACTTGGATTCCGTCTATGCTCTGGTCCTCGATCAACCTACACCGGCTAAGATCCAACGGTACACAAGGAGTGGCTCCTCCACAGTTCCTTAGGAGTAAGAAAACATATGTCTTGATGATCGATAGCCCCTAGGGTATAGTATCGCCCTAGATGAGCACAACAAAAACTGCGTACTAGCTAACAAGTTATATACGAGTAAACTAACCACATACGAGCCAATAAGCTACGTATGAACCAACCACTCCCTACGAGCCAGGCAGGCCTCGTATGAGATAACAACGTACATACCAGCCAAATAAGCCGCGTATGAAACCAACAGCTACGCACGGGCCAGTTGAGCCACGCACGAGCACAACCATATGCAAACAACCATACAGGTAATCAAACCTAGAAGCAACCAAACGTGCTTACTAGCAACTTGATCTTCTATTACTAGAAGCAACAGAAGAATCTACCAATAGTCTATGATAGGTATTCTATCAATGAAAAGCCCGAAGGCGACATAACAATCTTTATCAAACTAACTATTACTAGTGATCTTTCCAATCCTTATTACCCCTACGGATGAGGAATGTCCCCATGATATGGTCTAATTTCCATTAGGACTTCACACAACTAGAGTCCATGGGTTCTTTTTGAAGTTGACTAGAACAATCTAGAACATACGTCTGCTTTCTTAATTAACTAGGATGCCACCCTATGCCCTTCAAGCATGTATGGCTCCTTCCTAACATTAACCACAACAGGGTAGTTATCACTACAATTACAACATGATTCTTTCCTATTACTTAACCTATGGCATGGTATACAATTGTAAGCATCAACCTACAACAACTAGTCATGGTATATAACATAGCCATCAACCCACGACACTCTTTAGCATGAATACAATTTAAGCATGCACTTATAACCATTTTAAGCATGAATAATCACTACAATCGAAACATGAAGCTTTACTACAATTTAGTATGAACTCTTCACAACATGTACACAACATAAGCATGGTTCCTACAACATGGCACACATCATACATGGTTCCATTAACCTACAACATGGTACACATCATACATGGTTTAGGAGTTTCCTACCATAGTCTAGCATGGCATATATTTTTTTCCTACAATGAATCAAGCATGGTATGATACTTTCTTACCTTAACTACAACAATAGCATAGATTTGTTACCTAACTACTTAAGCATGAATATCACTATCCATTAACTAAGCATGAATATTTACTACTTAGAGCATGTATCTCTACTACCACCTTAAGCATGGATCTCCACTACTTTAAGCATGATTAATTACTATGATCTAATCATGAAGACAACTTAGCAGAACATCTACCATTACAATCTAGTATGGGTAGAACATAAACATAGAATTGCTACGACTAAGTATGGATAATTACTTTACTTAAGCATAGAAGTTGCTACTATTATGCATGGATAATTAGCACAGCGACACATGGATATTATAATTTGTCCTGCAACAAGATGAGCATGATCTACAACATGGCATGGGTTCCTACAACAATTTAAGCATGGTAATACTACTTAGTATTAATCTAAGCATGATATGTATTCCAAGTAGAGACCTACAACATTCTAAGTATGGTAATACTACTTAGTACTAATCTAAGCATGATATGTATTCCAAGTAGAGACCTACAACATTCTATGTATGGTAGATTAATTTAACATTAATCCTACAACAATATAAGCATGGATAATTACTTAGCATTATCCTACAACAATCCTAAGCATGGTAGATTAATTTAACTTTAATCCTACAACAATATAAGCATGGATAATTACTTAGCATTAACCTACAACAATCCTAAGCATGGTAGATTAATTTAACATTAATCCTACAACAATATAAGCATGTATGTATTTTTCCTACAACATGATACCTATCATAAATATGGTTCTATTAACCCACCACATGGTAGACATCAAAATATGGACTTCTACAAAAATATAAACATCCAATAACATCAACCTATAACTAACTAACCATGGATATCTACTACAATGGGGCATACTTCTAAAGCAAATGTCATTTACTACTTCAACATAACATAACTATCCATTACAACTTTACTTAAACCTAAACATCTACTACTACTTCAAATAAACATCTACTACTACTTCATTTAGAACATAAACATCTATTACAACTACTTTATTTAAACATAAGCATCTATTACAACTTTATTAGACATCTACTAATGCTACTTTATTTATCACAAACATCTACTAAAACTTCTTTATTAAACATGAACATCTACTATAAAATATCTACTAAAACTTCTTTATTAATCATGAACATCTACTATAAAATATCTACTAAAACTTCTTTATTTAAAACATAACATCTATTTCTTATTTATTACTAGTCAAGCATAAAAGAGATCTTTTTAATCATTCTTACTTAGATTAGTCTCTTTTCTTTTTCATACTAGAATTAGCATCTAAAATAGGTTCCTTTTACTTATGTTTTATAAAAGGAAACAACAACAATAAAATAAAGTAAAGAGTCCTCCATTTGGGTTCAACCAACATATGCATTCCTTTTAGTCCCAAGTTCAAGTGTATGTTCTACAACCCCAAAATGGGTGTATTCACAAGGTCCATATGCTTATGTATGAGTCCACATTCAAGTCCTACAACCCAAAATGGTTGTATACAAGGTCCATATGCATGTGTTCTTTTTAGTCCAATTAATAACATAAGAACAACAACTACAACCATAAAGGTTCAATCTTTATGTGTTTATTAGGCATTACCACTAGTTACTTTCTTTCACCGATACAAGTTACAACACATATCACAAACCAACATACAACAACATCACAAGAAAGCACCCAAAATAAAAAGAAACAAAACAAGGAGGATGAGAAGAAGAAGCACCAAGAATAACAATTCAAACAAAGGAAAACACAAGTGGAGAAACCCCCACCTTTCCTTCTCTTGATGGAAGGACTTGCTAGCTATTCTTCTCCTTCCCCTAACTTCTTAGGAACTCCTAATAAACCTACAAGAAAAACTCTCAAGTTAGGAGTTCACTCTTTCTTTTCCTTTCTTTCTTTTTGTCTTTCTAAAAATGAGACAAGGGTGGAGGGAGGGAGTATTTATAGGTGGAGGAAAATATGGAGAATGCAAATTTGCACACACAAAAGTACACAAAACTCCTCCCACTAAATGGGGGCCAGTTTTCACCAAGGGAGGTGGGATGAGGTGGAGGTAGGATGTGGGTATGGTGCTAGGTGAGGTGGAAGAGAGAAGGTTTCTAGAAGAGTTTCCTTAATCTCTTCATGCACACTTAACCTAAGGTAATCATTCAAATAAAAGCCCTAATAATCTAATAGGTTTGTCATAACAAAGACAAGCATTTTATCTAAAAATGCACAACACACAATTTGTATAATGTACTAATCGACATACTACACATATGTGTGTATATATGTATGTATACCGAAAATCCTCGCATAATCCGTATAAAAATAATTTAACTTCGGAAATAATAATAAATAAATTTTATTATTAGTTCGGAAGATCATGGTACCAATTTGATATAATACGGATATATACTGACCGGTATCTGGGTACAGATAATGTCTATGAACAAACCGGGTGAAAATCACCAAAATATTTCAATTTTGGAATTTAAAACAAGTAATAATAAAATAATAATTTATACAAGGTAATATCCATCCGGGATATTACAATACTCCCTCCTTAGAATAGTTCTGTCCTCAGAACTACGTTAAGTTAGGAAAACAAGCAAACATCCATACCCTAATAACTCGGGGAAAGAAAGCTTATGCTGCTTTTCGGCTCCCAAGTGGCTCATCCACGAACTGGTTCTCCAAGAACCCGACCTTTGCAATTCGGTAGCTACTCCCTCCTTAGAATAGGACATGACCTATGGACATCACTTCCGACTTTCAGGATTCTCTCCTGTAATTTGCTCAAGTTGACGCTCCAGATGTTGTAATCAACAGAACCAATTCTGGAGTTGCCTCCCGCACACACCTCAACTCTTGGAGAAATAATTTAGACAAAAGATTATGATGAACCAAGTTTGAACAAAACAGTTGCCTGGATTTCATATATATATAAATCTGACTGATTTCAAAAGTGTTACATCATACAGCACTCCTTAGTCCCAAACAAATTCAAAATACGACTCTAAGTCTTAGTTGCAGTCCCATACTAGTACTGGCTCTCCCACCTTCTTCAGCTTGCCCTTTACTAAGCGTGAACTCTTACTCTTGGGGGACATGCCCCTTTCCTTTATTGTCCACCTTCAGGGCTAATATGCAGCTACTATTCTTGTGAAATTGGAGACAATTTGGCCTGATATGACCAATCTCCCCACATTTGTAACAGACACGTGTATCCATCTGAGGGTCCTTCTTCGGACACTGGCTCATGAAATGACCTTGCTTACCACATAGAAAACAACTTTCTGCCTTGGGGCCTCTAAGTTTGGCCTCCGTCTTCTGAGTCTTCTGCTCCTGACCTCGGTCCTCAAACCCTGATGCTGGTGCAGATCTCTTACCTCGACGTCGTGGACAGACTGATTTCTTATGTCCAACTTCCTTACAGAAATGGAATGTTACAACCTCGGTGGTTCCCTGGACTTGCTCCCATTCATACTGCAGTCTGGCCAAGCCGGAATCAAAGTATTCTTGTTCCTTGGCTAGGCTTGCATAGCTCTGTAAGCATCACCCACTTACTTAGCTTGTCGACCTCTCCTGGTCCTGCATCTCTTTAGCTTCTTCATCTCCTGGCGTATGCTGGCTGCCGCCGCGGTGCACTGATCCGCACTTAGCTCCTGCGATGGTGGAATCTCCTTTGGCTCCACACTCGAGATTATCGGATCATCCATTGAATTCGGCTCAATCTCTTCCATCAACACATCCTCGGTATATCCTCGAACACCATCCTTCAACGGCATATACTAGTAATTAGTCCAGATACAGAAAATTTATAAAGCATAGGTTGAAAGAAACAACAATATGAATTATAATTGTCTATAACTAACTAAAACTTGACTCCTAAAAGGCATCCAAGTTTAATTTTCCTGCTGTGTTGGACTGTAAATTGAAGTTAGCTCTGATACCACTCTGTAACGCCCCGATTTCCATATACTGGAAAAACGACACACGAGCCAGGACCTTTTCTTCAACTAGTCACAATACACAGAAAAACAGGAGAATTTAAAACTTTTTATTCAACACCCAATGTATTACAAGTCTGAATATCATACCACTGCAATACATTACAATAGTGTTACAATAATACCTTTACAATCTCAAGTATTACAACCTTCAACAAATTACATTAGAGTACAAGGAATTAAGAACAACACTTGGTAACTCTCACTTGAGTACTTCTCAACTAATAGACAATCCAGATACATGTTACAGCGGAACTAAATATGACATTGACTCCTCACTTTCCTTGCCTTGAGTCCTCCTAAATCTCGCACCTATACTTCTGTGATCCAGTACCTATTGAAGTGGGGACGTCAGTATTCACTGACGCTTTAAGGCTGATAACATAGCAGCGAATCTCCCAAAACAACATACAAAAACATGGCAATTTGTGTCGGTGTAGTTTAAGTGTTCGTGAGTGCTATAACTAGAATCTAACGCAATATTAACTAGGACTAGGATGCTCCTATTCTAATAGGTTTGTCATAACAAAGACAAGCATTTTATCTAAAAATGCACAACACACAATTTGTATAATGTACTAATCGACATACTACATATATGTGTGTGTATATGTATGTATATCGAAAATCCTCGCATAATCCGTATAAAAATAATTTAACTTCGGAAATAATAATAAATAAATTTTATTATTAGTTCGGAAGATCATGGTACCAATTTGATACAATATGGATGTATACTGACCGGTATCTGGATACAGATAATGTCTATGAACAAACCGGGTGAAAATCACCAAAATATTTCAATTTTGGAATTTAAAACAAGTAATAATAAAATAATAATAAAATAATAATTTATACAAGGTAATATCCGTCCGAGATATTACAATCAGCTCCCCTGCAGTCTTCGGGTGCTCAATGATAGTTTCCACCCCCTTCCCCTTGCTGGCTCGGACCATTACCTCCTGAAGAGGTTCGGCAACCTCCCCACCCGTGCTCGGCCTGACCATAGTCTCTTCGGTCAGCTCTACGACCTCCTTCCCTTTATCCTTGCTCGGCCTAACCGCTCGGCTAACGCCTAGGTCCGAGGAGGGGGCCTCATCCGTAGAAGAAAACTTAACCATTTTAAAGATGAAGAGAGGGACTGACCTTGAAATGACTAATACGGCAGAAAAAAGTTCGCCGGAGTTTAAGACGCCTCGCCGCGACAGCTAGCAGCGCCGCCCAAGAACTAAAAACTTCGCTAATGAGTAAAAACCAAGAGTGAGAATGTGAAAGTAAGAAATGAGGTGAAGTGATGAGGGGGGTGAAAACTTATAGTAAAAATAAATGCCTCTTGGGCTTTGTAACGTAAGGCCGCAACTCTTGGGCCTCCCTTGAAGCGTTACAAAAGCCCAAACGGCAAAGTAACGAAGAGCCACAACTGTTGGCAAAGGGAGCGACGTTTTGACCCAAGAAAAATAGCTCGGCACCTCGGATCCAACACCCGAGCGACAGGCGATCCAAGCCACTTCGCTCGGATTCCGAGCAAGTGCCAATCCGAGCTACGAAATGGAGAAAAACAACTTTCCCCTCAAAATTCGTGTAAGATTTCGATCAGACGGCCCAGATCATGCCAGCACCACTATGCGACAAGATAGTGTTTTCTTGGGAACTGAGCCAGCATCGAGATCTGTGCCATCATCCAACGGCTGGGATCGCCCTACGTCCCTCGGATCCAACACCCGAGCGACAGGCAATCCGAGCCACTTCGCTCGGATTCCGAGCAAGTGCCAATCCGAGATACGAAATGGAGAAAAACGACTTTCCCCTCAAAATTCGCGTAAAATTTTGATCGGACGGCTCAGATCTTGCCAGCGCCACTACACGAGAAGATAGTGTTTTCTGGGGAACTGAGCCAGCATCGAGATCTGCACCGCAATCCAACGGTCCAGATTGCTCCACGTCACTCGGCATTCCGAACCGAGTAACTAGCGATCCGAGCCACTCACGCGAGGGAAGAACCGAGCCACTTCGCTCAGATTCCGAGCAAGTGCCAATCCGACCATCGAAAGTGAAGAAAAACTCTGCCGAGCGAATCCGACCATTAGATCATTACGAAATTCGCGCCTGAGATGATGGACGGCCCAGATTGTGCCACCTCCACTAAACGACAAGATAGTGTTTTCTTGGAAACTAAGCCAGCATCGAGATCTGCGCCGCAATCCAACGGTTCAGAGCGCTCCACGTCGCTCGGCATTCCGAGCCGAGCGACTAGCAATCCGAGCCACTCGCGCGAGGGAAGAACCGAGCCACTTCGCTCGGATTCCGAGCAAGTGACAATCCGACCCTCGAAAGTGAAGAAAAACTCTGCCAAGCGACTCCGACCATTGGATCATTACGAAATTCGCGCCTGAGATGATGGACGGCCCAGATTGCGCCACGTCCACTAAACGACAAGATAGTGTTTCCTTGAGAACCATGCCTGCCTCAAGATTCGCGCCAAGATCAAACAGCTCAGATCGCTCCACATCGCTCGGCATTCCGAGCCGAGCGACTAGCGATCCGAGCCACTCGCGCGAGGGAAGAACCGAGCCATCTCGCTCGGATTCCGAGAAAGTGCCCATCCGACCCACAAAAGCGAGGAAATTACTGCCGAGCGACTCTGTCCATCCGATCTTTCAGAAATTCGCACTCGCTCAGGATCAACGGTCCAGATCGCGCCACGCCATAATTCGGTATTTTATTTATTAAAATCGTTTTATTTATTTAAAAATTGCGAAAAAGAATGGTTAAAAATTCGGGAAAATTAATTAAAAATCCTAGAAAATAATTATAAAGTCGGGAAAATATTTTTGAAGCCCCGAGTAAATAATTATTGCCTAGGTACATTTATTAAGACCCCCGAATGACAAATCGACACTTCGCAAAATTTTGTAAATATTCCGAAAAATAGATAAAAATCACCGAATGTCCAGAGGAGCTCAAGAACAACTTAGAGCGCAACCAACTTAAAAAATCACCATACTGCCCCCGCGAAGATTCGAAACCTTGCATTTGGACTCCAATACAACTCCGCTAGTCATTAAAACAGTTTAACTACTCCTCAAAGGCTGATCAAGCTCAGTCTTCGGGAGTGGGGGGCTCGTGATATGGCTAAAAATGGTGTTAAATCAGAACCGTCCAAATCAGGTTCGAATCTTAAAGCTTAGGGGTAAAATGGAAATTTCACCTACCAATGGGTCTGAAGCGGGTACTGGTTCTCCTCCTCAAAGACCCACTAATCCGCGAACGGATCCACCTCAACTGGGTGCGGGTTTCAACCCGTAGCAAACCCAGTCCAGCAGGATAGAATTATGGTTTCTGATTCTATCCTGATCAACGGTCCTGACTCATATCTATCCTTTCACTGGAAATTAGGGATTACATTCCTTATCTAACCACAGGGATTACATTCCTAATCTGACCCCAACGCGGCTATAAATACCCCCCATCCATCTCCATTAAGAGGTACTCAATCTTTTGCCAATTTACGTCTTTCATAATCTTCCCTGATTACTGACTTGAGCGTCAGAGGGTGCGTCGCTGAGATCAACCCCGGTGTCTCGCACTTTTTGCAGGTGAACGGCGGGAGTCAACGGTCCAACTCCAGCGGAACAGGTAACAGGTTTGCTATTCAAAGTTGTCCAAGAATCCACAAATACTATCTGTTTGCTCCCACACCAGATTCAGCGGTAACAATATATATATATATATATATATATATATACGAAAATGCTAAAATGAGATGGTGAGATGGGTGAGATGAGATGTATTTTGTGAGATAAGCAATTTGAATGATCCAAATCTCGATCACACCGTTCACGTCATTCTACATATCATCTAGTTGGTGTATACAAAATTTCAAGTGATTTGGAGACCTCTAGCCTATGCATCAAAGCGTTCAAATAAATGCATAAATATGTATTTCACATCATCTTCATGATGTGTTGAACGCTTTGATGCAAAGGCTAGATGTCTCCAAATCGCTTAAAATTTTGTACACACCATCTAGATGTCATGTAGAATGATGTGAACGGTGTGATCGAGATTTTGATGATTCAAATCGCCCATCTCACAAAAAAACACTCCATCTCACCATCTCATAATAGCATGACTATATATATATATATATATATATATATATATATATATATATATATATATATATATATATATTGAGGTCGATTGATGGGAGCGGCCGTACTCCAGACCCAAAATAAATAAATAAATAAATAAAATTGATTGGGAGTCCATCCCATGCTCCAGAACCTTGGGATAGATGATTGTAGTTTATATGATTAGTTAACCAATCAATGATTGAGTTTCTATTTATTAATAATAAAAAATAAAAAATCGGATCCGCTCATAATTAATGTCTCTTTCATTGAAACATGATTTTTCATTTGGATTAAAAAAAAATTGGCTCATCATTCATCTGTGTCCTTTACATGAAGCAATTTTATTTTATTTTTTTGAAGATTTTTTCTGAGATCAGCTTTTAATCTTGACTGATGAAGGTTGACTATGCTAAAAAGAAAAAAAAATAGATCTAAATAGTTTTCATTTTTTTTAATTATTAACTAAACCAATAATATGGATTTCAATTTTTTTTAATGATGCAGTTTGTTTTTGGGAGACGTGTGGATGCACCAGGTGTGTGTTCTTACTCAATTTGTATTGATAGAGGAAACTCCTACGCAGACGACCCTCGGCCGGGCGAACGGTACGGAAGTAGACGGGAGTGAGGTGGAGGCTCGATGCTCAGCTCGGATCGGTGGGCTCGGATCCGAGGTCTCGTGTACCTACAGACAGTCTCGGAACACCAGAGTTGGTCCCGGTGGCAGACCCTCCGACGATCTAGTCAGCTATCCGACTGTGTTCTTGGATGATTTTCCTGGGTTACCCCCGCATCGTGATGTAAAGTTCAGCATCAATATTCAACCGGGAAGTGCAACTATTTCTAAGGCACCGTATAGGATGGCTCCAGTGGAACAGGATGAGGTGAAACGGCAGATTGAGGAACTATTGGAGAAAGGCTTTATTCAACCTAGTGCGTCACCTTGGGGAGCACCAATGCTTTTGGTAAAGAAGAAGGATGGATCGATGAGAATGTGTATCGATTACCGGGAGCTGAATAAGGTCACTGTTCAGAATAAGTATCCTATTCCCCGAATTGATGACCTGTTCGATCGTCTACAAGGAGCAGCTGTTTTCTCCAAAATAGATCTTCGATCAGGATATCACCAGGTTCGAGTGAAAGCTGAAGATGTGCACAAAACTGCATTTAGAACTCGACATAGGCATTACGAATTCTTAGTTATGCCATTTGGAGTGACGAATGCACCCGCAATCTACATGGATTTGATGAATAGAGTTCTGAGGCCGTTCATTGATTCTTTCATCGTGGTGTTCATCGACGATATTCTCGTGTACTCCAAGTCAGAGGAGGAGCACTCCGAGCATCTGGCAGCAGTGTTGAAGAAGCTGGAAGAGCAGAAGTTGTATGCCAAGTTATCCAAGTGTGATTTCTGGAAATCTGAAGTGGCATTCCTAGGTTACATCCTTTCTAAGGAGGGAGTGGCAACTGACCCTCAGAAGATAGAGGCAGTGAGAGATTGGGCTAGGCCTACTATAGTGAAGGAAGTCAGAAGTTTTCTTGGGATGACTGGATACTACAGGAGATTCATTCAAGGTTATGCTCAGATAGCCGTGCCGCTTACTGGACTGACCAAGAAGAATGTGAACTTCAAGTGGACTGAGCAATGTGAGGCGAGCTTTCAGGAGTTGAAAGAGAAGCTGACTACTGCACCTATTTTGGCTTTGCCTAGAGCAGGTGTTGAGTATAATGTTTATAGCGATGCTTCAGATCGTGTGCTTGGTTGTGTCTTAATGCAAGAAGGAAGAGTAATCGCTTATGGGTCTAGGCAACTACGACCGCATGAGAAGAATTACCCGACTCATGATCTGGAGTTGGCTGCGATTATCTTCGCCCTGAAGCAATGGAGGCATTACGTGTACGGTGAGAAGTTAAACATGTAAACGGACCACAAGAGCTTGAAGTATATATATCAGCAGAGGGATCTGAATCTGAGGCAGCAGAGATGGTTGGAAGTGCTTGGGGACATGCGACCTGAGATCAAGTATCATCCTGGAAAAGCTAATGTTGTTGCTGATGCACTTAGTCACAAGAGCCGTTTAGCCAGTTTGATTACAAATCAGAAGCATTTGATTGAGAAATTGGATCGAGCAAGTATTAAGGTTGTCTTGCAAGGATTGGGAGCAGCTTTGGCTCAGTTGAGGCTTCAGCCTACACTGAATGCAAGGATCATTGCAAGTCAGGAGGTTGATGCTGATATCTTGGAGATGAAGGAGCAGGTTGGTGTTGGCAGGTTGCCTGGATTTCAAAATAGGGATGGAGTGCTGTGGTTCGGAGAGAGGCTATGTGTTCCAAATCAGGCGGACCTGAAAGAGAGTATTCTTCAGGAGGCACATGCTACTCTTTTGTCAGTACATCCTGGGAGTACTAAGATGTACAAAGACATCAAACAGCATTTCTGGTGGTCAGGTTTGAAGCGGGATGCGGCTGAATTTGTTGCGAAGTGTGAGGTTTGTCAGCAAGTCAAAGTCGAAAATCAGAGACCCGGAGGTCTATTACAGCCGTTACCTATTCCGAAATGGAAGTGGGATAACACCAGTATGGATTTCATTACGGGGTTGCCTAAGAGTCCTAAAGGCAATGATGCGATTTGGGTTATAGTCGATCGACTAACCAAGTCCGCTCACTTTTTGGCGATGAAACTCACTGCTTCGATGGACAAGTTGGCTGAGTTGTATGTTGGCGAGATCATCCGGCTTCATGGTGTTCCGTCAACTATTGTGTCTGATCGAGATACGCGGTTTACCTCGTATTTCTGGAGGAGTCTTCAGACAACTTTGGGTACCAAGACAGATTTCAGTACTGCTTTTCATCCGCAAACCGAGGGGCAGACCGAGAGAGTCAACCGTATTCTTGAGGATATGCTTCGGTGTTGTATACTAGACTTTGGAGGCAGTTGGAAAAGGCATTTACCTTTGGTAGAGTTTGCCTACAACAACAATTTTCAGGCTAGCATCGGGATGGCACCGTATGAAGCTCTGTATGGCAGGAAGTGCAGAACACCTGTTTGTTGGTTTAAAGTTGGGGAGCGTCGGTTGTTTGGTCCTGAGCTTGTGCAGCAAACCTCTGAGAAGATTGTTATGATCAGGAAAAGGTTGGTGGAAGCTCAGAGCAGGCAGAAAAGCTATGCAGACAACCGGAGAAGGGACCTTGAGTTTGAGATTGGTGACTTCGTCTTTCTGAAGGTATCGCCCAGTAAAGGTGTGGTTCGATTTGGCAAAGGCGGGAAGTTAGCCCCGAGGTTTATAGGCCCGTACAAGATATTGAAAAGGATCGGGAAAACTGCTTACCGGCTTGAATTACCGGAAGAGTTATCTAAGGTGCACAATGTCTTTCATGTGTCTATGCTGAGAGGTTACATTCCAGATCCGAGTCATCATTTGCCTGAAGTGTCGGAAGGTTTGCAGTTGGATCTGAACTACATCGAGTCTCCTGTCGAGATTGTTGATCGTCGAGAGAAAGTCTTGAGGAATAAGACGATACCGATGGTCAAGGTAGTCTGGAGAAACCATTTGGTTGAAGAGGCTACTTGGGAGTCTGAGGAGAGGATGTTGAAGGACTATCCTGAGCTTTTTGCTTGATTGTATCTTTGTATCTTTTTGTTCTTGTGTGAGTGTTGTATTTTTGTTTCTCTCACTCTTGACTGTAGTTCTGGGGACGGAACTATTCTAAGAAGGGAGTGTTGTAATGCCCTAATTTTTCAATTAATGAAAAATTATTTATTTTTGCACGTAGTGTGCACGTGCAATATTTTTGGTAAATATTTTCATCAAGATGAGTAAAGATATTTTAGTTTGTGCTTTTAATTATTTTATACAAAAGCCTTTTTTTAAATAGATGAAAAGCCTTTTCTTTTAAAAAGCCCAAAATGTAATTTATTTATTTTATTTTAAAATAACTATTTTGGCCCATAAACTAAAGCCCATGGATTAATCTATTTTTTTATACAACTTGTCATGTAGAATACAATTTAAATGCTATTTTATTTTTATACAAAAATTAAATGCACAATTTTTGGGCCTAGTTGCATGCACGTGCACTACACGTACACGTGCAATATGCACTTTTCTTCATGGCCGGTTGCATTCTTGGAGGGAAACTCAAATTTTGAGTGGTGATCATGGTATGGTGGTTACTTAGATGTGGGTAGTTATGGCAACTCTTACTTTCATCCTAGCCCTCCATCCTACAACCAACCAATTGATCCTAGCCATCTATTTCCCTTGATTTTTAGTATAAATACCCCCCCCCCCCCATGGCTAGTTATCCTTGTGCCTATTAATCTTTCCAAACCTATAGTCTAAGTTGCATTATCTAGTAGTATTTTTGTGAGATTAAAAGATTGAGTGTGTGTGGGCTTGTTCTTGCAACACCAAGAAGAAGGAGAAGGGCCGGCATTCATCAATAGGAGCTTTCGGTGTTGGTGCTTTTGGAGCTTGTGTGCGCGCGTCTAGGAGGAGGTGCACTCGTTTGCAAAGGACTTTTGTTGCTAATTGTGTTTTTCTCTCCATACAAGGTGGGTAAAATTTTCCCTATTTCTAAAGTAGGATTGCATACTAGTTTAATTAAAAAAATTGAAGCATGAAAATGATTAAGAAGAGCACACTCTAATTGGGAAAAATGACTTCTTGAATGATTGAGATGTGAATATGCAAATTTATATGTGGTTCTATTATTTGAGTTGTATGTGAATTGATTAGAAGCATGGATTGATTAATGAAAACACATTCTTTTACCATCAAGAATTACACACAAAAGTTAGTAGCTTGATTATACCCTTTCATGTGTTAAATAGATCCTTTGTGATGATATGGGCATGAATAAATTAAAATATGAGTTGTATGTTAGGTAAATGATTTAAGTCAGAGAATTAATGTGAAATTTATTGACAAAAAGATTAGAATGCTACAATGCGAAGAATGTCGAAAAGAGAAGAAATGTAGTGTTATAATTTATAATTTGAATTAGTATATGAAAATACGTTTTAATTATTACAAAAATTATTTTGCTCTTACTGATATGCAAATTATGTGAAGTAGTAATAATCTGGAGTTATACAGTATTTTTTTTATGAAAGCAAAATGAAACGAAAGCTAGTTGAACATCGAAATGTTTAAACAACAGTGAGAATCGGTTCAAAAAGATTCTGAGTTGCACTTAGACAATCTAAGCACATAGCTCACGTGGTTAGAGCGTGCGGTTGGGTTCTCTAAGGTCACGGGTTCGACTCTTGAGAATACCATCTTTATGAGTGTTTATTTTTAAAACCGATCAGTTCCGAACCGAAGGCATTAACTGCCATTCGCTTCTCTTCTATACTGCTGGCACAAACCGGCCTAGTGGTCTGTGCTCTTGGCCATGTCTCAGGGGTGCTGGGTTCGATTCTTGCTCTCAGCAAGAATGAAAAATTATTATTTTTTTGGGTTTTAATTGTCCAAAAATTATGAAAAAAATATGGTTATTCTCCTAAAAATATAAGGGACTTTATAAAAATGATTTGGGGATTATTTGCATGAAATACACTATGATTTGAGAATAAAAGGCATAAATAGAACTATGGTTCTAGATATACACCTTGTGAAAAATTGTAACTTACAAGGAGAAATTGAAATGAAAGATTTGAAGATGATTTGTCAAAAAGAAATTTTATTGAGTGACATGATGCAATTTATTCTCATTTGAGAATAATGTGGAAAATATGAATTGTGAATATTTGTTAGTGATGTGAAATTTTGATATGAAGTGATAATTGATAAAGCATATGAATTTCATGTATAGTTATGGACTATTTGAACGAATTAGAAATCATGATTTGAAAAGAGAATATACATTTGAGTAGGATAACTCAACATGGGAATTTATGAGTTGGAAATGCTCATCTTGAAAATTGTGAATTGAAAATTGAAATAAAAGAGTAGCTAAGTCTCCCCCGGCATTTGGAAATGAAATGAAATGAAATTTGAAAAGAAAGACCAAGGTTGGTCATGCTGAAATGAATGAATAAGTCCGGTTTAGTGGAGAGGCTAACTCTAGAGCTTCGATTTTTGTTCATGATTTTGATAAAAGAAACTAAGGATTAGTACATAGTGGAGACGTGATGAATGTAGGAGAAAAACACGAGTATGAAGGCCATCGGAGTGGCGGTGTGAGAGTGATCCACAGGTTGCCTGCTTGATGCGTCAAGACATGGCGTGGACACTACTCCAGAATTATCGTCCCGGTGGCGACGCTTGTGGGATGTTTGGTGACTGCAAGAGGATCGTGTACCCTGAAGTGAGGCTGAATTGTCCACAGGTTGCCTGCTCGATGCGTCGTGTCAGTGCGTGGGATTCCCCTTCAGAATTTTCTGTACACGAGCTTGTACTCATAGATCATCTAAGATACCTACCGTAATTACAGTAGTAGATTAAGTCATAACGAGGGATTGAACCTTATAAAGATGAAGAACGATTAAGGGCTTGCCCTCGGACCTATGTAGTTTGGGATGCATAGAATCCGAACAAGTGCGCATTAGTGTCATGTAATATAAATAAATGCATTAAGGTCTAAGTGCACAAACACAACACGACATCAATAGGGTAGTCCCTTTAGTTGAAATGTGACAAGTTTGTATTTGCTAAATATAGAAAATTAAGTTATACTATTTCCGGCATAGAGAGGATGGCCGTGTATAATGATCGTCGGTTGAATAAACTGACGTACCCACAGTCTTATATGCAGGTAAATGGCTTGATAAAGGTTAAAGAGGAACAAATGCTTAAAGATTACTCCATGTTGTTGTATATTTGTTTTCATTGTTATAAAATTTTACTTCCGCCGTGCAATTTAAATGTAATATTGATGTAAACTCTGATGTAAAGTGAAAAGTTTAAATTTCCTTGTAAAATTGTACTAAAGGAAGCAGAAAGATCCTGTAGAACATCTCGAATTCAGTTTATTTGGGATTCGGGGCGTTACAGAGTGGTATCAGGGCCACGCTTCTACGCTTTCCACACATGTACAAATTTATAAGGAACGACACCCTAGAAGTGGACATTAGAGTGTGTGTTTGAGTCTAGAGATTTAAATATAAGTGACTTACATTTGTGTTGCTCTATGACTCATGCTTCTTCCACTCTATCTCTAAGATGGCTGACCACTTCGACCCTGCTAGAGACGACGACTGGCATATCATTGAGGAAGAGTACCATCCTGGACAGGCAGATTCCGAGGACGAGTACTATCCAGGGCAAGCAGATTCTGATGGAGAAGAATGGCCTGAATCCCGAGAGATCACCCCACCTCCGAATTCATCTGATGACTCTTCTTCTGACGAAGAAGAAGAACCAGTTCCAAATAGTCTTGTGACTTCTCTTCAGAGGCAGGTAGAAACCCTGCGAGAGAGAGTCGGATTATTGGAGGCTCAGCTGGCAAAGCGAAAGGACGACCATTCTGTTCTCAGTCATCGTATATGGGAACATGAGAAGAGAAAGAATCTGACAGATGTGCTGAAGGATGAAGTTGATGAACTACGGGGAGAACTTCGAGAAGCGAAGAGGAACCGTAGGAGTTAGACTGTTGTAGCTTCTACTATCTTTCATTCTGATGTCAAGAAATATTTTTCAATTCGAATGTATAAAGTTTGGAATTCAATGAAATGGAAATATTGACTTGAAAGTTCATGTTTCATACTTCGAATTCAATGGATCTTTTGCATCGGAATATGGAATGAAAGCTGTTGTGTTGTTCGATACTGGATCCTCTCATACTTTTGTGTCTCCTAAATTTGCTAAAGTGTTGGGAGTTGAACCGAAGATTTTTCCAGGCAAGATCGTAGCAATAGCTACTCCATCAGGGGAAACTTTAACCACTGATTGGTATTACGCTGATTGCGAGATTGTGATTGGAGATTTAATCTTTGGGATTGATCTGATCGAGCTGACTATCTTGGGAGTCGATGTTATCATTGGCATTGATTGGATGTCGGTGTACAGTGCAAACATCGAGTGTAAGACCAAGACGGTAACAGTGAAGGCTCTAGGTGGACCTGAAGTCACTGTCCAAGGGAAGAAGAAGTGTTCTAAGCTGGTGGCAACTATCCGCAAGGAAGAGACTCCTGTTGAAGTGAAAGGGATTTCTGTAGTTCGGGACTATCCGACTGTATTCTTGGATGATTTTCCTGGGTTACCCCCGCATGGTAATGTAGAGTTCAGCATCACTGTTCAACCGGGAAGTGCACCCATTTCAAAGGCACCGTATAGGATGGCTCCAGTGGAACAAGATGAGGTGAAATGGCAGATTGAGGAACTGTTGGAGAAAGGCTTTATTCAACCTAGTGCGTCACCTTGGGGAGCACCAGTACTTTTGGTAAAGAAGAAGGATGGATTGATGAGAATGTGTATCGATTACCGAGAGCTGAATAAGGTCACTGTTCAGAATAAGTATCCTATTCCCCGAATTGATGACCTGTTCGATCGTCTACAAGGAGCAGCTATTTTCTCCAAAATAGATCTTCGATCAGGATATCACCAGGTTCGAGTGAAAGCTGAAGATGTGCACAAAGCTGCATTTAGAACTCGACATGGGCATTACGAATTCTTAGTTATGCCAATTGGAGTGACGAATGCACCCGCAATCTTCATGGATTTGATGAATAGAGTTTTGAGGCCGTTCATTGATTCTTTCGTCGTGGTGTTCATCGATGATATTCTCGTGTACTCCAAGTCAGAGGAGGAGCACACCGAGCATCTGGCAGTAGTGTTGAAGAAGCTGGAAGAGTAGAAGTTGTATGCCAAGTTATCCAAGTGTGATTTCTGGAAATCTGAAGTGGCATTCCTAGATCACATCCTTTCTAAGGAGGGAGTGGCAACTGATCCTCAGAAGATAGAGGCAGTGAGAGATTGGGCTAGGCCTACTATAGTGAAGGAAGTCAGAAGTTTTCTTGGGATGACTGGATACTACAGGAGATTCATTCAAGGTTATGCTCAGATAGCCGTGCCGCTTACTGGACTGACCAAGAAGAATGTGAACTTCAAGTGGACTGAACAATGTGAGGCGAGCTTTCAGGAGTTGAAAGAGAAGCTGACTACTGCACCTATTTTGGCTTTGCCTAGAGCAGGTGTTGAGTATAATGTTTAGAGCGATGCTTCACATCGTGGGCATGGTTGTGTCTTAATGCAAGAAGGAAGAGTAATCACTTATGGGTCTAGGCAACTACGACCGCATGAGAAGAATTACCCGACTCATGATCTGGAGTTGGCTGCGTTTATCTTTGCCCTGAAGCAATGGAGGCATTACGTGTACGGTGAGAAGTTGAACATGTACACGGACCACAAGAGCTTGAAGTATATATATCAGCAGAGGGATCTGAATCTGAGGCAGCGGAGATGGTTGGAAGTGCTTGAGGACATGCGACCTGAGATCAATTATCATCCTGGGAAAGCTAATGTTGTTGCTGATGCACTTAGTCGCAAGAGCAGTTTAGCCAGTTTGATTACAACTTAGAAGCATTTGATTGAGGAATTGGATCGAGCAAGTATTGAGGTTGTCTTGCAAGGATTGGGAGCATCTTTGGCTCAGTTGAGGCTTCAGCCTACACTGAATGCAAGGATCATTGCAAGTCAGGAGGTTGATGCTGATATCTTGGAGATGAAGGTGCAGGTTGGTGCTGGCAGGTTGTCCGGATTTCAAATCAGGGATGGAGTGCTGTGGTTCGGAGATAGGCTATGTGTTCCAAATCAGGCGGACCTGAAAGAGAGTATTCTTCAGGAGGCACATGCTACTCTTTTGTCAGTACATCTTGGGAGTACTAAGATGTACAAAGACATCAAACTGCATTTCTGGTGGTCAAGTTTGAAGCGGGATGCGGCTGAATTTGTGGAGAAGTGTGAGGTTTATCAGCAAGTCAAAGTCGAAAATCAGAGACCCGGAGGTCTATTACAGCCGTTACCTATTCCGAAATGGAAGTGGGATAACATCAGTATGGATTTCATTACGGGGTTGCCTAAGAGTCCTAAAGGCAATGATGCAATTTGGGTTATAGTCGATCGACTAACCAAGTCCGCTCACTTTTTGGCGATGAAACTCACTGCTTCGACGGACAAGTTGGCTGAGTTGTATGTTGGCAAGATCATCCGGCTTCATGGTGTTCCGTCAACTATTGTGTCTGATCGAGATACGCGGTTTACCTCGCATTTCTGGAGGAGTCTTCAGACAGCTTTGGGTACCAAGACAGATTTCAGCACTGCTTTTCATCCGCAAACCGATGGGCAGACCGAGAGAGTCATCCGTATTCTTGAGGATATGCTTCGGTGTTGTATACTAGACTTAGGAGGCAGTTGGAAAAGGCATTTACCTTTGGTAGAGTTTGTCTACAACAACAGTTTTCAGGCTAGCATCGGATGGCGCCGTACGAAGCTCTGTATGGCAGGAAGTGCAGAACACCTGTTTGTTGGTTTGAAGTTGGGGAGCGTCGGTTGTTTGGTCCTGAGCTTGTGCAGCAAACCTCTGAAAAGATTGTTCTGATCAGGAAAAGGTTGGTGGAAGCTCAGAGCAGGCAGAAAAGCTATGCAGACAACTGGAGAAAAGACCTTGAGTTTAAGGTTGGTGACTTCGTCTTTCTGAAGGTATCGCCCAGTAAAGGTGTGGTTCGATTTGGCAAAGGCGGGAAGTTAGCCCCGAGGTTTATAGGCCCGTACAAGATATTGAAAAGGATCGGGAAAACTGCTTACCGGCTTGAATTACCGGAAGAGTTATCTAAGGTGCACAATGTCTTTCATGTGTCTATGCTGAGAGGTTACATTCCAGATCCGAGTCATCATTTGCCTGAAGTGCCGGAAGGTTTGCAGTTGGATCTGAACTACTTCGAGTCTCCTGTCGAGATTGTTGATCGTCGAGAGAAAGTCTTGAGGAATAAGACGATACCGATGGTCAAGGTAGTCTGGAGAAACCATTTGGTTGAAGAGGCTACTTGGAAGTTTGAGGAGAGGATGTTGAAGGACTATCCTGAGCTTTTTGCTTGATTGTATCTTTGTATCTTTTTGTTCTTGTGTGAGTGTTGTATTTTTGTTTCTCTCACTCCTGACTGTAGTTCCGGGGACGGAACTATTCTAAGGAGGGAGTGTTGTAATGCCCTAATTTTTCAATTAATGAAAAATTATTTATTTTTGCACGTAGTGTGCACGTGCAATATTTTTGGTAAATATTTTCATCAAGATGAGTAAAGATATTTTAGTTTGTGCTTTTAATTATTTTATACAAAAGCCTTTTTTTAAATAGATGAAAAGCCTTTTCTTTTAAAAAGCCCAAAATGTAATTTATTTATTTTATTTTAAAATAACTATTTTGGCCCATAAACTAAAGCCCATGGATTAATCTATTTTTTTATACAACTTGTCATGTAGAATACAATTTAAATGCTATTTTAATTTTATACAAAAATTAAATGCACAATTTTTGGGCCTAGTTGCATGCACGTGCACTACACGTACACGTGCAATATGCACTTTTCTTCAAGGCCGGTTGCATTCTTGGAGGGAAACTCAAATTTTGAGTGGTGATCATGGTATGGTGATTACTTAGATGTGGGTAGTTATGGCAACTCCTACTTTCTTCCTAGCCCTCCATCCTACAACCAACCAATTGATCCTAGCCATCTATTTCCCTTGATTTTTAGTATAAATACCCCCCCCCCCCAATGGCTAGTTATCCTTGTGCCTATTAATCTTTCCAAACCTATACTCTAAGTTGCATTATCTAGTAGTATTTTTGTGAGATTAAAAGATTGAGTGTGTGTGGGCTTGTTCTTGCAACACCAAGAAGAAGGAGAAGGGCAGGCATTCATCAATAGGAGCTTTCGGTGTTTGTGCTTTTGGAGCTTGTGTGCGCGCGTCTAGGAGGAGGTGCACTCGTTTGCAAAGGACTTTTGTTGCTAATTGTGTTTTTCTCTCCATACAAGGTGGGTAAAATTTTCCCTATTTCTAAAGTAGGATTGCATACTAGTTTAATTAAAAAAATTGAAGCATGAAAATGATTAAGAAGAGCACACTCTAATTGGGAAAAATGACTTCTTGAATGATTGAGATGTGAATATGCAAATTTATATGTGGTTCTATTATTTGAGTTGTATGTGAATTGATTAGAAGCATGGATTGATTAATGAAAACACATTCTTTTACCATCAAGAATTACACACAAAAGTTAGTAGCTTGATTATACCCTTTCATGTGTTAAATAGATCCTTTGTGATGATATGGGCATGAATAAATTAAAATATGAGTTGTATGTTAGGTAAATGATTTAAGTCAGAGAATTAATGTGAAATTTATTGACAAAAAGATTAGAATGCTACAATGCGAAGAATGTCGAAAAGAGAAGAAATGTAGTGTTATAATTTATAATTTGAATTAGTATATGAAAATACGTTTTAATTATTACAAAAATTATTTTGCTCTTACTGATATGCAAATTATGTGAAGTAGTAATAATCTGGAGTTATACAGTATTTTTTTTATGAAAGCAAAATGAAACGAAAGCTAGTTGAACATCGAAATGTTTAAACAACAGTGAGAATCGGTTCAAAAAGATTCTGAGTTGCACTTAGACAATCTAAGCACATAGCTCACGTGGTTAGAGCGTGCGGTTGGGTTCTCTAAGGTCACGGGTTCGACTCTTGAGAATACCATCTTTATGAGTGTTTATTTTTAAAACCGATCAGTTCCGAACCGAAGGCATTAACTGCCATTCGCTTCTCTTCTATACTGCTGGCACAAACCGGCCTAGTGGTCTGTGCTCTTGGCCATGTCTCAGGGGTGCTGGGTTCGATTCTTGCTCTCAGCAAGAATGAAAAATTATTATTTTTTTGGGTTTTAATTGTCCAAAAATTATGAAAAAAATATGGTTATTCTCCTAAAAATATAAGGGACTTTATAAAAATGATTTGGGGATTATTTGCATGAAATACACTATGATTTGAGAATAAAAGGCATAAATAGAACTCTGGTTCTAGATATACACCTTGTGAAAAATTATAACTTACAAGGAGAAATTGAAATGAAAGATTTGAAGATTAATTGTCAAAAAGAAATTTTATTGAGTGACATGATGCAATTTATTCTCATTTGAGAATAATGTGGAAAATATGAATTGTGAATATTTGTTAGTGATGTGAAATTTTGATATGAAGTGATAATTGATAAAGCATATGAATTTCATGTATAGTTATGGACTATTTGAACGAATTAGAAATCATGATTTGAAAAGAGAATATACATTTGAGTAGGATAACTCAACATGGGAATTTATGAGTTGGAAATGCTCATCTTGAAAATTGTGAATTGAAAATTGAAATAAAAGAGTAGCTAAGTCTCCCCCGGCATTTGGAAATGAAATGAAATGAAATTTGAAAAGAAAGACCAAGGTTGGTCATGTTGAAATGAATGAATAAGTCCGGTTTAGTGGAAATGCTAACTCTAGAGCTTCGATTTTTGTTCATGATTTTGATAAAAGAAACTAAGAATTAGTACATAGTGGAGACGTGATGAAAGTAGGAGAAAAACACGAGTATGAGGGCCATCGGAGTGGCGGTGTGAGAGTGATCCACAGGTTGCCTGCTTGATGCGTCAAGACATGGCGTGGGCACTACTCCAGAATTATCGTCCAGGTGGCGACGCTTGTGGGATGTTTGGTGACTGTAAGAGGATCGTGTGCCTTGAAGTGAGGCTGAATTTTCCATAGGTTGCCTGCTCGATGCGTCGTGTCAGTGCGTGGGATTCCCCTCCAGAATTTTCTGTACACGAGCTTGTACTCATAGATCATCTAAGATACCTACCGTAATTACAGTAGTAGATTAATTCATAACGAGGGATTGAACCCTATAAAGATGAAGAACGATTAAGGGCTTGCCTTCGGACCTATGTAGTATGGGATGCATAGAATCCGAACAAGTGCGCATTAGTGTCATGTAATATAAATAAATGCATTAAGGTCTAAGTGCACAAACACAACACGACATCAATAGGGTAGTCCCTTTAGTTGAAATGTGACAAGTTTGTATTTGCTAAATATGGAAAATTAAGTTATACTTTTTCCGGCATAGAGAGGATGGCCGTGAATAATGATCGTCGGTTGAATAAACTGACGTACCCATAGTCTTATATGCAGGTAAATGGCTTGATAAAGGTTAAAGAGGAACAAATGCTTAAAGATTACTCCATGTTGTTGTATATTTGTTTTCATTGTTGTAAAATTTTACTTCCGCTATGCAATTTAAATGTAATATTGATGTAAACTCTGATATAAAGTGAAAAGTTTAAATTTCCTTGTAAAATTGTACTAAAGGAAGCGAAAAGATCCTGTAGAACATCTCGAATTCAGTGTATTTGGGATTCGGGGCGTTACACGTGGCAAGAGCCCGGGCAGTTTTTGGGCTGACGTGGCAGAGGCCCGAGCGGTTTTCAAGTGCTGACGTGGCAGATCTGGATGATCTATAGGCACGCGCATTTTGAGGGGGATCCTGTGGCACAGGAGGGGCCACTTCATCCCACCCATATCACAAGCCCCACACTCCTGGAGAACTGGGTGAACCAGCCGTGTAGGAGTGGTTCTTCGCCTCTGTAGGAAGAGCAGGGTGGAGGGTGCGGTGAGAAAGTAGAATTTTCTACTTCCAGAAGAGGCTAGGGGTTAGGAGGAAGGGATCCCTCGTCGGAGTTTTGCGCAGGATGCTGTGTAGAGGGGTCGGAGTGATGCTTGCCGAGCCTTAGGGTCGGCAGACGACCCCTCGCTGGTTGGAAGAGCAAGGGGATGCCAACGCCCGTTGGGCTGGAAATCGGCACGCCGGGTATAGAGGGTCGGTTGGCGAGCTTCGAGGGTCGGTAGACGACCCCCTCGCTAGTTGGAAGAGCAAGGGGCGCCAACGCCCGTTGGGCTGGAGATCGGCTCGCCGATCATAGAGGGTCAATGGACGAGCTACGAGAGTCGGCAGGCAACCCCTCGCTAGTTGGAAAAGAAAGGGGATGCCAACGCCTGTCGGGTTGGAGATCGTATCGCCGAGTATAGGGGGTCGATCGGCGAGCCCCTCGCTTGAGAAGAATTTTTGGGGCTTGCGATTTCATCCGAGCTCCGAGTCTCCTGGGAATAGAGGAGAGCTGTAGGGTCTCGTGGTGTCATCCGTGCTCTGAGCCTCCTAGGAATAGAGGAGAGCGGTAGGGGCTCGCGGTGTCATCCGAGCTCCGAGCCCCTTGTGAATAGAGGAGGGCTGTAGGGGCTCGCGGTGTCATCCGAGCTCCGAGCTCCGAGCCCCTTGTGAATAGGGTAGTGCTTCTGGGGCTCGCGATGACATCCGAGGTCCGAGCCCCTACACTTGGTAGTAGCAACTGGATGATTTCATTGTATTTAATGCTTTAGGAGTCTTGACGGCTGGCATTGGTCGGCATTGTCGAGCGCCTGGGGTCGGCAGACGGTCCTCTCGCTAGTTGGAAGAGTGACATGATGCCGAGGTTAGGTGAGACGGGGCTCGGTTTGTGGAGCTCCGGGGGTCGGCAGTCGAGCCCCCTGCTGTGGGATAGAGGGAGACTCTAGGGCTCGCGGTGTCATCCGAGCTTCGATCCCCCTGTAAATAGGGAAGGAATCTGGGGCCTACAGTGTCATCCGGGCTCCGAGCCCCTGTGAATGGGGGATGCTGTTTTGTGGCTCGCGACGCCATCCGAGTTTCGAGCTTCCTGAATAATACAGAGGGGTAGTTGCGGCTCGCGATGGCATCTGAGCTCCGAGCTTATGATAAAAAATAGAGGTGGGGCACGCGGTGCCATCCGAGCGTCGACCCTTCTGTAAGAATAGAAGGGGAATTTTGGCTCGCGATGCCATCCGAGCGTCGACCCTTCCGTAATAGGAGAAGTGGAATTGTGGCTCGCGGTGCCATCCGAGAGTCGACCCTTCTGGGGAAGAGAAGGGGAATTGTGGCTCGCGATGCCATCCGAGCGTCGACCCTTCTGTAGAATAGAAGAAGAATTGTGGCTCGCGGTTCCATCCGAGCGTCGACCCTTCTGTGAAAATGGAAGAGGAATTGTGGCTCGCGATGCCATCCGTGCGTCGACCCTTCTGTGGAATTGAAGAGGAATTATGGCTCGCGGTGCCATCCGAGCGTCGACCCTTCTGGGGAAGAGAAGGAGAATGGTGGCTCGCGGTGCCATCCGAGCGTCGACCCGTCTGTAGAATAGAAGAAGAATTGTGGCTTGCGGTGCCATCCGAGCGTCGACCCTTCTGTGGAATTGAAGAGAAATTGTGGCTCGCGGTGCCATCCGAGCGTCGACCCTTCTGGGGAAGAGAAGGAGAATGGTGGCTCGCGGTGCCATCCGAGCGTCGACCCTTCTGTAAGAATAGAAGGGAAATTGTGGCTTGCGATGTCATCCGAGCGTCGACCCTTCTGTAAAAATAGAAGCGGGATTGTGGCTTGCGATGCCATCCGAGCGTCGACCCTTCTATAAAAATAGGAGCGGAACTGTGGCTCACGATGTCATCCGAGCGTCGACCCTTCTGTAAAAATAGAAGCGGAATTGTGGCTCACGATACCATCCGAGTGTCGACCCTTCTGTGGAATAGAAGATGAATTGTGGCTCGCGGTGTCATCCGAGCCCCGAGCTTCATTGACTTGTCGAAAAAGTGCGCTGTGTGGGGAAGAAAGGCCTGGGGATAGTTTGGGTAATTCCACGCTCACTGCTGACGTCAGGAGCACAAGGATCGAAGCGTCTCCAGATCCTAGCGACCGTTAGATCTATGATGGTAAAGATCCAATGGCCAGATCTTAATTGAGGAAATCGAGGAGTCACTTTCTCCTTATAAATCCCCTCCCCCCTCTTCACTTTTCCTTCTTCATTTCTTTACTCTCATTCTCCACTATTTCAAGAACAGGGTTTTACCTGCCGTCGGTGACTTTTTCCAGTGATCGTTCGATAAACTCTTGAGGTTAGTATTCTCTTTTTTGTAATGTCGCGCGTTCAGTCCGGATCCGAGGTCAGCTCGTCAGGCCGCTCCACGAAGGAGTCCGAGTTCGAGACGTCCTCGTCTTTTAGCAAGTATAAGGTGAAGCAGGAGGTCCTGACAGATCCTGGGTTGGCTAGTAGTGACGACGTTGTCTTCATAGTGTCGCCACTGAGATCCCGAAGGCCGGGAAAGGAGCCTATAGGCGAGGGTGAAAAGCGGGAGGAAGAGGATGAGGAGAATCAGGAGGATGAGGGTGCCGTGGGCGAAGAGGAGGAGGAAGAGGATGAGGAGAATCAGGAGGATCAGGGTGTCGAGGGCGAAGAGGAGGAGGGAGAGGACGAGGAGGACCAGGGCGACGAAGGCGAAGAGGAGGGGAAGGATGAGGATCAGGAGGATCCGGATATCGATGATGAGGATGAGGAGGATGAGGGCGCAGTTGATGATGAGGATGAGGACGTTGAAGAGGTTGCTGGCAAAGGAACAGTGGGAAGGTCGGTCGAGGAGGACCTTCCACCTCTCCCACCCCTATCGACGCCGTCTCCCGAGAGGAAGGCTCGTCCTCACCGGAAGAAGCGGAAGCTAACTATCCCAGACAGTCCTCCTCTGCAAGATGAATTTGCACCCAGGCCGGGGCTCGAGTTCCCCCCAGTCTCCTTCAAAAATTCAGGGTCGATTCGGACGTATCCTAATGATATCAAGGACATCGGCCCCATCCCTCCTGTGCCAGGTGAAGAGGGCCGGGTGAAGATTTGGATGGACAGCATCCCGTGCATCTTGAGGGCAGACTATCTCCACATTCTGAGGGCCTCTTATTTCATCCCGTTGGAGTTCGAAGTCTTCATTCCGAGCCTCGGCATTCGGCCCACCACGGTCTTGGTGCCAGGCTATTGTATGTTTCCTGAGGATGCCTTTGCCTCGGGCCTGAGGCTGCCTCTACATCCCTTTGTTAAGAGGGTCTTGAATTAGGCGAAGCTATGCCCCATGCAGTATGGCCCGAACTCTTGAAAGCACTTGATCTGTTTTATTCTGAGGTGCCAAGAGAAGGGGTTGAAGCCGAGGTTGACGTACTTCCAAGCCATCCTAGGGATCAGCTCGTTCGGAGATCAGGAAGGGATTTTCTACTTCTCACCTAGGCCGCACAAGAAGATCATGCACGGCCATCCGGATTCTATCAAAGGGTGGAAAGAGAAGTATTTTGTGGTGCGGAGTGAGAAGGCTTGGGGAATACCGACCCAGTGGAGTTTCTTCAAACCATACCATAAACCTCCGAATCGAAGTGACTTGACAGCAAAGGAGTGGAAGCGAGTGGAGAAGATAGTAAGGGGCACAGTATAGCGTGGCCTCGAATGACCGAGCTACACCTCGCCCGGGCCGGACTGAGCCCTACCGACCCTACTATGTTTCGTTCTGAATTTTTCATCTTTCTGCCTTCGTGTTAACTTTAGCCTCTTTTTTCATTCTTGCAGAGATGACTTCCGAAAAGGTGGACGATAGGCGAGCCTTGCTGGCCGTTGCCACGAAGACGAGGGCGGATATGCAGAAGAAGAAGGCAGAGAAGTGAAGCTGGCCGCTCAGGCCAGGGGGTCCACCAAGGGGCCGGCCCCGGTAGCCGAGGAGCCTTCTCAGGCACAAAAGGCCAAGAAGCATCACCACCCCCCCACGCCGAGGGTGCCCCGGGATGCAGGGGGCAGTTCTGAAAAAACTGTTGATGCCCCGGGGAAGAGGCTTCCCCTGCCATGCCCCACCGCCGAGCAGAAGGTGGGCCAACAGGGACTGCGACCCTTCCCCCCCGATTGGTCGATCGTGCAGGGGGACAATCTGCTCGACGGGCCTGTGGCAGTTGAGTTCGTTACGAAGGCCGGCACCAAGCGTGACTTCATGGCTCTAGCATCGCAGACGGCCGAGCAGGCCTTCATGCGCTGGTCCCAAGCGCATATTTCGGTGAGTTAGTTCGGCACCTTTTTCCCTGGTTTTAACTTGGTGGAATTTTTCTGATCTTTTTCCCCTCGGATAGGCGATGCTCCATGGTCAGCACTTCAAAAAGTGCTTGGAGAAGGAGATGTACATCGAGAAGAGGAACGCGGTGACCGTCCACGATGGAGAAGGAGATGGAGAAGGAGATCTACTTCAAAAAGCTGAACAAGGCTACAGACGATCTGAAAGAGGCTCAGACTATGGTGACCGTCCACAAGGCCCAGATAGCCTCGCTCTCCGACATCCACTAGGCGGACGTGGATCGTCTTAAGGAGAGGATTGAGGAGGAGGCGGAGAAGGGGCGGAAGGCGCTGAAGAGGATGGAGGTGGCCTCAGCGAAAGCGCTGATTATAGCGCAGGACGAGTCGTATGAGCAGGCCAAGGCGCACTTCAAGCAGATCTACCCCAAGTAGAGCGTGGACCACCTCTACTATGGTTGGGAGGTGAACCTTCCGCCGACCCCGGGGGGCGACGAAGCAGGGGGCATCCAGGCCGAAGATGAGGTGCCACCCCCCCCCCCCCCTCTCAAGAATAGACTTTTTTTTTCTTTTTGTTTTTTTTTAATGTAAATGCCCCGAGCAGACTGGCCACCGCGACTTTTGTATCAATTTTTTGAAAGAAATGAAATATACTTTTTTGGGCCGAGGCTTTGTGACTTGTGCATTTTTCTAGCTTTCCTTATGATTGTTTGTTTCTTGTCCTTGGATAGACGCACGAGACCTTGGGAGCCGGCCCGGTTTCTGCTGAGGTATCCCGGGTCCGAGCCGGGAAGGAGGCATTGGAAGTGGCTTTGGCTTGCCAGCGAAAACAGGCTCGTGATCGAGTGGCCACTGTAAATTATTTTACGAACAAGTCTAGGGAGCTCAGTCTGGAGGTGGCTCTTCTGAAGAAAGCTATAGCCGACCGGAACTGGTGGGTAATCGAGACAGACTGGTCCGTCTCGGATGCCTCGAGTGGACGGTCGGCCTCGGAGTCTTTCCTTCGTGAGGCTGTGATTGAGAAAGAGCTGGAGATCCAAAGACTGAAGTTGGTGTTGGGCACGGGTCTGATCGAGGAGGCAAGCAACTCCACACCGGGACGGTCTCCGATGTTTTTATTTGAAATAGCCCAGCCAGATGACGCAGGAAGCTCGGTGGCAGGAGTCTCTACCTAGGTCGGTCCGGCCGAGCGTGAGAGGAGCCCCGAAGGAAGTGCCGAGTTTGAGTTTTCCAGCCGAGTGAGAGTGAGCCGCAAGTTGTTCTTTGTATTTGTACCGACTTTCATTGAGTTGTAAGCAATGAGTAATAATAAGAACATTTGATTCTCTGAACTTTGATTGTCTCGGTCGCCGAAGGTGGTTGCCGTGCTTGTTGCGAAGGGTCACCACCGAGGTGACTTGGTGCAACGGACGCATATGCAGTGGCGTATCGTCTGTCGATAAGTCATTAATGGCGACGTTTCGCCTTCCCATGAACATTTATGGCGACGTTTCGCCTTCCGCCATATCGCATTCCCAGATGCATTAATTACACCCCTCAGGGGGCTATATAATCCCCACTCCCCCCAAGTTGGTTGTTAAGGAGTGAGTGTCTGATCAGTCGCTTGACTTTGGGTGCCTGCCGAGGGCGGGCGCCCCGAACATAATCTTTTTCCGAGGTCTCCGGATTGGAGGCACACCAATCACCCTCGAACAATTTGGGGTTCGGGCCTCGAGAGCCGGAGGACCCCGGGGGGTTCGTTGGTGAGTGGTGGGCCCTAAATCCTGACCCCTAAATCCTGAGCATATAGTGAACTCATTTTTTAATATCGCGCATTTTGATAAATCAAAGAGTGAGGTCTTCTAGACCAATACCGCGATGCATTAGATGTGTCTTATTAGAAATATGAGAACATATATTTGTAATACGGAATCATATTTCTAAAAAGAGAAGATATTCTCTTGTTCATTTAACAATGGTTTTAATCTGATAATAAAATTCCTTGGGTATATTTTACAAAAAAAATATTTTATTATATACAAGATTTGATTTTGTAAAAAATAAATTTTAGAGTTATTGTCAGATTGTATAAAAGGTTAAATGTGAAAACAATATTTAAATTACAAATTGACCCATGGAGGTGGTATCACGAATTCCAAGAGTGCATTTGTGAATATCGGTAAAGGTTGGGTGTCGTGTAGAACTATATTGTGACAGAGGTCTAATAATAATGTAGATTTTAGTTGGGGAGCAAAATACAAATACATAGGGGACAGTATTGTAAATTTATCCCAACTAGGATTTCCTAATGTTCCTAACCCTATGCTTTCATCTCCTCTATAAATATGAGAGTAAGGGTAAAACCTAACCTCTCTCATGTGTCTCCCACCAGGATATAGAAGAAAATGAGAGGAAGAACTATAGTTAGAATTGAAGGAGAAAAAGAAACAAGAAATCAAAGATTGAAGGTAATATTTGTTGATTTATATTCTTTTTATTTTATTTGAAATTAGATTAAATATTAGATCATTGTGATCTTGAAAATAGGAAAAAACAAAATTTCAACAGTACTAGGATTCCTATGATATTCCTAGGATTCTTTTGGCAACTAAGATGAACCATCTTCTTACTTCTTTATGCCTAGAACCTGTTGCATCCTTAGTTTTGTCCACAGTACGGACCGAAAATTTGGAACGATACTGCTCTATTAGCCTGTCCAGTTTGTCTCCCTCTTCTGTAACTGAAGAGGCCTTCTTTCTGCTCTTCTGATTTTTCACTGCTGACTGTTCTTCTCCATCAGTAGATTGTAGTTTCCTCTTCTTCTTTGCGTCAGCTATTGGTTCTTTCCTTGACTTTAGTTCATCAGTCTGCATCCAATCAGAAAATTCATTTAATGATTTTTTGAATAAAGTAACGAGGTGAAATAATATAAACAGATGACAGGACATAACAGTTCCTACTTTTTCTTCTGCTTTTGATTGCTTCCTGTTAATCCTTTTCCCCCCTCGTTGGATGTTTGCCTTTGGAGAAGAATAAATTTTTCTTATAGATTTACTCTCCTTTAGCACCTGAAGCTCCTCTTTGGCTCCTTCAGTTGGTTCAGTTTCTTTGGACGATTTCACATGGCCACTCCGAGGCTTTAGATTTCTCGACTTGTTCTTATTAGTTTGGCTCGAGTTGGCATCTTCCTTTTGAGCAGAAGAAGGTAAACTTTGTCGTGAGCCTCTGATACGATCTTTTGAGTTTCCCTTGTTCTCCTTTGACGTATCCAATTTGACATTCCTTTGCCTAATTTTCTGGATGTTCTCAATAGCAAACTCCACAATTGGACGATGTTCCGGGCCAAAAGTCTCTGCAGGAAACGAAGGAAACACAATTTATTTATTTCAAAATAAAAGGTAAGGAAATTAAATGAGCATCAATACAAATAAGTCGTCAAAAGAAAAATAATTTAATTGAAATAATTTTTTTAAGAGCGAGGTGCTGAGGTAATTTTAGTTTATATCAAGAAACCATTATTGTAGTGCACTAACAATTCTGACGTGTCAGATTATCTGGATTCAAATTTTTATAAAATCAGAGTCAGTAAACATTTTGCAATGGTATCTTCATGTGATGCATGTTCGTTAATAAGAGAACTATTATCAGTTCAATCGCTTTGTTTCTATAAGACTCTTAACCACTTCAGATTTCCTAATGGTAAAACTACTGCACATACTACAAGTTTAGGAGGCTAATCGATTGTTGTGGTAAGCTGTATTTTAGAGCCAGGATTAAACAGAAATAAACTAGTTAATTGAACGAAGCTGTAAATAAACAGTAGCAACAAGGGGGGAAATATTTATTTTGTGTAATGATGAACTTTCAAGAAAGAGATGATAGGAAAAAGAAATAAAATAAAATAAAATAAAATAAAAAGAAACAATAAAAGACAACAAGCATCTAATGAAAATTAGTAAATGCTACAGTGGATAAGGGTGATAATTTATCCATACCCCTAGTTTTTTTTTTACCCCCAGTTTTTTTTTTTTTGAAGTTAAGGGTGGAATAACGCTACCATGTTTCATTAATAAGAGGTTAATAAAACACTCCAGAATACCGAAAGAAATACAGAAGTACAGTGCAGGAAATAAAATATATTTCCTCAACAAACCCTGGGGAGTGGGTCTAACTATCCCTACATCAAACTACCAAAAATACAGTAGGTCGATAAAACACAAAATAGTAGAGCTGGCGGCTAATGGGCGGCTTGGTGAGTATGTAGGGCGCCATCCCTCAATCCAGTGTCGACCCAAACTCTACCTCCTCATCATCAAATTCTTCCACCTGGAAGACTCGGCCGATCCTCCCTCTCGCTCCTGTGGCAGTAGCTGTAGCCCAAAAAGAGATAAGATGCATGATATGAGTAAGGTTACCAGAAATACTATTACATGAAGCACGAAAATAAAAATTATTTCTGTCTAGCCATAACACCCATGTAGTTACCGCAATTGCAATGTACCAGGCATCCTTCATTTCTTGGTAAATTGAGGCAAATTTGGGGCCAATCCACAAATCCTCATATTCGCTAGGGTAGTCACTTGTTCCTAAGGCTCGTAATACCTCCACCATAGTTGCCTTACTCCTAGGGCATTGAATAAAAATGTGATTCAAATTTTTCGTATGCCTATTGCAGAAACCACAGTTGGTCGCAATCTGTGGTTGTCTTTTGGCAAAGTTTTCTCTGGTGAGGATTGCATTATTGAGTACTAGCCAGAGGAAGACTCTAACTTTAAGGGGGGTTTTTGCCTTCCATAACACCTTAGCCCAGGTGGGTCTGCATCCTCGATAGTAAATTCGGTGATACAGAGACCTGACCGTGAAGGCTCCCTTGGTTTCTAGTCCCCAGCGCATCTGATCTGGGCCTTGAGCGCACATTACACCCGTCCGTGTTATGTGTTCTTGCAATTCAAGCAGTTGTTGTTGTAACTCTGGGGTAAGAGTTCCTCGGAACGACAGTCTCCAATTCCCCCTCTTCCAGGTCTCGGCCACAGAAATATTTGGCCGATTCGTTTTCTCATACAGCTCAGGGAAGGATTCCTTAAGGGTATGGGCCCCACACCATTTGTCCCACCAAAATCTAGTTGACCGTCCATTACCGATCGTCGACGTAACTGCTGAGTTCAACGGTCCGCTTGCTTTTGTAATTCCTTTCCAGAAGCGCGAAACTTTAGGCCCTACTCGGAAGCCTAAATTTCTCGTACCTTTTCCCCGGAGGTAAGGCTAGATGAAATCCTGCCATCCTTCCCCGCTATGGTGAAATACCTTCCACCACCATTTTCCCAAAAGGGCAAGGTTCATATCTCTGAGGTCGATGTTGCCTAGCCCTCCATGCTTCTTCTTCATGCAAGCGATACTCCATTTGACCAGGTGGTAGCCTCCCCTATTCGATTCTGCCCCTTTCCACAGGAATCTTTCCTGTTCCGGTCAATCCTTTGGATAACCCATTTAGGAAGTTCAAAGAACGACATGTAGTAAATGGGTATATTAGACAGTATTGAGTTTATGAGTACCACTCTGCCCCCTAGTGAAAGTGTTTTTCCTTTCCAACCAGCCAGTCTGTCCACCACCCTGTCTATAATAGGCAGCCATTCCGACTTAGTGAGCCTCCCTGGTCTGAGCGGTAGCCCTAGGTATTTGATCGGGAACTCCTCCGTCATACAGTTTAGTATGGTGGCATGTTCCCGTGTTTCGGCATCGGATAGCGTAATTGGAATCAAAGCGCTCTTGTGAAAATTTATTCTGAGGCCTGACCAGGCTTCAAAACAGTAGAGTGCTCCTTTAAAGCAGACATTTTCTGACCTGGTTCCATTACCAAAAAATAGGGTGTCATCAGCGTACTGCAGAATCGTGCACCCTTGATTAGACGTGCTGCTGGCCACTGGCGTTATCCAACCTTTGCTTCGACAGTTCTCTAGCATACCCCTCAGCACATCCGCTATGATAGTGAATAGAAGTGGTGATAGTGGGTCCCCTTGCCAAAGTCCTTTCCTGCACGGGAACGGCGGCTCTGCCCTCCCATTCACCGAGATTGCCGTTTTACTAGAGTGCAAACACTGCCTGATCCATCTTATCCATTTATTCCCAAATCCCCTCCCTATGAGAGCTTATAGCAAGCACTCCCAATCGACAGAATCGTAAGCTTTTTCAAAGTCCAGCTTTATGAGGAAGTTCTTAGAGTTTCTCGTATGGCAGCAGTGGATAACTTGCTCCGCAGTGGCCACACAATCTAGGATACATCTATCCTTGATGAAACCCGTCTGAGTTTTGCTGATTAGGCTGTCCATTATGTTTTCCAGGCGGATGGCCAGGACCTTAGTGATAATCTTAGCCGAGCAGTTTATCAGGCTGATTGGTAAGAAATTCCCTACTCTCGTAGACTCCTCCCGTTTAGGGATGAGGACGACTTTCGCAAAATTGAACATGCCTAGTCTGAGATTGTTGCTAAAAAATTCATCCATCAATGCCATAATGTCCCCTTTAATTTCTTCCCAGAACACTTGGAAGAACATCATTGGAAAGCCGTCTGGCCCAGACGACTTGTCTGCTCCCATTTGACTAACGGCCTTTTTAACTTCCTCTTCCGTGAAAGGAGCTTCCAAAGTGGACAAAGTTTGCATTCAGTTGTTCCGGTTTGCCTGCCAGTAATTCACTCTAAGTGGGATCCTTAAGTCTTTTTTCTTCCCAAAGAGGTCTTCGTAGTAAGCTTGAAAGGTTGTGGAAATCACATTTTCATCCTGCGACGTCCCCATGTCCATTTGTAAAGACAAAATTAGGTTAGATCTGTGTCTTGCGCTTGCCACTCGGTGGAAGAAGGCCGTATTCACGTCTTCCTCTTTAAGCCACGAAATTCTTGACCTTTGTTTCCATTTGATTTCTTCCAACTTATAAAGATTGGCAATATTCTCTCGGAGTTCTAGTAGCCTGTTTCTTTCATCTTGTGACAGGACTCTCGTTTCTTCCAACCTTTCAAGTTCGTCAATTCCTTCTAAAAAGGCGTCCTTAGCACGCCAGATGGTCGAAAATCTGGACCGATTCCATCTACGCAGTCGCTTCCTCAATCTACGAATCTTTTCACACCAGCGGGCTATAGCATCCGTACCAGTAGTTGGGAGTGCCCAATTTTCCATCACCATGTGGTGGAACCCCTGAATTTCTAGCCAGGCCTTCTCAAATCTGAATTTCCTAGGCCTTTGAGCTCCCTGTACCCCTATATCCAGAAGGATCGGGGTATGATCTGACGTTGGTCTAGGGATCGATCTGGCAGTTGCTAATGGAAACTTAGCCTCCCAATCCATCGATACTAAGATCCTGTCCAATTTGGCCATGATCGGAGCAGTTTGCATGTTAGACCATGTAAATAGTCTATCATTAATGTGGATATCAATGAGTTCTAGTTCCGTGATCACCCTATTGAACTCTTCTCTATGCCTGTCGCTGGAACCTCTACCCTTGTGCTCAAAGGCAAATCTGGTAATATTGAAGTCCCCCCCAACGATCCAGGCTCCCGACCATCGTTGTCGAATATCGACAAGCTCCTGCCAGAAGGCATCACAATCTGTAGCCATATTCGGTCCATAAACGACAGTGACTGTCTGCATCCAATTATCAGATCATCGTTTCAGTCGGGTAGTCAGGGAGAATGTTCCACTATAAACCTCGGTACAGGTTAGAATGTCCGGGTTGAATCCAATAGCAATTCCCCCTGATGCTCCTGCGGATGGTCGCAGCACCCATTCCTTGATTCTGTTACCCCCAGCCCTTTTGAGTTTGGAGCCATGCACAAGTTTGGTCTCGTATAATCCTACGATTTTCGCCTTGGAGTTGTTAATGACGTCCCTAACCATATCTCTTTTCGCCCTATCCCCCAGGCACTTCACATTCTAGAATAGTGTATTCATTGGGGGAGCGTGATTGACTCGATCGTGTGTGTGGGTGTGGGGTAGGTTTCAGCTACCCCTGCCTCTGTCAACCCAGACCCTACTATTTTCTGACAACTAGAATTAACTCTTTCAGTTTCCCACCCCCAATTTTATTGAGAAGCAAGGCATTATGGTCTGTGTTACACACCTCCAAACCACAGGTTTTAGCTAGGAGAAAAACTTCAGAGTCTGACATGAAATTTAATATAGATGCTACAAAATTTCCCGTACCTCCGTCGTCGAATTTAGCAGCTTTTGCTGCCACTGCTACCTCCAGATAGTCATCCAAGGACTCCACATGAGCCCTCTTAGGCGATCGCTGCACTCTGAACCCCATTGTCCTGTGAGATGAGACAGTACTGTCTCCCGGTGCTGATTCTAGATGTGGCCAAGACCATCTCTGGTGAGATCTCCTTTTGTGTACCAGCAATAAATTCTAGATCCTCTGCGTCGTCGTCTGTGAAAGAGAATTCTTCGTCCAAATTTTAGCGTCCTTCCAGTTCCTCATCACTATCTGCAAGCTAATTTTCTGGTAGTAGAGTAGACTCTCCTCTCTTCGTGGACTCCTCTGTGAGCCCACAGACTGCCGATGACTCTTCAGGAGTAGCGAAGTTTCCTATGGCGGACCCCTCGATGGGCCTACAGTCCATCTAATTGCTTAAAAATGTAGCGTTACTTGTCTCAGGGGCTAAAATAAGCATGTTGGGCCCCTCTTTAGGCCCACTAACGCTTATAAAATGCTCACAACCCATCACACCCGTAACCCTTCTGCTATGCCCTTAGATTCTCCTCGCGGTTTAATATACCGCATGCCTCGATCACAACGGAGACAGATATGTTTTCGAGGCCGGTATAATTACCTCCCCTGCCACCTGGAAAACTCCTACTGGCTGGCTCATCGGCAGCTGTAGCAGGCGTGGGAGTCGAGGTAGCTTAGAGTGCCAAATCCAATGACTCCTTCTTAAGTGAAGAAACTGAACTGTTTTCTTCGTTGGCTTCTTTGGCTTCTTTTCCATTTTTGGGTACCCTCTCTTCTAGAGCGGCAGAGTTCCCAATCTGCTCGCTCTACTTTGCTTTGCCTTCTCTGAGATCGAGCAGCTCAATGCTCGTCGCTTTTCCCAAAGAGGGCTCTGTATCTTGATGCCCCTGATCCAAAGAAGCCATCTTTTTCCATTCTGGTGCTTTCCAGACTTTTTCTACCCACTCCCTGGTGGATGGTGCTTTCTTGCTCCCCAAGCTGGCACTGTCTCTCAACTGCTCTTGTCCCGAAGCATGCTCGTTGTGAAGGAGTTGGAGTATGCCAGTTTTGGGGCCTGTCATCCCTGTCCCCCCTCTGTGCGCCATCACATGTTCCTCCTTGCCTGCATACATCGTTTGACCAATTTGTAATGGCTGTTTGCCATTTTGGGAGATCTGCAACTCCCCCCTTTTCTGATCAACCTCTGATCCAGTGAAGTTTACCAAATCTGGAAGTGGGTCCTTTTTGCCGTTGGATCCCTTGGTCTGGCTTCGCACTTGACCACCGGCGTCCCGCCCTGATCCAAGCCTTTCTGATCCCTCTGTCGTAGCCTGACGGCGAGCGTCCATCTCTCTCGTAGCCTTGATCACCTCGAGATGGGCCCATGTCGGTGAGGCCACTTACTTGTAGCTACGGCCATCTCTGAGAGAAGATGTGGGCAAAGGGGATGTGATGGAGGCAGGGATCGTATCCCTATCTGCATGCTTGTTGAGGACAAAGCATAGGAGGTAGGACTCCTCATAGGAGAAAACCTTGGCGAATCTTGGCATTAAGGTGATGTCCCTAGTTCTGATCAGTACCCTAGCCGATACTATCTCCGATCGATGCACTGTTTTCTCATCAACTTCTTCGATAGTGCCGAAGTCGAATACTATCTCTTGTAAGGCCTCTTTTTTCCAAAAATGCAATGGTATGTTGTGAATCCATACCCAGAATCTATCCCCCTGAGGTCGCTCAGCACCAAAGCTCGGTGACCAAGCTTTAAAGTCCATCGTGAAATGTCCAAAGTCCACCGTTGGCATTCCGGTGACCTTTATCAGCTTTTGTGGCGACGGGAATGAAATTAAAAATTAGAAGGGAGACATTCTCTTGGCAACCCAGTCACAATGCGCTCTCATTGGCTAAGTCGCGTTCAAAGCTTGGAGAACATGAACCTCCAATGGCCGCCCCTTCGTCACACGTGCCACTGTGCACCACTGACTAAACCACTTTTCTTCATTTTTTATAGTTGCGAGGCTGTTCGTAAGCTTAATCGTCGCTGGGTTATCAGGCGACTTACCCCTGTGTACTCGCCGATCTTCGTCTTCATTGGAAGTAATGACATTTGTGCAGCTGTAGGACAAGTGACCCCACATCATACACCTAAGACATCGCACTTCTTTGGTGCATTCTGTCCGATAGTGTCCCAACTCCCCGCAGTTGAAGCACGGCGCCGGTTTGCGCTTTCCTTTTCTCTAGTGTTTTCTATTTTCTTATATTGTTGGTGTTGGGGAGTTGGATTTTCTTTTTCCTTTGTGTGTGACCTCCTGCCATTTCTCTGCCGCTTCCTCAATCGGAGCTGGCCCCTCACCCTCATTAGGGTCACGTTTGGACCCCTTCTTTGGGCCCATACAACGGTGGACCTTGGAGGTTCGAGGACCACCTCCCTTTGTGGTGGTTGGTGGGAGTTGTGGGGAGGGGGGAGTAAGAGGTTGGTAATGGCATTTCTTGTTGGGTTCCGTTGGGAGTGTGGTTGCATTTGGAGGTGAGTTGTGATGTAAGGCCTTTGAAGGTCTGGGAAGGATAATTGAACACATTGTCTCTCTGTGATGGGAGGGAGTAAGGTGAGTTTCATTAAGGTGTTTCTTTGCCTCTCTGTGATGCTGAGTGTAGTGAGTTGCATTACGGTAGCTTTTCATCTTGTGTGATTGCCCCTGTGGTTGTCCCTGTGATGCACTTCTGTGCCGTCCCACCGGTCGTGTGCCTCATGTTGTTGTTGAGTGTGACGTTGGATCACAGGGGGGGTTCTTTTACGCCGATACTGGCTAGTAGGAGGACCCCCTCTATGGGCCTGTCCTCTCAGCTGCAACTCTGTCGACGGGCAATGATGAGCAAAGCCTCTCCCTTCAAGCCGATGATGCGCATTACAATGTGCCCGCTGAGGGGAGAAAGCAATTCTGAGCCTAGAGGGTTCACCCTCCGTACAATTGTGTAGAGTGCTAGGGGTTGGGTTTGGGGCAAGGGCTTGAAATGTGGGTGTCGGGGGGTTGGGGACATAGCTGTGAAGAGGTGAAATAGGAGAATCGGCTATTGTTGAGAGGGGGGTTAGGGATGTTGTGAGTGTGACGGACTCTCTCGTTGGGTCCGCACCCACTAAGCTCCAGTTCGGTCAGCATGCGGGGGATGATCGGAAAAAAGTGATGGTTGCACTGGAGGTGGTTGGAGAGAAGGAGGAAGAAGAGCAATTTGTTGGGGGGGTCACAAGGAGGGACTGGGAGAGAGGAGAGGGGTGGACGGGGGAGAGGGAACTTCATCGGCATCGGAACTTCATCGGAGAGGGGTTGGTAGGAGAGGGGGCAATCGCAAGGCATATATCACCGAATTATTCCCACCTCTTCCCCTCATATTTTTGCGCTGCTTATCCATACCCCTAGTTGCCACCCCAAACTATGGAACAGTTAATGGCAGTATCAAAGGGAGCATTGGAGCATTGATTAAAAATAGATTACACATTGTGTGAGAAGGGAAGAATGAAATTGAGAAGTGACGCAGTGCAATAGTTCACATGACATCTATATAATAAATCACAAGACAATTTGAACTCATTCCAAAATCATTGGCTTTGATTCACCCTCCCAAAAGATATTTTTCTCCCCAAAACAAAATCCCTCCCCCCCCCCCAAAAAAAAAAAACTAAAATCCTCCTCACTTTATTACCATCTCTCTCTCATCTCTTCACTTTTTCAAATTTCTCTCTCCCCAGAAATTTAGATTTTCAGCAAGGTTTGTAAATTTTCGGATTTTTTTATATTTTTAATGCTTCTTTTGATTGCTCATGTAGAAAATTTCAATGAGTTTCTTGATTGATTTCAAATGTAATGGAAGATTTAAATAGAGATCTTTTATGCTTCTTTTGATTGCTCATGTAGATATTCTCGTGGGTAAATTTCATACTCTAAAGTTACAATGAAAATTGCAAATATCACCTCAAAAGTTAAATTTCATCATTGCACCCTTAAAGTTTTAAGAAGTTGGATTTTACACCCCCATTCATAATTATTTTTCAACATATGCTGATGGAAACATGGACTTTTATTTACAACTAATTGTTATCTTACTATTCAAACTTGAGCTACATAAACTCCATGATGGAAGTTTCAGATTCATGCAATCGAAAGGTTGAAAGGTAAATGTATCCAGAATGATACATGAACATTATTATAGTGTACATCTCAGAAAGTGTATTTATATTTGATAGGAGGATACACTGAGAAAACCTGTCACGCCCCGCTTCCTAAAAAGAATACGGAATACGGATACGTAACAAAATCCCAGCGAATGACTTTCATCATCCATAAGCTGTTCAAGAATCTTTACAATATCTCACGAAATAATCAGAGTCGGAAGCCAAAGAGTCAACCACACATGCATAACTGAATCAATAAACCAACAGAATTTACTTGAAACAAAATATAATATTCTCAAATAAATCAGAATCTGGATAAGACAAATATCCTGGGTCACATCACCCAAATACAAAATAAATATTCAAGTACTCAAAATACATTGTTTCAAAGCAACAATAATAATAATATTAATTAAACAAGAAATCTAGTACTAATATCTCATTTCGCCAATACCGTCGGGCAGCTGATCATCCTGATCTGCAATTAATAATTGCAGGAGAAGGAAAGAAAAAATAAATACTCGTCAATTGCAAGTTACGGGCCACTTATAATGTAGGATACAAGCATATGGGAAACTAACAAATAGCATGGAATATTGCATCAACAGTGATAACTAGCATGAATCAGTAAAACAAAGTCAACTAGCATGGTATACTAACAGTACAAATGGATGTGTCAAATATAGTGTCATATGGCAACTAACAGTGTCTAGTAATAGTAAGCTCAGTATATCAGTGATTCAGGATAACAGTCTAACAGTATCAGTCTAACAGTATCAGTCTTATGTTCTTACGGCCTTGTGTGTATTACTAGCTATGTAGCACTTCATGCTTCCCAGTTTTTACTACATGGTTGCTACAACAAACAGTTTCGCTTTTAGATTTCATAGTGGACCATAATGGGGCAGTGTACTCAGGTATCAGTAACAGTAACAGTAAAAGTAACAGTAACAATAACAGTAGCAGAAAAGTAACAGTAACAGTAGTAGTATGGAACACTAGTTCCCTTCCAAGTACCCGTTTCCATATTTTCCACTAATAGATCTTCCTTTAAGAAACCCCGGCTTGGTTACTTTTATTATGGTCGTCAAACAGGCATAAATGTGTACGAAATAGTGTCAAAATAATATGGTATAATCAGTATTAAGTTCAGGGAAACAATCAAGCATGCATAGATGATATACAGTCACATAAACGAGCAAAACAGTGTATGTTTATATTCAGGACAGCAAGACAGTACAGTACTAAAATAGTGAATCTCGACGCTACAGAAATGCAAATCGGGTTCTGTCGAAGAATCTGGAAAATAGGCTTCCACGCGAATCCAGAGAATATAAATAAGTCATATCGTATTTCACAAAATCATAACTCAAAACTGATTTGAATTCAGAAAACATGTTCAGTCAGAAATCAGCAGCACCAAAACCTCTCAAATAAATCCCGTAAAAATCTGGGATATTTCCCTATATGTCTAGAATCAAAATATAAAGTTTCATAATATTCCAGTAAAATTAGTTCAGTCATCAAAAATAAGAAAACATCGAAAAATGCTAGTTTGGTAAATCTGGAATTCCCAACACTGCTGTACGAAAACTATGATATCTCGCAACCAGTGAAACAAAATTCAATTCCGCCCAAAGGACATGAAAATAGATAAAATATACTAACTTTCATATTTCACAATAATTTTTCATACATTAAAAGGAATCAGGATGAAAACACAATTCTTTACAGGACAACGAGCAAAATACAACAAGTATGACTTTTGTAAACATGCATGAAACGACATATAAAACACATCAATAAAATTCACCAAAATTCTGGGTAATCCCTAGATGGATATAGAAACTCTGACCAAAGTTTTGGATCAAAATAATATACGTAGCATAGTTCTTTAAAATAACTTGTCATCAAAATTACCGAAAAACAAAATCTGGAAAAGATCGACACCTCTGTAGTAAAACAGTCATAACTCATTCATACAAAAACAAAATCAAGTAAGGTCAGAGGGGTTGGAAAATAGACGAAATTCTCTAAAACTCTTGTTTATACCAAAATTAAGTTACTGACTTCAAGATAGTCCAAAACAGCAAACAAATCATATCAGCGTCAAACTACAGATTTTTCCCTTTAACAACAACTCAACATATATCATACAAAACTTGTTCAAACACAATCAAACATGAAATCGAGTCTACCAAGTGTCTAAACATCATAAACTAGGATATCTAGCATGTCCACACCAAATATATCACATGGGTCTCAACCAAAATATGAATTCTCACAAAAAGTCTCACATACATGATCAAAATCAAGAATGGGTAAAACTTAAGTTAATTCATATCAAGATTGTGTCGTGAGGTAACTATGGCCAAGGTTTCACAATAGAGACAAAACCCATCAAAGATAATACAAACAAGAATCGTCTCTATACCCAACTACACTATAGGTAGTATTTTTGACTTTTTTCAAACAAATAAATTTGAGTACAAGTTACTTGCCTTAACTGAAGATGAAGAACAACGAAATCCAAGAGTAAGGAGCAAAACCTATGAACAAAAATCTACGAATCAACGAATCCACAAACGAAGATTCACGAATCCACAACTCACGAACGAAGATCCACGAACCAATAACTCACGTGCAACTTACGTGCACGTGCACCAATCAAGAGAGAGAGACGAGGGAGTATGTGGTGGTGCGAGAGAGTTGTATGAGGGTGGTGTAGGAGATGGGCTGAGGGATGAGGGCTCGGGTGTTGGAGATGGGGGGATCGGTGTGGATGCACAGGCTAGGGAAGGGTGTGCTCGGCCTGGAGGGGTGGCATCCTGGGTGCTGTCGGGTTGGGGTGTGCAGCCGCTAAGGGGGAGAGAGGGAGAGACCGGGAGAGAGAGAGAGAGGCTAGGTTAGGGTTGAGGTTTAGTGGAGAGGGAGAGGGATTTATATATAGGGTTTAGTTGTGGGTTAATGGGTATTGGGTTAATAGGTATAAGGCGTGGTAATAGGATTTGTTTAATGGGCACCAATTGTATAGGATTTCAAAATAGGATTGGGTTTAATTTAGCTTTGGTAATCAATTGGGGTTCAACAATAGGTTTGGAAAAATATGGTGAGCAACCAAATCCACCACGAGCACCCAAGAACAAAATAAAGAGAACAAGAATGCAATAATGAGAAAAGAACCATAATTGACGAAGAACGAAATAAAGACGAACAAATCAACACAAAGAGCTCAAAATGAAACAAATCAATATATATTGAAACAAATTCCAATATACGGTCCAGAAAATACAAAAGAGAGTACAGAGAGAAAAAGAAAATACCCCAAAATGAAAAATATCCTCAAAATACACAAAATGGAAAGCAGGAGTTACAAAACCAGAGTTAATCGTCAACTATTTTTTCGTCAACTATTTTTACCTCCTTGGTGTGTTAGACAATACTGGTGGATTGCCTAATTGGTGGGCTTATGTATTTTGTGTGTGAATCACTCTATGTACTTATTTTGGGGAGTTAGGGCTAATTTTGTCGTCTCTGTTGTTAGTTCTATCGGCATGTAGACTTTTTTTGTATCTATAACTATATTCTTTGTTTTAATTATATCTGTTGTTAGTTCTATATATATGTGCTGGCTGGAGCCTTGATGATATCCGTATGATATATTAAAAAAATATTAGAGATACATATGCAATTATTTTATGATATTCTAATTGTTTTTTATAACTTTTCATGGAGCTTGTAGCCCGGTGTATTGCATATAAATGTTGATACCTATGTGATTTGTTAGTCAAACATGATTGAATATATTTTATCATTTACAGATCTTTTTATATGTTGCATTGTTCTGAAGACGTGTCGTAGGCACGTGCCCACGGACAAATCTAATAATATAATAAATGTATAGAAACACATTGTTTGAAAGCTTAATCCAAGAATGCAACTGATAATGCACTAGAATATAGAAAATAGATAAATCAAATAAGAGCAGAAGAAATGGTATATAACACAATGCAGATGGGAACAAATAGTCAAATAGTAAAACTGACTCTTCACTCAACCCAACACCAGGAGAACTCCCAAAAACAATTATAAGTATACTCACATAAATTGTCAATAACAAAAGCAACAATATAGATAAAAACCAAGCAATGAGAAAAAAGTAAAAGAATCAAGGCGCAAAGAGCACATAAACATACGAGAATAGGTTAAAAATACATGGGAGAAGGATTTGACAATAATCTACATAAGAAATTAGAATTTATACCTAACAACTGAAAGTTTCAGCAGCTCGCATGGAGTAATGATCACTATTTTAAATTTCGGTCGATACGATTGTAATTTTGTTTCGGCTAGCTTGCTAACACGAAATCATAAATTTTATACTCCATATTGTTATGGACCGAAATGTGTAGATTTTGGCCAACATTGCCGAAATATCGGCCGAAATTGACACACTAATGATATTGTGAATATATAACTTTTTTTTATACTTTTTGCATATAAGTCTTTCAATATAGAACTTTAAGCTAAGATATATGAGAATTTTGTCTCTCTATTTGTTTGTGAATATGCCAAGTCATGTAAGTCTATTAATACATTTTTTTTCTAATCAATGCAAATTCAATTTAGTTATATACTTATATTATATTCTCTTTTATATTTTTGTTAAATTCTACGAATATTTACCATGATTGATTCATGTCATTAGTTACATTATATAATACTAGTAACTTACACGGCGATGCACGTTTTAACAATTTCAAAAAATAAAAATAAAAACTCTGACGTAGGGAGGATTTGAACTGAAAACCTCCTTTATATTAGTTATGTACGTGCATTGCACATGTTGGTAGAATGAAAAAATGACAAATGACACTAAGGCCTTCTCCCATTATAATATTAGAGATTTTATAAAGAAAAAAATCTATATCAATCGAAAAAATATATATAGAGAGAGAAAAGAAAAGTAGGGTTTCATATTTCATATTTGATTCGCTGATATGTGCATGGTAAATTTATTCCCATTGTATTTTATTTTCGCTTTTGTGATTGTAGGCAGTGATGAATGCATGCAATTATCAAGTTTAATTATGTGTTTCCCCCACCTATATGGACAAGTATAATTATGTGCTTCTATGATGCCTGATTGTTAAGTGCAATTGTTTCTTTGGTTCAGTTGTTTAGGCGCATGTTTGAGGTTATTGTTTATTTGAGGATTTGATTCTATTGAGCATTTTTGTAGCATAAATTTGAGCATTTGAGCATAAATTGTTTGGGCATGTTTAAGCCTATTGAGCATTTTGTCCAGGCTTATTAAGCTTTTTGAGCTCTGGTTGTGTTTCTTTTCAGGCATGTTTGAGCTCAATTTATGTTGTTTCTGACCATTCTAAATTAAGCTCTCTGTATGACCATTCTGAGCATTCTGAGCATGCTGACCATTCTATTTATGAGATGCACAAGAGGCTTATTAAGCTCTCTTTATGTAGTTTCTGATTTCTCTCAGCTCTGTTTAAGTTTGTTTCCCATGTCAAATATTTGATTTCGGTTACTTTAGTCATGGCGTTGTGTTATACGGAAGAGGTGGGGGTTTCACAAATTGGACAACAGCTATTAGGTGGGGATTACATTTATGCTTGATACACGTATGCTTCCTAAGTCCCTAAGTTGTTACCGTTGGATGCATCATGCTCTCTGTGAATTCATGTTCTGAGCCTACACTATTTTAAACCTAAATTCTAGTTGTTTGTGCATCATGCTTTCTGTTAGATATGTAGTTATGTCATTCTAAACTGATTTTTTTTTTTTTTGGAATTGCAGATGAAGCATGCAATATAAAAGAAAATCGATAGACCAGCAGCAGATGAAGTAGTTGATGCATGCAGCAGAAAAATATACAATTTTCTGAGATGTAGCCATAGTGTTATTTAGCTCTCTTTATGTATTTCTGAACACTAAACTATGTTTATGATATTTTTTGTTCTTCTTTGGATCTGTTTGAGTTTGTTTCCAGGCATGTTTTGAGCCAAAAGAGCGATATTTAGCTCTCTTTATGTATTTAGAACACTAAACTATGTTTATGATATTTCTTGTACAATTTGAGCTCTGTTTGAGTTTGTTCTAGGCATGTTTTGAGCCAAAAGAGTGGGTTTTGAGCCAAAAGAGTGTTATTCAGCTCTCTTTATGTATTGTTGAACACTAAACTCTGGTTGTTTTTTTCCCTGTACAATTTGAGCTCTGTTTGAGCCACTAACCGGCAGGTTTCAGGCATCTTTGATGCATCATGCTTTGTTTGTGTTTGTTTACAGGCATGCTTCAGCTTTGTTTGAGTTTCTGACCATTCTCTGCTCTGTTTATGAGATGCACAAGAGGCTTATTGAGCTCAATTTATGTTGTTTATGTGGTATTTGAGCTCTGCTTGTGTTTCTTTCCAAGTTTATGCAACTCAATTTATGTTGTTTCTGCCGTTTGCTAGCTCTATTTATGTTCATTAAGTTCAAGCGAAATGAATTTCTTGGCATTGACAATATATACACAGCTCAAGCAGCCATGAATAATATATCTCAAGATTCTCATAAACAACATAAACAGCTCAGCCTGGAAAATGACAAACAGAGCTCAGAAAGCCCAAAAATAACATAGACACAGCTCAAGCAGCCATGAATAAAGATGTAAACACAGCTCATAATGCTCATAAACAACATTAACAAAACTCAATCAGCCTATGAACAACATAACCAGAGCTCAATAAGCCCGGAAACAACATAAACAGTTCTCAAGATTCTCATAAACAACATAAACAGAGCTCAATCAGAATGATCATAAAAAACATGTAAGAAGTATTAATAAAATCAACAAAATCATGAAATCAAACAACAATGTGCTGCACAAACAATCTTTTGAGCTTAATTGCTGCTGGTGGTTGAATTTTTAGCATGCATGCTTCATCTACTTCATCTGCAGGCTTCTCCTTCTCATCGTTCTTAGTTCTCACGCTCTCTCTTATTGATCTCCTTCTCCTTCTCATCGAGCACAAAAAAGAAACCCTAGCTCCGAAAAATCTCACAAACAAAGTTTAGAATGGTCAGAATTTTAATAATAACCTTATGAACATGGATTACATTAATATCTTTACCATCATAACTCCAATAATATTGAATTATGAGCGAGTCCTGACACATGCACAAGACACATCTTCTCTTCAAAAACTGAACTTCTATGAATATCTGAACTTCTTTTAGCTACTACTACTCTTCAAAACTGATCTAGGAACGAATTTTAACTAACCCAAACAAATTTTAAAAAGTAAAAAAAAAAATAGTAAGCTCAGAACACAACATTCTCACTAGGGTTGCATTGGAGTGTCATGCCAACTAGTTCAAATGTATAAATAATCAAGCATCAGTTCAAATGCATAAATACACCCCCATATAAAATAGGGAATCATATGGTCAAATACATCAGTTCAAATGCATAGGGATTCATATAAATAGGGATTCATCGGTTCAAATGCATCTGTTCATCATTGCCTACTGTCACACACACACAAAAACAAGGGAGCAAATTGGTACATAAGATTCATATGGTCAAATACCTCCCTAATCAAATGAAAGGAAACAACAATGTTACTCTCCTTTGATCGGGTGGTGGAGGGAGAGTGCGCAAATAAGAGTGCTCAATTAAGAGTGCACAACCGAAGCTCCCTATATATATATATATATATATATATATACAGAGAGCAGAAATTTTCAGAATGCAAAAATACTGATTCATATAAATAGGGATTCATCAGTTCAAATGCAAAAATATGCATCAATTCATCACAACCAAAGTCACACACACAAAAACAAAGGACCAAATTGGTAAATAAGATTCATAAGGACAAATACTTCCCTGATCAGATCAGAAAGAACATAGTGGTCCAATAGCTGCAAGAATCAATTCGTTACCTGCAAGAATCAATCTAATACCTATTATCAAAGCAAAAGAACATTGTCTCATTCACATAATACAACAAAAGTTATGTAACAAAGGGATGTGAAACATGAAACCCTAATTTATAGGATGTGAAATATGAAAACCTAATTTACAAAATATTTCAAGAATTTAACTATTAAATTGATTATAATTTTTTTTTCTATACCCTAAAATTTTTTAACTTATAATATCCAATCCTGAATTTTCTTGATTATGTATTATTTTTCCTTTACCCTAAATTTATTTTCCTAATGATCCTGGAAGAAATTAGGGTTTCGATTGAACTCAAATCAAGGGAAAAATTAATACCTGGGATTGATTCGAGATGGTGGAAGTGAGCGAGCAACGGTGAAGGGGGAGCGATGATATTCGAAGCTAGGGTTTCGTCGATTTCCCGAAATGGTGGAGTTGGAGAGGAGAATCAACGGGGATTTAGAGAGAGAGAGAGAGAGAGTCATTGAAGTAGGGGTTTGAGTTTCCGAAGTAGGTCGCAGTGGATTTGGGGAATTTTCAGTGCTAGGGCTTCGATTTGGCGTACGATGAGAATGAGAAGGAGATCAATGAGAGAGAGCGTGAGAACTGAGAATGATGAGGAGGAGCGCTCATGAGTTGGGGGGGGGGGGGGGATTTCAAATGGAGGTAGGGGAGATGACCAAAATATCCCTCAATTCAAGTGAGAAGAGCGGGGGTTCTAACAGCTGTTAGATCGCGATCATAATCTAAAGGGCGATCGAACGGCTAAGGGCAAGTGCACCAGACGAGTGCACAACCGAAGGGCCATATATATATATATATCATGCCAATTGATATATGTGTAAAAAAAATCAAGTGGTTTGGAGGTTATTCACCAATGCATCATGTGGGTCCAATTTTTGGTTCGATTTGTATTATTGTTGAAATTGTTCATTTTTCAACCACATGATGCATATTTGAATGACCTCCAAACCACTTGATTTTTTCTATACATACATTCATTAGCATGATAAACATGATGGACGGAGTGCATGTTCCATAAGGGCCCCACCAAGTGAGTATAATAACTTTGTATGAGAAAAATTTCCTCATACTCTATATGATGTTCATATATATATATATATATATATATATATATATATATATATATATATATATATATATATATATATATATGGCAAATGCTCCATTGAAAACGGGTCTGTTTTCAATGGGTTGGAAAACTCAGATCTGAACCGTTGGATCGCTCATGATCTTAATCAACGGCTCAGATCGAAACCCACTAAAGCCTCCCACTAACAGCTCTAAAAGCGAAGGGGCAATTTCAGAACTTCACGCCAAAAAATATTTTAGACTTAGCATTTTTTTGGCGTGAAGTTTTTTTGAAAAAATTATACTTAGGCCATTGTTGGGAACGACCTAGCTTGTTTTTTTTAACAAAAAATTCAACCTAGGTCGTTGTTTCCAACAACGGTCTAAGTATGTACATACTCAGATTTGTACATACTCATATCTGAGCCATCTCCCACACAACTCTTCAGTGTTCTAAAAAGCAGCCTAGGCGGCTGCCTAGACGCTAGGCGGCCCTCCAACGCCTCACCTAGGGGGTAGGCGTTTAAGAAAATCGGTTAATGGTTCTAGGCAGTTAAAAGCGGGTCTAGGCGGCGCGTAATTGGCGTAAGCGGCTTTAGGCGGGCTAGATCCGCTTAGACCCACTTAGGACTTAATTATTAAAAAAAAAAGGGACCCGACTTATTCCAACCCGACCCGCTCTAATACACCCAAACCCCTAAAACTTCTCTTTCTCCTCTAAATCCTCCGTAAAAAACTCCCCAAATTAATTTTATTCTCTAAATCCCTAATTCCTCTTCTCTAAAACCCCCAAATCACCTCCTCCGCCTCCCTCCTCGCATTCGGAGGCTCGCAGCTCGTAACGCGCTTCAATTTCGACCTCCTCTGCCTCCCTCCTCCTTCGCCTCCCTCTTCGCAGTCATCAACACAACCTCCTCTGCCTCCCTCCTCGCAGTTGCAGCTCTCACTCACTCTGTCACTCATTCGTCAAAACCTCCTCCTCTACCTCCCTCCTTGCAGCCGCAGCTCGCTTCAACTTCAACCGACGTCAACACAGCCTCTCTCTCCTCTCTTCAGCTTCAAAGTCAAGTCGTCAACACAACCACACACTGCCTCCCGCCTTGCTTCACCTCCGACGTCTACACTACATCCTCCTCTTCTCTCTCAAACTTCTCCTGATGCAACCCTCCCCCATCCCCCGACTCAAGCCTCCCGCTTCCCCACACTATTTGCTCCTTGGACTAGAATAACCGAACAGGTAATCTCCACTACTGATCTTCGTCATAGATTAATACTAGTCTAATAGATGAGTATAAGACTATACAAAAAAAGAAAAAAGACTAATAATAATATACCGATTCGATTTTGTAAAGCTCATCCTGCAATTGCAAGGAGAAACATCCAGAGTGAGAATTGTTAACAACAAAACAAAACAAAATGATAAAATATATAAATAAAATATATGCATAAATAAATAAATATATAATATATAAATAAAACTACATAGAACCTAGCCTCTTAAGCTCCGCTTACATGGCCTAGGTGCTAGGCACCCATCGGCCGCCCGACTACCGCCTAGCGACTTTTAAAACATTGCAACTCTTCGACAAATCTCTCTCTCTCTCTATCTGGAGCTCCCAAAACCCAATCTCCAAACCCTAGCACTACTCCAACCTCCTCTCACTCGATCTGAAACTCTTCTCGATCTCCCCCTCTTCTCGATCTATATCTATCTATCTCCCCCTCTCCCGAATACCCCAAACCCTAATCCTATCCGAAATCTCCCCAACTCACCCGAACCCTAGTACAAATTCTACGATACCGTAGACTCTACAACTTGTTCGTCTACAGTAACGGCACCTCACATCTTCGACAACTCTCTCTTTCTCTCTCTCTCTTTGGACTAGGTAGTCACTTTTTCACAATTTAGTGTAATGAACTATGTTAATTTATTAAAATTTTCAGTTTTTAAGTTTGATTTTTTGTACTATGCATAGTAGTCTTCAATTTAGAAAGTGTACAATTTTTGTATCATGTGTGTTGTATATACTTTGTGGACATTTTTGTAGATGTAGTATTAGTTGTAGTTATAGAATATAGGAAAAGCAAACAAACGAGATCCAAAAATTCTAAAATTTAACGACTTGGTCGGGCTCACCACGTAGAAGGCAACGCAATTTGTAGTGACAATTTTCGTCTCACATTTTGCAAAATACGTCTGTTTATCACTTTTATTCAATAAAATGGATATAAAGCGATACACAGTCATATATTACAAACCGAGAGTCGGAACTCACATCTGCAAGTTGCGTTGGCTTGTGTTTGGTGTGCCAGACGTAACGGCCAAATTTTGGAATTTTTGCATCTTGTTTGTGTTATATTGTCGCGTATATGGAAGAACTTATATATACCTTAGAATTTTTTAGTATGAGCTCACTAGAAAACTGCTCAAACGAATTCCAAAAAATACGAAACTGTGGGAGTAGGTCGGGCTAACCACTCACAACCCAATGCAAATTGTAGTTACGAGTTCTGATCCACGGTTTGCGAGATACGTCAATGTATCAGTTTCCGCTCTTTTTCAAGATTGAAAGCGATACACGGCCGTATCTTTCAAACTATTGGTCGGAACTCGCTTGTAAAAGTTGCATTGCCTTGTGTGCGGGGAGCCCGACCCAATCGTAAAGTATAATTTTTTTTACCGTCGTTTTTGTGTTTTTCTCATGAATTTTATTATGTATTTAATGAGTTTACAATAGAGAAATGGCTAAAAAATTACGAAATTTTGCGGGTAGGCCATTTACGCTATTGACAAGCAAAAGCAACTTGTGGTTGGGAGTTCTCACCTCCGGTTAGATATATGCGTCTGTGGATCGCATTTCGCTCTTTTTTCAAGAGTAAAAGCGATACACGGCCATTTCTTGAAGACCGTTAATCCAAACTCGCTTCTACAAGTTGCGGTAGCTTGTGTGCGGCATTTTAGACCCATTCGCAAAGTTTGGTATTTTTTGAATGTTTTTGCAGTTGTATCATATATTTTGTTTCGTATCTATATATATATATTATTTTTTTTTGAAAAATTTGTTTTATATATGCGAAATTTCTTACAGAGAAATGGTTAGAACGAGGGGAACCGGAAGGTCATCTGTTAGTGGTCGGGGCGAACATTCCACAGAAGTAAGAGAATTATTAATTTGTATTGTGCATTTTGTATATAGTGGTACTGTTGGTACACTAATAATAATTGTGTTTTGTGTTCGTGTAGGTTAGTGCATCCTCTTCGAGTCCACCACGTCGAGGTCTAGGACCAATATATGACGGTGAACTGACCTTGCAAGACCGCCACAGATCCGCGACAGTGTGGGGGTAGGACGACGCAGAGATGTAATTTTTGCACCCACGAGACCATGACGGTGCACCCACGTATTGTCGAGTACCTAGTTCTGGCCGGTTTGTACGGAATTAGCATGATGGGTCAGGTGAAACTCGACCGAGCACTTCTTTCAGCACCCGTGGAGCGATGGAGGCCAGAGTCACACACATTCCATCTACTGGTCGGAGAGATGACGGTAACGCTACAGGATATAGCGATGATCTCCTATCTTCCAATAGATGGGATGGCCGTGACCGATAATTTGAACTTTGATAAGTTAGAGCTGTGTAATCAACTCCTCAGTAGAGAGTTTAATGAGGAGGCCGTGGATGATAGGGATATTTTTGTCAGATAATCAATCCGACTATCTTGGTTGAAGGGACATTTTGAAGGGATGTTGAACGATGCATCGACAAACCAAAATGTACAGTCCTACACAAGAGCGTACATTCTAACGGTGCTCGGAGGGGTTCTCTTGCCTAACTCATTCGAAGATACGGTACACCTCATGTATCTACGATTGCTCACCGACCTAGGCTTAGCTGGCTAGTACAGCTGGAAAAGTTGCATGTTAGCAACACTATACAAGACGTTGTGTTCTGTAGCGTTAGATGGGACTGAGATGACCATTCTGATGGTCTTGTTACAGATTTGGTCATGGGAGCATCTGCACTTGGGTCGTTCCCAAATTACGAGACCAACGGACGGTTGGATGGCCGAACCACCAAATGCTCATATGTTAGCACCCTTAGGGGTATATTGGGCCGGTAGATGGAGTTACAAAGACAATCCAAAAGGTGTACTAACATACTACAGAGACGAGCTCGACCAACTACGAGAAGAGTTCGTGATTTGAGTGTCGTATACACCCGAGCGGGTTGGAAGACTACCACCAATCGTAGTGACCGGGTCGTAGTTGTGGATGACGAAGGCTCCACTCATCAACTTGGTATAGTAGAGCATTCGCGGCCGAAGAGAGTCCTTCGGCAGTTCGGTCTTCAACAAAAAAGTCCCCTAAGCTGCGCAAATCTATACAACCATGAGTTACACGCCGTGAGGGGTACCGATCGTATGCCTACCCATGATTGGGCAGATATCCACCGTGCTCATATTGCAGAATGGAACGAGCGACGGTTTGAACTTGTAATTGTTAATGTTCTAAGGTACGATGGCACCCTGCAAGCGAAATACATGCAATGGTACAGATCATATACACGTTTGTACATCTCTCCCGATACAGAACTACCTGCTGGTATTCTAGTACCAATTGAGGAGAGGGAGATTGAACCACCACCCGCCTATTCTAGTTCACAACCCATATTCCAACCAAATGCCTCAGCTATACGTACAGTGGTGAGTATAATGTTCAAATTTTGTTGAATGTTCGTTATATTTAAAGTGTTTAAATTGTTTACATATCTGAATGTGTTTAATATTTTTTGTTATTTGGTTTAGATCGATAATATGTTGGACATGGCAAAAGAATGCGCGAAGGTAATCAAAAGTAATGCTGGCACGCCTATGAAAAAGTTTGCTCAAAAGATGTTCTCTTCATGTCATACTGATTTGGATGTTTTGGGTGAGGGATGTTTTGGGTGAGGGTGAAGGTTTGCAACGATATTTGGATAGAACCGTACATTCATAGCGACGTAAGAGCATGAGGGGTAGGCCATCTGTAGTGTTGGGGCAACAATGGCAACAACAAGCTAGATCTCCACCTCCACCTCAAGAAGAAGAGCAACAAGAAGAGAATGAAGAAAGGGTTGCTGGAGACGTACAAGAGGAGGGAGAAGAAGAAGAAATTGTTGAGGCGTCATCCCCATACCGGCGATGAAATCCTGCTCGGAAGAGGCGAGCACCACAACCTTACATGTCCGGTGCTTAGCTAATTCCCGATACAGTATTATTTTTGTAGTGTTTTATTGAATTTTTTTTTTTTTCTGTAGTAAATTATTATGTGATAATTGTTGTTGGCCAGTTTAAGTGTTGTTGATGTTATTGTTATTACCTGATATTTGTGAATTATGTTGCTGTTGTTGGAGGATGTATTTAGAAATTTATTTGGAGAGTGTAGCTGATGGGAATGTATATAGGTTTGAGGGGTGATTGAAGTGTAGCAGCTGTAATTGCTGTTGGAATTGTAGTTATTTCTTTTTAACCTAGGCCGCTGTTGAAGACAACGGCCTAGGTTGTATGTTGAAAAAAAAAATTTGGATCAGTACCTCTCTGTATTGGAGCAACAAGGCAGAGAGCAACACCCTATTTTTTGTTTAAGCTTAAGCCGTTGTCTCCAACATCGGCCTAGGTTATAGCCAAAAATTTGAAATTTTTTTGTGCTCCCTGACTTGGCCAAGTTAAAAAGAGCAAAAAGTCAGAGAGCAACACCCCTTTTTTTTTATAGCTTAAGTCGTTGTTAGCCAAAAATTTGAAGTTTTTTGGGTGCTCTCTGACTTGGCCAAGTTAAAAAGAGCAACAAGTCAGAGAGGAACACCCTTTTTTATATCTTAGGCCATTGTCTCCAACAACGGCCTAGGTTATAGCAAAAATTTGAAGTTTTTGGGCTGCTCTTTGACTTGGCCAAGTTAAAAAGAGCAACAAGTCAGAAAGCAACACCCCTTTTTTTATAGCTTAGGCCGTTGTAGGTTATAGCAAAAATTTGAAGTTTTTTGGGTGCTCTCTGACTTGACCAAGTTACAAAGAGCAACAAGTCAGAGAGCAATACCCATTTTTTTTATAGATTAGACCGTTGTCAACAACGGCCTAGGTTATAGTCAAAAATTTGAAGTTTTTAGGGTACTCTCTGACTTGACCAAGTTAAAAAGAGCAACAAGTCAGATAGCAACACCCCTTTTTTTATAGCTTAAGCCGTTGTCTCCAACAACGACCTAAGTTATAGCAAAAAATTTGAAGTTTTTTGGGTGCTCTCTAACTTGACCAAGTTAAAAAGAGCAACAATTCAGAGAGGAACACCCCCCCCCTTTTTAGCTTAGGCTGTTGTCTCTAACAACGGCCTAAGTTATAGCAAAAATTTGAAGTTTTTGGAGTGCTCTCTGACTTGGCCATGTTAAAAAGAGCAACAAGTCAGAGAGCAACACCCCTTTTTTTTATAGCTTGGAGACAACGGCCTAAGTTATAAATTTTTTCCCAAGTTATTTTGGTTTGCTCTCTGACTTGCCCTAGCTAAAAGGAGCAACAAGTCAGAGACCAACCATTTTTTTTAACAAAGCTTAGGCCGCTGTCTCCAACAGTAGCATAGGTTATATGAAATTTTTTAATGCTTTTTACAACTTTCTCTCCACTCTTTACGAACAGTGTATATGGAACTCTATACCAAAGACAGATGATCTATACTTGGATATCGTTTATATATTTTATTAATTTCCATTTTTATCTACCTAACTAACCAATATAAAATCATAAAGGTTAAATGTTTAAAAAAATACCAAAAAATAAAAGATGATCTTTTCATTTGTAAAAATCAATTTTTAAAATATATTCTTACCCCTAATATGTAAATTCTTCTGCAATGCGTACACCTATCCGGTTACTGTGAGTGTAGGGTTTCAACCCAAGTAGTAACTTCTAGGATGTTTAAGGATAGGGTTAGGGTTATGTTTTTTATGCTTTTTACAACTGTCTATCCACTCTTTACAAACATTGTCTCTTGAACTCTACAAAGTAGACATTCATATGCTTGTACATCCTTTATATTATTTATTAAATTACATTTTTAGCCACCTAACTAACCAATATAAAATCGTTAAGGTTAAATGTTAAAAAAAATCCAGAAAATAAAATATGATCTTTTCATTCATAAAAATCAATTTTTTAAATATATTTTTATCCCTAATATGTAATTTCTTCTGGAGTGTGTATACCTATCCAGTTTAGCACCTAACCCCTAAACATATCCCCCAAAGCGGTAATAATAAATTAGCTAGGGTTAGTGTAAGGTTAGGGTTAGTGTTAACAGGGGTTAGGGTAGGGTTAAGGTACGCTATGGTTAGTGTAGGCTTATGGGTTAGGGTTAGGGTTAGGGTTAGTGTTAGGGTTAGTGGTTATAAAACCCTTCCAATTTTCAAACCCATCTGAACATTCCAAAAATGGCCTATTAACCCTAACCCTACTCATAAGTAGGATTATGGTAGGGTTAGGGGTGAGTGTATGGTTATGAATAGGATTATGGTAGGTTCACAAGAATTTTGCTCTTTCAATATACTTTTGTAGGGAAATTTTAATGTATATAGATCATATGTTTACTAATGAAATTCAAACATTTTAAATTCTGTAAGAATCAAACTTTTAGTAAGAAGTTGTTTTGGGTTTTCATTAATTAGGTTAATATTTACAGTAACCCTACCATAACCATACTCATAACCCTACACTGTTAAAAAAAATATCCTTTTTAGGATAAAACCATAAATACTTGTCATTTTTCCCAAGTTGGATCTGATGATTCTCCGCTCTAAAGCGCACTGAATCTTTTTCCTTATTTGGTTCTACATGTGGGGATCTACATGTGGTGCCCACTTTGTAGAGTGAAATGTAATAGTAGGCAAGTTATGGACTTGTCATTTTTTCCAAGTTGGATCTGATGACTCTCCGCTCTAAAGCGCACTGAATCTTTTCCCTTATTGGGTTCTACATGTGGGAATCTACATGTGGTGCCCACTTTTTAGAGTGAAATGTAATAGTAGGCAAGTTATTGACTTATCATTTTTTCCAAGTTGGATCTGATGACTCTCCGCTCTAAAGCGCACTGAATCTTTTCCCTTATTAGGTTCTACATGTGGGGATCTACAAGTGGTGCCCACTTTGTAGAGTGAAATGTAATAGTAGGCAAGTTATGGAATTCATGAGTTCATAAAACTCTATTCCATTCTCATTCACATGATCCTTGTAATAATGCTCTTTGTACTTGTCACAGATTTTGCATCCTAAAGCCACAAAAGGAAAGCAAATAAAAGAAAGAGTGAATAAACTTTTAAAATTACTGAAAAATAGAAGAAAAACAGAATGGCAACAACCTAGAAGATCACCAGTAACCCAACCATAACCCTACTCATAACCCTACAGTCACCCGTAACCCTACCATAACCCTACTCATAACCCTACCTTAACCTTACCCAAACCCTATCCTAACCTCTATTAAAACTAACCTTAACCTTACCCTTACCCTATCCTAACCCCTACTAACAATAAACTTAACCTTACCCTAACCCTAACTGAAATATTATGGGTTTCGGGGGTACGGTTAGGGGTTAGGTGTTGAACCAGATAGGTGTACGCATTGCAGAATGTTTTACATATTAGGGGTAAGAATATAAAAAAATGATTTTTACAAATGAAAAGATCAACTTTTATTTTCTGTATTTTTTTTTAAACATTTAACCTTCATGATTTTATATTGGTTAGTTAGGTGGAAAAAACTGGAAATTAAGAAAATATATAAACAAGCATAGATCATCTGTCTTTGGTATAGTGTTCCATAGATACTGTTCGTAAAGAGTGGAGAGAAAGTTGTAAAACGCATAAAAATATTTCATATAACATAGGCCGCTGTTGGAGACAACGACCTACGCTTTAAAAAAAAAAGGGTTGGTCTCTGACTTGTTACTCCTTTTAGCTTCGGCAAGTCAGAGAGGAATGCAAAAACTTCAAATTTTTTGCTATAACTTAGGCCGTTGTTGGAGACAACGGCCTAAGCTATAAAAAAAAGGGTGTTGCACTCTCACTTCTTGCTCTTTTTAACTTGGGTAAGTCAGAGAGGAACTCAAAAACTTCCAATTTTTGGCTATAAGCTAGGCCGTTGTTGGAGACAACAGCCCAAGGTATAAATAAAAGGGGTGTTGCTCTCTGACTTGTTGCTCTTTTTAACTTGATCAAGTCAGAGAGCAACGCAAAAACTTCAGATCTTTTACTATAACCTTGGCCGTTGTTGGAGGCAACGGCCTAAGGTACAAAAAAATTTGGGTGTTCCTCTCTGACTTCTTGCACTTTTTAACTTGGGCAAATTAGAGAGCAACGCAAAAACTTCAAATTTTTAGCTATAACCTAGGCCGTCGTCTCCAACAACGGCCTAAGCTTTAAAAAATATAGGGTGTTGCTCCCTGACTTCTTGCACGTTTTAACTTGGTCAAGTCAGAGAGCAACGCAAAAACTTCAAATTTTTAGCTATAACCTAGGTCGTCATCTCCAACAACGGCCTAAGCTTTAAAAAATATAGGGTGTTGCTCTCTGACTTGTTGCTCTTTTTAACTTGGTCAAGTCAGAGAGTACCTCTAAAAATTCAAATTTTCTGCTATAACCTAGGCTGTGGTTTAGAAAAAATTTGCTCGTTTCGAATAGGCCAATACAGAGAGCTACTGATCCAAAGAAAAATTTTCCACATAGAACCTAGGCCGTTGTCTAAGTAAAAAAAAAATTAACAACACTATCACACAGCAGCTAAAGCTGCTACACTAAATTCTCCCCTAAAAACTATATACAATCTCATCAGCTACAATCTCCCAACAATAACAACAACAAAATTAACAATCGACACAAACAACAACACTTGAGTCTCAAAAACATTTAAAGTTAACAACAAAAACCAATTAACAACACTTGCATCAATATCTAATATACTGAAACTTTACATCAAAAAATTCCAATTCACAATGGATCATCATATCTCCCGTCGGAACTCTCTTCATCGGATGGAATCACTTCTTGCGAATTGATTGGCCTTCATTCAAAGATAAGTTTTAGTTAGTGAGAAACTCATTTACCACAAATGAAGTATAATAAATTTTAAAAAGGGAGAAACAAAAAAAGTACGAGTCTTACCTCTCAAATAATGTTGGACAATTTCTTGAATCATGATTCATTTGCACAATGCCGCATCTTCGGCACCATCTCGGTTTTTTTTTATGCGGAGTTGCTCTCTTATCGGTCTCAACCTTTTAGCGCGAGGCCTTCCCTTTTTCATGCATTGTTGTGGGTCACTTATGTGTGTAGGTATGTGTCCACTGTCTTCATCATGAGGTTGTGCACTACCATGCGGTTGTGAACTACCTCCTGGTTTTGCAATGTCATGTGGTTGTGAGACCTGTTCGGGTTGTTCATCCAATCCGGATTGTAACCGAGAGATGCCGTCAATGACCTTCTGCAAATTCTCCAACATGTATTTGTAACTTTCATTAGAGGAACAACCGAGATCGACAATCTGTTTTGCGTGGTAGCTCAACTCACAATATTGTGAAGCAAAATTCTTGGTATTGGGTTCGGTTGGAACAGATGTATAACTTCTTCTCATCACATCCCGAGTCCATCTTCTTTTAATGTATACATCTGGAAGGGAAGTGTGATGGCTGAACAGAAGAACGGCTAAAATATGCCTGCAAGGAATGCCAACGAAGTCGAAGAAGTGACATGCACATGTAATAATTCTGTTGATTTTGTATAACTGAAGAAGACGAGCCGGTTCTGATTCTTCACAGAGTATCACATGGAAGGTTGAACTATCTGGTGTCTCAAGATCGCCAACGAAACTCACATTGTACATGAAGCTTTTTGTAACTTCATCTTGGAATTTGTAAAAAAATTTCAAAGTGTATGCTTTTGCCATTTGTGCCTCGCTCTTCAACTTCAATATCTTCTCAAGGTTACGATGATTTTCTTTCAGTTCATCGTGTCTTTGTCTTCCCAAAAAATGGTCGAAGATGATGGCAAATTCATGCAAGGAATATTTCTTTTCTGTATGATGCTTCAAGGCAGAATACGATGACTCAACCCGTTGGCTATTCAATATGCCGGCCTAAAAAGAATCTTTAGCGTAGACGGGTGCCCAATTTTCACGGATATCAAATAGATCGTTCAACCATTTGTTATTCTCTAATCCGTATTGCAAAATCAATAAATTTCATTTTTCTACAAAGCTATGTACATATTCGGAATTGTAGATGACATTCTTCAAAGATTCCCTAAACTTGTCGACATCGTTCGACATACGCACCTCCTGCGGTAAATTATCCAATATGTGCCAAATATAAAAATGATGCCGAGTCTGGGGAAGAAATTTCTTAACTGCGGCGGCGTTCCCACGGTCTTGATCGGATTCATAACCTATAACCACTTTTAAAAGAACTGTCCAAACAAATAGGTCGTCTCATTTGGAATGAACCCACCTCCTAAGAAAGTCGATTTCCAATGTTGATTCACTCCAACAAAAGGAACAAATAACATTCCATACCGGTTCGTATTGTACATGACATCAAAGCAAAGTACATCGCCAAATTCTTGATAATTTATCCTAGAAATACCATCAACCCACATACAATGTGACAACCGCCCTTCGGGATCTACTTGAATATCATAAAAAAATAATGGATCCGTCTGTTTCTTAGATTCAAAAAAATCAATTAGCATTGTAGAATCATATACTTTCAATGCTTCTTGCGAATCTCTAAGTAAATTTCTAACATCTTTTTCAGTGAATCCTACTTGATCATGACCACCACTAGCACTTTCGAAGAAGAGCATTTGTCTACATGTCTGGATATTAGCTTGGTTGAATTGATCTATTATCCTTTTATCCGTATTTGACACGGAACGGTTTCAGGGCAAAAGATGCCTTCTACCGGGTGAGGTGAATTCGTGATTTTGTGATTCATGAAATGAATAAAAGACCCACGTATTACTTGCTTCGTTCAATTTTACACGAACACAAGCCTTGCAACCCATTCTACAGATTGTTCCCCATCTACCATCACTATGTTGACTCGGCGACAACCCGACTTTATTACAAAGATATGACTGATCTAATTCCACTCCTCCCTTTAATTTATTCCCACCCATACGCATTGCAAAACTCCCACAACGAGCATATGACGAATAAAAATTTTCGGCCTCAACTAAAGTTGGAAACGTTATACCTAACTTTGGTTTTAGATGTTCTTCGACTAACGGCATGAAATCAATGATTGGTTCTACCTGTACAAAATTATTGCCGACAGCAGAACTCTCCGTATCGTTGTTCATCTAGGAAAAAAATATATTATTGGTAAATTAATACACACATCATATATAAAACAGCTTGTTAACAAACGATTGTGATATATATACATACGAAACAAAATAGGTGACAAAACCTCAAAAACGACGTCAAAAAAACACGAAACTCTACAATTGGTTCCGGCTTGCCGCACACAAGGTAACGGAACTTGTAGAAGCGAGTTTCGATCCACAGTTTGCAAGATACGGCCGTATCTCGCTCGCTTTCACTCTTGGAAATGGGGGGGAATGCGATACACGGACGCATATAGCAAACCGTGGGTGACAACTCATAACTACAAGTTGCTATGACTTGTGAGTGGCGAGACCGATCTACTCACAAAATTAAGGATTTTCAAGTGGGTTCTCTATTGAAAACTCGTTCAAAACATAACAAAATTTATGAGAAAACCGCACAATTGACGGTAAAAAAAAAAACTAAACTTTGTGATTGGGTCGGGCTTCCCGTACACAAGGCAATGCAACTTGTACAAGCAAGTTCCGACCAACGGCTTGCAAGATACGGCCGTGTATCGCATTCATTCATAAAAAATGCTGACAATGTGATACATTGACGTAGGTCCCAAACTGCAGGTCTGAACTCGTAACTACAAGTACCGTTTGGTAGCGAGCGGTAAGCCCAATATGCTCGCAAAATTTCTTATCTTTTGGATACCGTTTCCTAGTGAAAAGTCCCTTGATAGAAATCAAACATTAATTGTTGTTGTTGTTTGATATACGGTAGAAATCCGCACAAACGAGATCAAAAAAATCCAAAACTTTGGGAGTAGGACGGACACAAAACACATGAGCCAACAAAATTTGTAGAGGTGAGTTTCGACTCACGGTTTGCAATATACGCTGATGTATCGCTTTAAGTCACTAAAAATACTCAAAAACGATACACGGCCGTACACTTCAAACCGTGAATTCAAACACACTTCTACAAGTTGCGTTGGCTTGTGCATGGCGAGCCCGACGTACTCGCAAAATTGCATAATTTTTGGATCTCTTTGTGCGCTATTACTAAGAACGAACAACAACAACTAATGCTACATCTATATAAACAATAAAACTATAATTACCTAATCTATAAATACCTACGCATAATATACAAAATGTACACTCAAACATTGAATAAAAAATTACAATCAATTAACCTAGTTAGATCTACTAAAATAGGAAAAAATTAATACCTTTCACAATGAGGGTATTTGGACAGGAGATAGAGGATGCCCTTGCGCGCTGCTGTAGAGAAAAGAATTGGAGTAGGGTTTGGCTAATTTCTTTAGGATTAGGGTTTTAGGGTTGGGGAGATTTCATATGGGTTAGGGTTTTTCGGTAATCGGGATCTTCAAAGGAAGAGGGTTAGAGTGTGAGAAGTGGGAGAGATTGAGTGAGAATCAACGAGCAAGAGAAAGCTAGGGTATTCAGATCGAGAGAGAGAGCTAGAAATGGGTTTCTCGACCTCCAGTAGCGTGAAAAATTTAGTTGTGAGAAAGATGGTGATCTGAGTATGCAAGTGTTTTTCCAAACACTTGTACATACTTAGGCCATTGTTGGAAACAATGGTCCAACAACGGCCTAAGTATACTTAGGTTGAAATTTTTGTTAAAAAAAACAACTTAGGCAGTTGTTCCCAACAACGGCCTAAGTATAATTTTCGTCAAAAAAAAACTTCAAACAATCTAGGCCGTTGTTCCCAATAACGGCCTAAGTATAATTTTTTCCAAAAAAAAACTTCACGCTAAAAAAACGCTAAATCTGAAATATTTTTTGGCGTGAAGTTCCGAAATTGCCCCTCCGCTTTTAGAGTCGTTAGTGGGAGGCTTTAGTGGGTTTCGATTTGAGCCATTGATCAAGATCATGAGCGATCCAAACCGTTTTCAATGGAGCATTTGCCTATATATATATATATAAGGTAAAAAGGATATGAGCAACTTGCTCATTTAGTAAATGAGAAATTGATTATTTGGCATGCATGTGATACAGTGGACAACTAACCCTTTTAAGAATTTTTCAATCACATGTATACCACATCATCAATTGCTTATTTACTAAATGAGCAAGTTGATCATACCCCTTTTTCTCATATATATATATATATATATATATATATATATATATATAGAGAGAGAGAGAGAGAGAGAGAGAGAGAGAGAGAGAGAGAGTCCCCTTCGGTTGCACACTACTTTTGGTGAGCACTCCGTGAGCACTCCCGATCTAGAGACCCTATGAAAAATCCAAACCGCTCATATTGTTCTATATGCCTTAGATAGCCTAACAATAAAAAATCAAGTAATTTGAAGTTCATTTGCCCATCCATCATGCTGTTAGAATTTTCAGCCATACAATTTTGTGATGATGTAAATCATGGGTAAATGAACTTCAAATTACTTGATTTTTTATTGTTAGGCTATCTAAGGCATATAGAACAATATGAGCGGTTCGGATTTTTCATAAGGTCTCTAGTTCGTGAGTGCTCACGGAGTGCTCACCAAAGTAGTGTGCAACCGAAGATTTCTCCCTATATATATATATATCAATTCTCCATTGCAAATCACTGAAGCTGTTGTGCGGAACAATGACTTTGTTTATTTCGAACCTAAGCCATTGTTCGGAACAACGACGTAGGTTATATACAGAATAATGGCTTATGTTTATAACCTAAGCCGTTGTTTTGGAACAACGACTTAGGTTTATAATCGAAGTTGTTATTTCAACAACGGCTTTAACGATTTTCATACCCGTTTACATGGAATCCGTTTACAATGGAGCATTGATATATATATATATATATATATATATATATATATATATATATATATATATATATATATATAAGAGTTATATTTAATATATATAAAAAAAAGAATAAATATATATCACAAAATAAGAAGGAGATTATTGGACCAAATCAGATACGGACCAGTTCAGTTTTCAAGAAACCATTTAGACTATTAAGCCCAGCCCAATACCTATGAATAAGTCTTTGATAATTCAAACCCAAAACTTAGCGTGAAATTCAGACCTGGCTATTAGGTTGTTAGATGACTCAGATTCCCAACTGGACATATGATATACTATTTCCCATGGAAATCTAAGCAGGTCATGCTCATTTTTATTTCCAACCCAAAAAAAATATTACTAAAAAAAAGATTATATATATTGCTTGATTTTTTTATTTTTTTTGAGGAAAAGTTGGAGTCTGGCCACCCTGTTTCATTAATAAGATGTTAATAAAACAAAACTCAGGGTATTGAGCTTACAACATAGTCTATATATATTGTTTGATTTGCAAATGTAAAACGTATAAAGGTTGGAATTTCCTCCTTTTACGTTTTCCCCTTCAACTACTTTCTAATGAAACTATCTAAAATTTTCGTTAAAATGTCATTAGAGTTAAATTCAGACATTCTACTTAAGCGGTTATTTATTTCAGGAGAATAAAATTACATAAACTACGAAAACTAGTTTTCGATACAGTTAGATTTAATTTCTGACATTTGTTTGCCATAAAAATGAGTTGGAAAACTCTAACTTTAATTTTTTGTTTTTTTTTTGGATGTCATTTTAAAAACTTGAAAATGGTTTTCAATAATTAATTTTGATTATTTGGTTAAAAATGTAGATAGAAAGCATCCTTAAAATATATATCTATGGTTCTATTAGAATAAATAAGTCACAAAATCTTTTAAAAGATTTCTTTTTTTTTTATCAATTGTCTTGTGTGTTCCTCTATTTTAAAAAAAAAATGATTTTCCTTTAAATCTGATGTGTCATATTGTTTTTGTCAACTTTTCTTTATAAAAAAACACAAAAGCCTCTTAACTAAGTTGGGTATAAAAAAGAAGTTTTTATCATATTTCTTTTGAAACAAACAACTCCTTAGTGCATCTCCAACCACGTTAGCAATTTTGGCTAACTAAAATATCCAAAATGGATAACAAATGGGTAATTTGGTTAGCGAAAAAAGTCTCCACTCTAACTATGTTATCTATTTTGAATAACCATTAATAATTAAAATTCAAAATTAAATAAAATAAAAATCTAAAGTAAAAGGCCATGAAAAGGCCCAATACAAAATAAAATTTCCAAGCACAAAAATAAAATTTCGCAATTTTCACGATGGATTTCCGCGATTCTGCAACAACAGAAATATAAATGTCGTGATTCCGCAATTTTTCGTAATTTCGCAATTTTCGCAATTGATTTCGCAATTTTCACAATTGATTTTGCAATTTTTATGATTGATTTCGCAATTTTCGCGATTGATTTTGCAATTTTTGCGATTGATTTCACAATTTTGCGATTGATTTCCGTGATTTCGCAATTTTGTGGTTTTGGGAAGAAGTTTGGCGAGTGGTACATACTCGCCACATCTGGCGAATGAATATTAGAAATCTATTTTGGCGAGTGGTTTGGCTAGTCCCGTTGGAGTATATTTTTGTCTTTATATTAGCTGTTTTGGCTAAAATTGAAAGTTGGCCAGCATGGTTGGAGATGGTCTTAGTGAAAGTATCATCATTGCAGTGTAAAGTGTTTTTCTTTTGACCAGAAATAGTAGGTAACATCCTGCCTAAAAAGTTAGCATATGTTAGAACCAAAAGTTAGAGTTACATATCATATACATGTTGAGATTGTATGTCTTGCATACTTGTTCGATTAGAATAAGAGACAACAAACTGAGAAGGTCAAAGCATCGATGAGAGAAGCATAAACAGCAAGAACAACAACTAGCAATATGTACAGTGAAGGTGCGATCGACGGCACCCTAGGGCAGTCAACCACCCGCGGCGCCTGGCTATTTTTTGGTCTGTATCTAGGTGATTCTTTTAGACCCATCTTCAACTCCAAGTTGGCTCATATTGTGTGACTACTTCTACCGGATACATCGGACAATCATTATATCAAGACTACAATTAAAGTTTCCCTAAATCTCTATAAATTGTAATAGTCACCACTGAAAGAGATATATACTTCATTGATATTTCTTCCATTGTAAGTAAGGCTTGAGAGATAGTTCTTGGTGAATGAGTTTGTAACTAACTCCTTGTAATCTTCTCTATTTAAATAATATTTCTATTTCCCCCTGGATTAGGTTCGCCCGAACAGGGATTCTTTGTGTGATGTGATCTACTATTTGGTTGTTCATCAGATCTGTTTGTGCTTCTCGCAACCTTGCTCAACAACTCCACTGCGCCTTAATTTCCTAAACAACCGGTATCAGAGCTTCGGTTGAGGAGTCATTTGGTGAAGATGACAGGTCATAGCTACGTGAAGATCAAGCAGTTCGATTGGAAGATCAACTTTAATCTCTGAAATGTGAAAATGTATGATGTATTGGTTCAAGAACGTCTACAACTTACCATAAAGGAGAAAGGTAAATCATCTTACATGAAGCAGATAAATTGAGATGAGATTTGTGAAAGTGCTCTAAGTTTAATCCGATTGTCATTGGAGGATGAGGTTAGGTGCAACTTCCTTGAGGAGAAAAATGCGGCAAGTTTATGGGAAAAACTCAAATTTGACTACTCGGGATCATTGTTGTTGGATAGGATGTTTTGGAAAAGGAAACTACTTTGTTTCTCAATGAAGGAAAGTACATTCTTCAAGATCATATTGTGGACATCTGTTAGGTATTATCTGAACTAAGAGCTATCAATGCAGATGATTTAAGTAAAGAAGATAATTCAACTTGATATATCCATTACAAGATTCGTACGAGCATTTGATAACTACTATGCTACATGGAAAGTCTACCAAGGTGATGATTTCTGTAGCTGAGGTGATCAAGAGCTTGAAGAAAGATCAACATAGGAAGGAAACTCATGAATTAGATACTACCTCCAAAGGTTTCTTAGCGGTGGAAGATTCTTCCATTGAAAGGAAAAGTGCGCATAAAGGTGTGATCCATTGTAATTATTGCAAGAAGATAGGGCATTACAAGAAGGCATGTCGCAAATTGCTAAATCAAAAGAGCGCTCAATGTTAGCAGTGCTAACACTTATGTGGCGAGTGCTACTCATGATTTATGTATTCTTGTTTCAAATTCTTTAGAAGTGGAGTCTAGTTAGTTTCTTGACTCAGAATGTTCTTCTCATATATGCTCCGAGAAGGAGAAGTTTTCTACTTACAAGTCTATCACAGGGCATTGTGTGAGAATGAGAACTGAGGAGATTTGTGAAGTAGTGGGTGAGGGGACAGTTGAGTTGGAGATGTCAGGGGGTAACATGTACACTTTAAGGAATGTCATGCATATACCCCTGCTGAAACAAAATCTGATATCCTTGGAAACTCTTGAAGCAATCGACTGCAGGTACACAGCTCGAGGTAGAATTTTATCTGTTTGGGAAGGTCGTCATAAGGTGATGTTTGTTAAGAGGGGTGTTGGACAAGTCAACACAATCTCTATAGGCTTTGTGGAATCTATAAAACTTGCCCAAGTATTTCTATGCCCGTCGTTGAAGAAGCGTCATTTAGTATGTCACAACTAGAATTATCGAAGTGAGACAACGACGTTCGAATATCGTCGAGAGGTGGAGAATGCCTTGGGGTAGATGGAGTTCGTATGGAGGGTGGCACCTCCATGTTAACGCCTAATGCCCTTGAGAGGCTTACTGATTAGTGAAATTATGTGGAAGATTGATTCAACTAGCTGAGGAAACTACTAAACCAAATTCATTTACAGGTGGAAATCAAAAGAGTCTAGAGTGATTAATCACACAGTGTTGAAAACACTCGTATGCAAATCCAATGTGGAGATTGTGGGGATTGTATGTCTTTCATACTTGTTTGTTTGGAAGAAGAGACAACGAAGTGAGGAGGTCGAAGCATCGAGGAAAGAAGCAAAAACAGCAAGAACAATAGCCAGCAATATGTATAATGCCGTCGACTGCACCTTAGGGTAGTCAACCGCCTACGATGGTTGTCTATTTTTGGGCATGTATCTAGGTGATTCTTTTGGACCCATTTTCAACTTCAGGTTAGATCGTACGGCTCCTATCGTGTGACTTATTCTACATGATATATCGGATGATTATTGTATCAAGACTACAACATGGTTACTCTAGATCTATACATAGTATAATAGTCTCTATTAAGAGATACAGGTACTTCATTGCTATTTTTTCCATTGTAAGTGAGGCTTGAGAGATAGTTCTTGGTGAGTGAGTTTGTAAATAACTCATTCTAATCTTCTCTAGTTGAATAATATCTCCTTATAGTTCACCCCGGATTAGGTTTGCTCGAACCGGAACAAATCTTTGTGTGATTGGTGTGATCTACTATTTAGTTATTCATCAAATCTTTTTGTGCTCCTCGCTACCTTGCTCAACAATTTTACTGCGCCACAATTTCCCTAACAATACATAGGAGGAATGGGTGAATACCCCAGATGAGGGGTTGGCTAGGATTATGGTGTAAAAGTGTTTAACCGATATAACTAGAACCTAATAAAAATTGTGGATAATAAATGGAGCTGCAATTACTTCAAGATCATTAGTATTCTCCAAATTAGTTCTCCTAGTAAAAATTAGTTCTCCTATAGTAGGAGAAAAATCTGGCAGAAGAAAAAAATGATAAGTTAGTTAAAGAAAATTACTTTTGGAGAATATATAAAGCCGTGTGCCAAATAGAATACATTCTCGTGATTCATCAACATTCAATCGCAATTATAGTATTCATGGAAAACTAACTCGTATTATACATCTTATCTCCTTATGGGCAAAAGGAGCTGCACAGGGTCCAAGAAAATGTATCTTCAGTGCATTCCAGTTGCAGGGCTATGCCGATGAGGAAGTACAGTTAGGACCGAGGCTAGACCGCTACCCACCAGGGATGTTGGGGGGGGGGGCGGGGATCATTACCTTGTTGCTTTTATTTTCTTCTTAGTTATTGTTTTTGTACTTATATGTTCTTACCCTCATACGGATGTTAAAGGCTTGTTGTATTTTCTTTCTGTTCTTTCTCAGATTTCTGGATTATTTTCTTACTATCTTATTAATCAAATAGGATAGTCATACTCCTACGTATTATTTTTTGAAGTACATTTAATCTCAATGGGGAGTTGTTAGCTTGAAAGTAAGTCAGTAAATTAGTCGTCACCTCTGCAATTGTTCACAAAACCTGATATTGTCTACTTTTCACTGTTGAGTAATGCTAGAGCCACTATCAATTTCACTACATTTCTCTTCAGAGGATGACTAGACATACATGAGTTTTTACCCCAAACATACATTATAAATGCATTGGACCCACTTCTTACTAAAAGACAAGGTTTTAATATTGTCTTTTAGTGAGAAGTGGGCCCCAATTCATTTATAATGTATGTTTGGGGTAAAAACTCATGTATGTCTAGCACTTGTGTTCTCTTCACTATCTTAGGTGGCACACTCCAATAGGTAGGGGATGATAGAGTAGGTGGGAGAACTCTCCAATAGGAATATGCCACCAAAAATAGTGAAGGAAATGGTAGTGAAATTGATAGTGGCTAAAGCATTACTCTTCACTGTTTGGTTGCAGCAATTAAGAATGAGAAAAACTAGGCGGGCAGCCATTTCCATGTCATCAATTTGGGACCCATTTCCTCTATTTACAATGGGATTTTGGGAAGAAATACGACCACTTTGATTCTTTTAATAACAACTGTGGACCATACACAAAGTACATATTCGTATTTTTGTTGGATTTTCAAAATTTTACAACAAATTATGAGGAATTATATTTATACAAAGTTATTTTATTAGATATGCTAATGTAGTCCAAACATAATAATATATTTAATTTTTAAGAGATGGTTTCCTACATATTTTATTTTCCACCAAGAACAAGAAAAGAAAAAATATGAACTAATCTTTGTCAACATTATCCAAATCTGTTGCTTAGGGTCAATCAACACCATCCACTGAAGAAAAAAAAAAGAATAAAAAAATCAACCTGCCTACCTTCTGCATGTCCTCTTACAGAGTGTCGCTTGTTGGGATGGGTCTCAACTAATACCTTGTTAACACAGTAGAACTAAATAGAGCAATGATAAAGACAAAATAGATAAGATGAGTCAATGAACACCCAAGTAAATAAATCTACCAATGCAATACAAACACAATGAGGATGTATCTTGGTTAGCTTTCGCTTAATCCGGCTGGAAAATATAAGGAGATATAGTATTCAACTAGAAGAGATTATAAGGAGTTAATGATTTACTTAATACAGGAATTAAATTCACTTAGCAAGGACTATCTCTCTCTCTCAAGACTCTTGGTAATGGAGAAAATATCAATGAAGTATTTCTCTTGATCTCTACCTCTCATATTGAAGATGATTACAATATATAGAAGAAGAATAGAGAGAACCCTAGGTGAATCTTGATTCTCAGTCGTCTGATATAACCTGAAGAAGAAAAAGTAACTGAATAGGAGTCATACGGTCTGACTTGGAGTCGAATATTTAGCTGAAACGACCTAACAAATCGAGGCCCAAAAAGAACACAGCGTCGTGTACGGTCGACCGTCCAACAAGGCCGGTTGACCGACCTCCTCTCGGCCAAAATCCTGTGCAACTGCGGTCGACCGCAACTTTAAACAGTCGACCACAACTTTAGACAGTCGAGCGCAACTCTACCTGCACTGTTGCTGCTCTGTTGTCTTCTACTCTCTTCGACGCTTATACCTCTGTGTTTCATCATATCATCTTCTAATTTGAACCACAAGTATTCAAGACATATTCCTAACATTGACATTAGCTTGTTTGTCATTTTTAGCTCAATAAATGTGTCATAGCTAAAAGAATTACGGTAATTAAGTTGAACAGCTAATCATATAAAACAATTGCATGCAAATAAAAAAAACTTAATTCCTCTAAGAAACTTGGGGACCAACAAGTGTCCTAAGCTTTACCCATTTTAAATTTTATTACAATAATATCAGATATTAATCTACTTAGCAACTATGATTAAAATAATTAATCTGGTTATGCTTAGTTACACCCTACCAAAAAGTCATTCTACTTTAGATAGAGTTAGCAAATAGATGCTAATGGACTACTGCATGCACTAAGAAATGTGTGTAGGATTCCAATATAACAAAAGATTCATTAGCCATTTTTCATAACTAAACGACTCATTAGCTGGATTTGAGTTGTTGCATGCAAAATGATGTTGTATGCCTAGCTCACTAAATCTGTATTCATATCACCTCACCTTTTATCCCCTAAAGTTGTACCCTGCTTTAAACCATTACTTACCTTATGGGTACAAGAAACCTCTGTTAAGATAAATCAGAGAGAATGAATACAATACTAAATATTGAATTAAGTTCAACCAAGTACATTACCACCTATATATAGGAGGGAAACAAATATTAAAACAACTCTACAACCAATATGGAACTATAATAATATCTAACACTCCCACTCAAACTCACGATGGGTCAAACAGTATGAGTTTGCCTACTAAGTATCTAAATCTCTTAACAGTATGGAATTTGGTGAAAAAGTCTGCAGTCTACTGAGAAGATGTAACAAAATAAAAAGAAATTGTCTCTGCCTCAAAGCGCTCACGAATATAATGACAATCAATCTCTATATGCTTCGTTCGCTCATGAAAGACCGGATTGCTTGCAATGTGCAATGCACTCTGGTTATCATAATGAAGAGGAGTAACTCTTGTAAGAGTGACACCCATATCAGATAACAGCTAACGAACATGAACAATCTCTCTAGTAGTAGCTGTCATTTCTCTGTACTCAGCTTCAGTCGAAGAACATGCAACAACTGCCTGTTTCTTACTTCGCCATGGGATCAGCAAATCACCAAGAAATAGACAGAAATCGGTGGTAGACCGTCTGGTAGTAGGATCACTTGCCCAATCGGAATCGGAATATGCACTCAGCTCTAATTTGGATGTAGCAGACATGAATAATGAGCGAGTAATAGTTCCCGAAGGTATCTGAAAATCCGAAGAAGAACACCGTAGTGAACTGATGTAGGAGCAGAAACAAACTGACTGACAATACTGACTACGTAAGCAATATCGGGTCTGGTCATGCATAAGTAGATAAGCTGTCCAACAATCTGTCTGTATCTAGTGGGATCAGGAAGGAGCTCACCATCAGTGGGACGAAGCTTCACATGAAGCTCTAAGTGTGTATCGGCTAATCTACTGTCAGAAAGGCATGCAGCGGAGATAATTTCTTATGTGTATTTCTATTGAGAAATGAGTATCCCCCGAGATCCATGAGCAATCTCTAGGCCCAGAAAATAACATAGTCTGCCAAGGTCTTTCATATGGAACTGCTGATGAAGGTATTTCTGGGTGGATGTAATGCCCGCAGTGTCATCCCCAGTAATGATCATATCGTCAGCATAGAGTAGTAGAATTACCCTCCCCTGCGATGATGACTGCATAAACATAGAATGGTCCTGAGAACTCTGACTAAAACCAGCCTTGGTGATGACAAGGCAAAAACACTCAAACCAGGCTCGAGGGGCCTGCTTCAAATTATATATAGCTCTACGCAACTGGCAAACATGACGATGAGGAGTAGGAAGGCCAGGAGGAGGATCTATATAAACAACCTCAGATAAGGTACTAGGAAGAAAAGCATTCTTCACATCCTTCTGGTATAACAGCCATTGGCGGATGGCTGCAACAGCAAGAAGAGTGCGAACAGTAGTCATCTGTGTAACAGGAGTAAAGGTCTCGTCATAATCAATGTCATGCTCATGAGTAAATCCTCGGGCTACTAGACGAGCCTTGTGCCGCTCAATAGATCCATCAGGTTGATATTTGACCTTGAAGATCCACTTGCAGCTAAATGGCTGAACACCCTCTGGCAGAGGAACAACATCCCAAGTGCCAGTCTGATCAAATGCACTGAATTCCTCTACAATAGCTTTTTTCCATTCAGGATATTGAATTGCGTCTTGATAGGTTCTGGGCTCACGTGTAGAGTGTATAGAAGCGAGATATGCATGAAACTGTGGTGAATAGGAAGCTAGGGTGGCAAAACCAAATTGGTCAGAAGGACCAGTGGCATCAGGTGTATAACGTGCCAGAGGGTAGACTGATGAAGAGGTGGTGGACTGACAGGGTGTGGGGGTGAGGACGGTGGAGTAGGTGCATGTGTCGGTGGGGAAGTAAGTTAGATGGGTGTTGGTTGCTGTGGAGATGCAGGTGGTGTTTCGATAGGAACAACAGGTGTAAGGACTACAGGAGATGTGAATGGAGTCAGGGGAGTGAGATCAAAAGGAATACGGAAAGATAAAGTCGGGGACTAGTAACAACTGGGAAATCGAGAAATCTAGTATCCTCGAGGGGAGCCAGGTAGTAAGGAGAGTCTTCCACAAAGGATACATGTCGAGAAATGCGAACACGACCCGCTGATGGATCAAAACAACGATAATCTTTGTGTTCAGGACTGAGACCTAAGTGAACGCACTTAGCAGCACGAGCGGAGAGCTTCGCGCACTCAGTAGGAGGGAGAAGGACGTAACAGGTGCACCCAAAAGTACGGAGCATACTGTAGTCGGGAGGTGAATAATAAAGGGCCTCATAAGGCGTCATACCAGCTATGACAGACGAAGGAGTAATATTGATAAGACTAACAGAGGTCATGATGGCTTCAGCCCAGAAAGAACGAGGAGCGGAAGAGGAGAGTAAAAAAGCGCGAGCTGTCTCAAGGATGTGACGATGCTTGCGTTCAACTACTCCATTCTGCTCATGTGTGTGAGGGCATGATTGTTGAAAAAGGGTACCGTGAGACTGAAGGATCGATCTCATAGTGGTGGAAGTGTACTTACGTGCACCGTCCGATCTAAAATTCTTAATGCGCACACCGAACTGAGTGTTAATCATAGTTGTAAAGAACCGGTAAATATCAGGTATCTCAGATCGCTGATGCATAAGAAAAACCCATGTATGTCTAGTGAAGTCATCGATGAAGGCAACATAATAGAGATACCCTTTCCACGAAGGTACGGGAGAGGGTCCCCATATGTCAGAATGAACAATTTGAAAAAGATGAGTGGTTTCAGAAGTTCTTTTGTGACTAAAGGGTAGGGCAATGTGTTTGGCCAAATGACAACCATGACTATCAAATAAATGTTTAAAAGTGAGAGAACCAAGGGCACTACTGCGAGCTATAGTCTGGAGTCGTGATGCGCTAATATGACCTAAACGTCTGTGCCACAGATCAGCATCAGAGGAAACAATACCGGCAAAACTAGGAGAGTGGTGTGCACGAAGAAAATCTAGATAATATAGACGACCCTGACGACTAGCACACCCAAATTCCTCACCGGTGGAGGAATCAGTAATAGAACAACCTAAAGAGTCAAAAGTAATGAGAAGACCACTATCGCACAATGCACTAATAGAAATAAGGTTTATTGATAAATGAGGAGCATAAAGAACATATAGTAATGTGAGTGTGGGAGAACTAATTGTTCTTGAGTGTGTAATAAGAAGTGGTGAGCCATCAGCTGTGTGTAAAGATGGAGAGTGAGAGGGAAGTGTTGTGCAGGTGGTGAATAGTGTCTGATTACTAGTGAGATGATGTGATGCACTAGAATCTAAAATCCAGAAGGAATGCATACCGGGAGTGGCAGAAAGTGCAGAAGCAGAGGAGTTAGCATTGATAGACTGACCCATGAGATGTAGTTCCAGCTGTGTGGGGCGTTGCTGAAGATTAGCCCAATCAGCAGAAGATGGAAAGACTGGAGTGACGGCATGATCGAGGATGTGAGGGACAGCGCACTGCGAGGGCTGCTGTGAGTGAGAGCACAATGTGGAGGGAGATGCTGCTGGTGTCTGAATCGGTTTAGGGAGTAGGACGGTGCTATCGGTGTCGGAAGTAGAGGTGAGGTAGGGTGAGCAATGATGTTAGGAGAATGTAGGAGGCCGGAGGCAAACTGAAAGTGATGCTGTTGCTGTTTGAATCTGGAGGAGGAACGAGAGGCGGTTGCATCTAGAAAGTCAGTGGAGGCGGAAATATATGGGAGAGACTGAGATTCCATCAAGTAATATATATATATATATATATATATATATATATATATATATATATATATAATAATAATAATTTAATTTTTTTCGGTTTTCTTTTTTTCGGTTTTCTTTTTTTCTTTTTTCTTTTTTTTCCTTTTTTTCAAATTTTTTTTTTTTTTTTGAAATAGAAAGATAAGAAACAGAGGAAAATAAAAAATAAAAAAAAGGAGAGAAAAAATAAAATAAAAATAAACTGACAAGAACGAAGGGGATGAGGAAGGGATCTCAACGACTAGGCGGATCTCGACGACTGGTCTTTCTTCGAAGACTATGGATCTCGAAGACTGGGCGGCGGCGGGATGGTGGCGCCGGCTAACGGCAGTCACAGGGGCGACGAGGGTGGCTGAAGATGGGTTTTGGGATCTAGCCGACTACTGTGGAGATGACTGGGCGGCGGTGGACTACTGGTCTTCGCCTCGACTACTGTGGAGACGACGACGACTGTGGACGCCTCGACGATTGTGGAGACGACGACGACTGTGGAGACGAAGACGATGGACACCTTCGACGACTATGGAGAGGTTGCGGGATAGGGTTTCGGGAGGTTGAAGATGATTTTTTTTATTATTTTTTTATTTTTTTATTTTTTTATTTTTTTATTTTTTTATTTTTTTATTTTTTTATTTTTTTATTTTTTTATTTTTTTATTTTTTTATTTTTTTATTTTTTTATTTTTTTATTGAGATCTAGCATTTTGGGAAGAAATTTGTTTTGGCTGTTGGGATTTGAGAATTTTTGTAGAGGAAATTTAAGAAAGAAAAATTTGGATAATTTGCTCTGATACCATGTTAAGATAAATCAGAGAGAATGAATACAATACTGAATATTGAATTGAGTTCAACCAAGTACAATACCACCTATATATAGGAGGGGAACAAATATCAAAACAACTCTACAACCAATATGGGACTATAATAATATCTAACAACCTCAAACAAAGTTAATTAGGAATGTTAAAAAACTCCATGCTCTTCGAATTAAAAGAAAAACTAATGAAAAAACTATGTAGATTTTGCATGTATAGTGCCCGTGAATGCATAGATTTGAGGTCATCTCTAAATTGTGGATGCTTAGAGCTTGATCTTGTTTTCACCCACAACCTCAACGCTCTATCCCTTTGTCGTATTTAAATACAGTCATGGCGTCCAAATGTTCTGCTTATATGGATATGGAAGCATGATTATAATATGTAGATATGAACCTGATATGGCTAAAAATGGAGTTAAATCGGAACCGTCCAGATTGGGCACGAATCTTGAAGCTCAGGGGTAAAACGGTAATTTCACATACAAATGGGTCCAAAACGGGTACTGGGTCTCCTTCTCACAGATCCAACACCCCACAAACGGATCCACTCCAACTGGGTACGGGGTCCCGACCCAAGAACAAACCCAGATCAGCAAGAGGAAAATCAGGGTCACTGATTTGACTGAATCAACGGGCCTGATTTGCTCTCACCGGGAATCAGGGGTCAGTTTCCTAAACAGATTGGGAGGATTTTTCTCCTGACAGTTACACAGGAAATTAGGTCCCTAATTACTCCCATGGCGACTATAAATACCTCCCCCCTACCACTATGACCAGGTAATCACTCTTTTTCCACCTTAAGCTCTTTCTTAATCATCACTGGTTACTGACAAGAGCGTCGGAGGGTGCGTCGCCAGAATCAACCCCGGTGTATCGCACTTCCTTGCAGGTAGTGGCAGGAATCAGAAGGCTTGGACCCGCTATTCAGGTTTTTTCCGCGAACTCACAAATCTTATCTGTTTACCCCCACACCAGAATCAGCGGTAACAGATTGGCGCCGTCTGTGGGAATCACCACACGAATAGCCTCCGCCTCTTCCTCGTCAACTAGCCCTTCTCCAACCATGCCTCCCAAGAAGGTCAGGTCTAGGGGGTCCAACCGCGGACCCAATCCCGCCGATCAGCCAGAGGAAGTCCCCGTCCATCCTGCTCTGCAGCCTGAACATCTTCCTCCCCTGGCCCAACAGGGCCAGCCTCCTCTTCCGAACCAACAACCCCCAAATGGTCCTACTAGTCAGAACCAGCGGAGGCAGAAGCAACCTCTCCACCCAAACCATGTCTCAATTCACAATGCCTCTTCGGACTCTATGGCTTCCCATCACCCCCGAGCCTCCGATCTTCGCAACACCGTTCTGAATCGCCAAAAGGATGAGGACCTTCGCAACCACCTAGATGAGAGGCGGGCCCGAGAGGAAGCCTCCCGCCAGCATCATGGTGAGCGATCTCCTCGCCGAGACAGTAGGAGGTCTCCGGGCCGAAGGGGCCGGGGGGAATCTCCCGAGCATCGTAGGAGGAGGCCACATTCCCCCGCGGATCGACATCATCCGAGAAATGATGAGGCACCTATCACTCGTGCCGAGTTCCTACAATTCTAGGAGACTGTGTTGCAGGCCCTCAACCTTCGCCCCAACAACCATAATGCCCAGAGGGTTCCAACACCCCCACGGGTTCCAAGTCCTCGCCACCGATCCAGAAGTCCTCGCCCGGCTCCCAGTCGTCAGCAGCACCACTATAGTCCTCGCCGATCCCAGAACTATCGACGCCGCAGTCCCCGCTCCCCTTCCTATGAAGAAGAATCCAGGGGATCGTTTGATTACCAACGGAGGAACGATGCCCTCTACCGTCGTCTCCACGAGATGGAGAGGCACATCGGTCGCATGGACAAAGAGGAGGAGTCGAGAGCAGGGACCATCTGCCCCAGCAGACCCCCCTTCTCTCGGACAATCATGGAGGCCCCCATACCGAGGGGTTTCAAACCTCCGCAGTTTGAAACGTACTCAGGAGAGTCCGATCCAGTTGATCATGTCGAAAGCTTCAAAACCTTAATGCTGATCCATCAAGCTTCCGACGCCATGCTCTGCAAGACCTTCCCCGCCACCCTCAAGGGGTCGGCTCGGGAAGGGAACTCCAGGCTCGCTCCCTCTTCCATCTTCTCGTTCGAGCAGTTCGAAACGCTCTTCATAACTCACTTTGTGAGTAGCCGGCGAACGGAGAAGACTAGCCTCTCCCTACTCCACCTCTGACAGGAGAGGGGAGAAAAGTTGAGGGACTACGTGAGGAGATTCACTGCGGAGGTCAGGTCGATCGCCTCCCTCGACCAGTCAGTGGCGACCATCGCGTTCCAGTCGAACGTCCTCAACTCCAACCTCCGGTCGTCCCTCGCCAAGAAGCCCCCGCACAACTTCGCCGATCTTCTCCTAAGATGCGAGAAGTACATTCAGGCGGAAGAGGCCGAGTGCCTCCCGAGTTTCGGAGGACCTGCCTCCGGCTCGAAGAGGAAGACGGCAGAGGAGGAAGGATCCAAGAAGCTGCAGAAGGACAATAGCAGTCAGCGCCGTCCTCCCCCCAGGTTCGAGAAGTTCACTCCTCTCACCACCAATGTCTCCACCATCCTGATGGAAGTGGAGAAGGAAGGAGTTATACCTCCCGCTCCGAGGATGAACACCCCGGCCAAGAGGAGGAACAAAGAGAAATGGTGCCGTTACCACCGGGACCACGGCCACGACACCAACGACTGCTGGGCGTTGAAAAATGAGATAGAGGCCCTCATCCAGAGGGGGCAGTTGGCCAAATTTGTGAAGGCATACAATCAGGGGGATCGCGCCACTCCTCCGCCCCGGGGGGCTAACAAGCGCTCTGAGCGGCGCGAAGAGACCCCCGAGTTCGAGGAAGAACGGGTTCTCCACCTCATCCACGGAGGCCCCATGGGGGGCTCCTCCAACTCCTCTCGGAAGGCCTTCGTCCGAGAGGTCAACTCGGTTCACAGCGCCCCTCCCCCCAAAGGCCTCGGCATCCCGGTGACCTTCTCCGATGAAGACCTCGAGGGGGTCCGAACTCCCCACTGTGACGCACTTGTCATCGACCTTCGCATGGCGAACTTCAAAGTGCAGAGGGTCCTGGTGGACAACGGGAGCTCGGTGAACATCCTCTTCCTCTCGGCCTTCCGAGGGTTGCAGATGTCCCGGGATCGCCTCAAACCGGCCGGCTACACGCTCCACGGGTTCACGGGGGTACCAGTAACTGTCGAAGGGGTTATTACCCTGGACGTAACTGCTGGGAAGACCCCCACCACCCGGACCGAGCCGATGGACTTTATGGTCGTCGACGTCCCGGCTGCATATAATGTCATCTTAGGCCGACCCGGCCTAGCTGCCCTGGAAGCTGTTCCTTCAGCGTACCACCTTAAAATGAAGTTCCCCACCCGGTCGGGAGTGGGAGAAGTCAAGGGCAGCCAAGAGACGGCTCGGAAGTGCTACATGACTTCCACTGGGGGTCCGGTGCTCTCCCTCGAGACTCTAGAAATCCCCGAGCCAAATGTCCGACCCACGTCCGAGCCGGCGGACGAATTGGAAGAGGTACTCTTCTCGGACGAGGACCCGAGCTGAAAGTTCTTCATCAGCAAGTCCTTGCCAACTACCCTATGCTCCGACTTGGTGCAATGCATCCGAGAGAACCGCGACCTATTTGCTTGGTCCGCCGCGGATATGCCCAGGATTTTCGAGGACCTCCTAGTGCACCGCCTCAGCGTCGAACCGGGGTGCAGACCGGTTCAGCAGAAGAGGTGTAAGTTCGCCCCCGAGTGACAACAGGCCATTAAGGAGGAGGTGGACAAGCGCTTGAGAGCTCGGTTCATACAGGAGGTGAACTATCCCGAGTGGCTCTCCAATATGGTCATGGTTAAGAAGTCCAACGGTTCTTGGAGGATATGCATCGACTTCACCGACCTGAATAAGGCGTGTCCGAAGGATCCATTCCCTCTCCCAAATATCGACACCCTCATCGATGCCACGTCGGGCCATGAGCTCCTCAGCTTCATGGACGCCTTCTCCGGCTATAATCAGATCTGAATGTTCCCCCCGGACATTCCGAAGACTTCTTTCATTACCGACCAGGGCCTCTACTGCTATAGAGTCATGCCGTTCGGTTTGAAGAACGCTGGAGCCACCTACCAGCGCCTCATCAACAAGGTCTTCCAAAACCAAATAGGCCGCAACATGGAAGTATACGTCGACGACATGCTCGTCAAGAGCATCCGAGGTACCGACCACGTGGCCGACCTCCAGGAGGCATTCGGCGTATTGAGAAGGCACAACATGAGGCTTAACCCGAACAAGTGTGCGTTCGAGGTCTCATCGGGAAAGTTCCTCGGCTTCATGGTGAGCCAGCGAGGGATCGAAGAAAATCCCAAGAAAATCAAGGCCATACTGGACATGGCCCCGCCCCGGAATGTCAAGGAAGTGCAGAAGCTTACGGGTCGCCTCGCCACTATTGGCCGGTTCCTTTCGAAGTCTGGGGAAAAGTGCCTCCCCTTCTTTAAGGCTCTCAGGGGGGCTAAGGGTTTCGAATGGGGCCAACCGCAACAGGAGTCGTTCGACCAACTGAAGGCCTACTTGGTGAACCCTCCTCTGCTCAGCAAACCCATTCCGGAGGAAACCCTCTTCATCTACTTAGCTGCTTCCGAGCAGACCCTAAGTGCGGTTTTGGTGAGGGAAGAAGACCGGGCTCAGAGGCCCATCTATTATGTGAGCAAGGTGCTTCGGGATGCCGAGCTTCGCTATCCGAAGATAGAAAAGATGGCCTACGCCCTGATCATGGCAGCAAGGAAGCTCCGTCCGTACTTTCAGTCCCACTCGGTTGTGGTCCTCACTGACCAACCACTGAAGCAGATCCTCCACAAGCCCGAAACCTCAGGCCGGCTTATGAAGTGGTCCATAGAGCTAAGCCAACACGACATCTCCTACCAGCCTCGGACTGCTATCAAAGCTCAGGCCCTCGCCGACTTCATCGTCGAGTCCACCATTCCCGAGGTCAGCCATGTCCCGAATGGACCCCCCCATTTGGACGGTTTTCGTGGACGGATCCTCCTGCAACAAGGATAGCAGCTCCGGTATCATCCTGAACGGCCCTGATGACTTCGTCCTCCAGTATGCCTTCCGCATGAACTTCAAGGCCTCAAACAACGAGGCGGAGTATGAGGCACTAATCGCGGGTCTCGGACTTGCCCGAAGTGCCGGGGCGCAGTGCCTCCGAGTCCATAGTGACTCTCAGCTGGTTGTGAACCAAGTCTTGGGCGAGTACGAGGCGCGAGACGAACGAATGGCGAAGTACCTCGCCAAGGTCCGAGCCCTCATGAGCCGGTTTGAAGAGGCACTCATCCAACGAGTCCCTCGAAAGGAGAATTCACAGGCCGACGCCCTCTCCAAGTTGGCCTCATCCTCCCTCCAAGGTCTCGAGCAGTCCGTTTTGATCGAGGTCCTCTCAAGGCCGAGCATAGAAGACGAACCCTCGGCTCGGTGGAGTCATTGCCGGTCCTACTGCAAGATAATTGGATGAAGCCGTTAGTGGAGTTCTTAAGGGACAGACTCCTCCCCGAGGACCCCAAAGAAGCATGCCGAGTCAGAACCAGGGCCGAGCGGTATGTCTTGATCGAGGGGATCTTATACAAGCGCTCCTTCTCGCAGATTGACGGCCGACCATACCTAAGGTGCCTCTCCCCAGAACAGGCCGACTACGCCTTACAGGAGCTCCACGAAGGCATCGGCAGAGCACATTCAGGGTCTAGGTCTTTGGCTCGGAAAGCTCTGAATTACGGATACTTCTGGCCGACTCTCCTCCAAGACGCCGAGCGACACGTTCGGCAATGTGGCTCTTGCCAGAGACACTCCAACATTCGTCGCCTCCCCCAAGCCAACCTCGCCTCCCTATCAAGTCCTATCCCCTTCGCAATGTGGGGGATGGACTTACTAGGGCCTTTCCCTCCAGCTCCGGGCCAGTTCAAGTTCTTGGTCGTAGCCATCGACTACTTCTCGAAGTGGATTGAGGCCGAGCCCCTCGCCACTATCACTGAGAACAAAGTGCTTCAATTCTTCTGGAAGAGCGTCATCTGCAGATTCGGCATCTCCCGTGTCCTTGTAACGGATAACGGGACTCAGTTCACCGGTGCCGCATTCCGAGCTCTGTGTGAAGACCTTGCCATCCAACAGCGCTTCTCCTCCGTCTCCCACCCTCAGTCGAACGGACAGGCAGAGAACGCTAACCGGCAAATCCTCTCTGGTATCAAGAAGAGACTGGACAAGTGTTCTAGAGGCTTATGGGTCGACCAGCTCCCCAATGTGCTGTGGAACTATCACACCAACAAGCGGACCCCCACGGGGGAGTCCCCGTTCAACCTCACCTATGGGTCCGAGGCGGTGATACCACTCGAAGTCGGAATACCTTCTCCTCGTCTCGCAGCCTACAATGAGGAACAGAATGCCAGGGACCTCCGGGCGAACTTAGACCTGGTGGACGAGCTGAGGGAAAGAGCATCAATACGCCAACAGAACTACCGGAGGAGAGTCGAACTGGCATACAACAAGAAAGTCCAACCCACCGATCTCAAGGAAGGGGACTTGGTTCTCAGAAAGCTAGCCATCTCCTTCCCTAATCAGAGGAGCAAACTGGCCCCGAACTGTGAAGGACCCTACAAGATCACAAAGGTTGTTCGGCCCGGAGCTTATCGTCTGGAAGATCTAGAGGGCAGAGAGATTCCGAGGACCTGGAATGCCGACCACCTCCTAAAATACCAAGAAAGCGCCCCGGCGCCTCTCTGAGTATCATGAGGTGTCGAACCATTCCTCTCCTCTAACTTGTAATCCATTTCTTAAGTTGTTATATGTAAAAACGGTTCACCGTCAATTATCAATGAAGAATGCTCTTTCATACTTATAAATTTGCTTGCATCTCTCCGCCTTTATCTTTTGTTTTTTAATTTCAACCAATGGTTCGGAGTCCAATGTCCGGCTCGACTTTACTTCCCCAGTTCGCCCTTAGGCGAGCCAGAAGTAGATCGCCGTTCGGAACTGCTCCCACAACCGTTGAACTAAACCGATGGTTCGGAGTCCAACACTCGGCTCGACTTTACTTCCCCAGTTCGCCCTTAGGCGAGCCAGAAGTAGATCGCCGTTCGGAACTGCTCCCACAACCATTGAACTAAACCGATGGTTCGGAGTCTAACACTCGGCTTGACTTTACTTCCCCAGTTCGCCCTTAGGCAAGCCAGAAGCAGATCGCCATTCGGAACTGCTCCCACAACCATTGAACTACACCGATGGTTCGGAGTCCAACACTCGGCTCGACTTTACTTCCCCAGTTCGCCCTTAGGCGAGCCAGAAGTAGATCGCCGTTCGGAACTGCTTCCACAACTGTTGAACTAAACCGATGGTTCGGAGCCCAACACTCGGCTCGACTTTACTTTCCCAGTTCGCCCTTAGGCGAGCCAGGAGTAGATCGCCGTTCGAAACTGCTCCCACAACCGTTGAACAAATCAACCGATGGTTCGGAGTCCAACACTCGGTTCGACTTTACTTTTCCGGCTTGCCCTTAGGCGAGCCAGAAGTAGGTCGCCGTTCGGAACTGCTCCCACAACCATCGAGCAACGCTAACGCTGGTTCGGATTACATTGTTCGGACTGACTACGCCCGCTCAAATCCTCGTAGTCTTCAAACATCCCACGAGCGTCGCCACTGGGACGGTACTCGGGAACAGTATCCTCACCCAGACTCGTCATGGGAATTCCTAGGATACGCTCTCGCCGCTACCCATGGCCCTCATACTCAGTGTTTTTCTCTTACTTTCATCACATCTTCACTATGCACTAGTCCTTAGTTTTATTAAAAATTATGAACAAAATTAATCTCTAGAGTTAGCCTCTCCATCAACCGGACTTATTCATTCATTTCATCTTGACCAACCTTGGTCTATTTTCATTTCAACTCATTTCTCGATGCCGGGGAGACTTAGCTACTCTATATCAAATTTCATTTCACAATCTTCAACTCATAAAATTTTTCATGTCGAGTTCTCAAACTCACATGTATATTCTCTTTCAATTCATGATTCCTAACTTTGTTCACAAGTCCATCATTGCACAAAAATTGCATATACTTATTAATTGTCGCATCACAATAATTTCACATTACTAAATAATGTACACACTTCATATTGTTCCACAAGTGAGGAAATAATTGCATCATAACCACATTTCTTTTTACCAAATCCATACTTAATGTTCCAATTCACTTATTCTTTCAAATTATAATCTCATATCAATAATCTATATAAACTCATATGTCTATTTGTGCATTTAACTACAAACCTTAGTTAAATTCATTCAAATAATACCCAAATCATTCCTATAAAATTCCTTACATTTTTCTGAGAATTACCATATTTTTTTCATAATTTTTTGATACATGAAACTCCCAAAAAAAATATTTTTTCCATCTTGCCGATAGCAAGATTCGAACCCAGGCACAACACCAACACAACACAGAGCACAGGCCACTAGGCCGGTTGCCGCTAGCGATATAGAAGGGATTTAAAGAGTATTTATTACTCTCGGCTCGGTAGGTTATAGCCTTACAAAAATTGTGAAAATATTTTGCAACCACAGGGATTCGATCCGTTCAAACCAGAGAAGCCAACGCACACAGTGACCGTCTGAGCTACTAGCTCAGGTTGTCACAGTCCATACTAAAATCTTTTTGAATCAATTTGCCACTGTTATCAAACATACTCGATGTTCAATTTAACCTTGTTTCTTATTGCTTTTATAAAAATTACTGAAAATCTCCAGATTAATCCCCATTCATTTAAAGTCCATACCAGTAAGGAAAAATAATTTTTTGTACTAATAAAATATATTTTTCACACACAAATCAATGAGTCATTTATTAAAACTACTATATATTGCATTTTCGACATTGCTAAATAATTGATCTACTAATCTTTTTATTCAAAGATTTTCTTGTGACAATTTACTGTTATTAACTCTTTATTCAACCAATACATATGTTTGTAATAGTCCATATCCATATCAACATAAAGGTCTATTCATCACAACTCAACTACTAACTTTATGAGTAGTACTTTCATTAATCACTCTATGTCACAATGAAATATACTCACTTATCAATTGCATAAATCACATCTCAACCATACAAGAAATTCATTCTTTTCAAAATAAAGTGTACTCTTTCTTAATAAATTCCATGTTTCAACTTTACAATTAACAAGCGTTCTTATCCATGCATCATGTCTCAAATCATACTCACAACATTCTTAGATAAATTTAATCACCATCATAACTTCATACTAATAATCATGGAGCATTCTACACACAATTTAATTTTAATACTAGAGCCATATACAAATTAATCACCACATTTCAATCAATTCATACACTAACTTCTCAATTAAAGTGGGCTCTTATTAGTATTTTTCATGCATCTTTTGATAGTTGAAACTAGCATGGATCTATATTAGAAATATGAAATGTTTACCCACCTTGAATGGAGAGAACTAAACAAATTTAGCAACACAAGCCTTGCGAATGAAAGCACCACCTCCTAGACGAAATGCGAGCACCTCCAAGCCTCCAAGCAAAAACCGAATGCTTCCCTTGTGATAGCCGGCCACTCCTCCTTGGAACAAGCGAGCAAATCCCACACAATCTCTCTATCTTTTATAACTCACACTATCACTACAATAAGACTATAGCTTGGAAATATAAAATAGCATATGAAAATAGCCATGAGAGGGGGGGTATTTATACTAGAGAATGGGTGAAATGGAGGGCCAAGATTGATTAGGTGGTTGAAAGATGAAGGGCCTAGATTAAAGTAGGAGTTATAAAAACTACCCACATCCACAAAACTACCTCCATGAACACCATGATCAATTTCAAAATTCCCTCCAAAAGAGTGTGCAAACCGGCCACATAAATAGTGTGCATTGCACGTGTACGTGTAGTGCACGTGCATGCAACTAGGCCAAAATTTGTACATTTTAATTTTGTATAAAAATAAATTAGTTAAAAAAGTCTTCTACATGACAAGTTTAATTAAAAGAGATAAATCCATGGGCTTTCTTTTTGGGCCAAAATGGTTTATTAAGAATAAATAAAATAAAATACATTTTTGGGCTTTTTAAGAAAAGGCTTTTTCATTAAATTAAAATAAGGCTTTCTATTTGTTTAAAAAAAAGCTTTTTGTACAAAATAATGTGAGGAAATATTTAAATATTTATACACATCAATAAAATAATCCAAACAAAATATTGCACGTGCACACTACGTGCAAAATAAATAATTTTTCATTAATTGAAAAATCAGGGTATTACATTTACAAAAAGATTACAACAAAAGACAGTTCGGAGACTCAAAAACACAATACGACCCGTTTAGTGCCTCTGCGGAAGGGGGACGCTCCGGTTCAGGGATACCTTGGGTCGGCGCTTCTTGACCTCCGAGCTCGTCTGTAAGCCGACGAATCGAGACGCCCCCTCGCCGCTGACCCTGACAGTCGCTCCAATCGAAGCACCACTTGAAGATACCACTACTCCACTTTGGGCGTCGGCTGCTGTCCGACCTACGATGGAGGTTCGGCTCGCGAGTTGATAGAACGTAATTCCTCGGTCAATATCTTCACGAGTACACGAAGTACTCTGGACATTAGCCCTCACCGGCAGAGGTTTGAGCCGAGCAACCTCTTCCTCCAGTTCAACGATCCTATCCTTCAGTGTGTCGTCCCTCACAATTTCCTTGAACCGAGGAAGCTTCGCCGAACCAGGATACTCGGCGCTATCAGATATGACACGGCGCAAGTGGGTCACCTCGATACTCTTGTCGACTGTTACCCTTTGCAGCTGTTCTACCCTCCTTGCAAAATCATCTTGCTCGGCCAAGGCCCGGGCCAACTCTTTCTCCTTCACAGAGAGTTCGGCCTCGACTATCCGCAGATGGTGCAATTCGGCCAACAACTCGTTGTTTCTCTTCTCTACGTTATAGAGTATTCTCCTCGTCAGATGGACCTCGCCCTCGAGGCGATCCTCCTGGGACTGCTGTAACAACTCTGCACGGCGCCGAGCTGTCGCGATGATACGAGTTTGCTCGGCGATCTGAAATAAAAAAGGACAGCATTGAAGAACTACATGACCGAACCAAACACTTAGACAAGTCCAAAACCAAAACAATCTTTTTCATTCATCATCAGAGCGGTGGCCAGTCCGCAAAAGGAATTACACTATTTTTGAAACAAAAACTACAAAAATTACGAGGGGATCAGGGGTCCACCTGCGTCGCCGCTTCGACCACAGGCGCGTCGCCAGATGGTCCCTCGTTTCTCCCCTCGACCTGGAGGTCTGCCACCGAAGGGTCGGCCTCCACCTCCTCGTCGTCGTCACCTTCCCCCTCGTCACCTTCGCCTCCCACCTCCTCGCCGCCCGAGGGTGACCCCGGCCACAGCCTGTAGCTGACCTGCTCGAAGCTGGGGACACGGTCCTGAACATGGTCGAGCGCCCTCTGATAGGACATCTCCATGTTCTTGGCCATGTGCTTCTTCGCCTCGGCCTCGGCCTCGGCCTCGACCTCGGCCCTAATCTGCGTGGCCAGGGCCTCTTTCTCCGCCTTCAGATCGGCCAGAGACTTCGCCGACATAGCCAGCTCCTCGGCAGCCTTCGCGGCTTTGGCAGACTCCGCATCAAGTCGCCCCTTGACTCTTTCCAGGTCGGCAACAAGATTGGCAACCCGGACTTCCAAGGCCTCGACTCGCCTCTGCTCGGCCTCGAGTTGCTGAACCTCCTTGACCTTCTCTGCCCTGTCTTTGTCGCTGGCGGCCTTCAGCTCTTTCTCCTGCGCCGCAAACATCTCGAGGAGATGGCCGAAGTGACAGGTGGCCTGTGAAGACAACGATAAGTGCAAGATACAGGCCGAGCAGTAGACTTGAAGAAATCCACAATGAAAAACTTACCGATACGAGCGACCGAGCCACTTCGTAGGTATCATCGCCGACCGTCCCCGCCTTCAGCGCGGCTCTATCCTTCGGGGTCGCCAGGTGCTTGACGACCTGCACCGACATCTGCGTGTTTTTGAGGAATCCGTCGTGATTCTTCACTCGCCAGTTCGGCACGAACAGCTGTTTGTGCTGCTCGGTCAGGATCTCCTCAGCTGCATCGGTCAATGGCAGAGCCTCGAGCGACAACGCCGCGTTAACATCGAAGGCCCCATCAACCGGGGCCGAGGCCACAGGCGCCGAGGGCTCCTCGGCAACAACCACCGCCGAAGGTGCCTCGGTGGTCGGAGGAGGCGGAGTGGTAGTCGAAGTGACCTTGGGCTGCGGAGCTGACGAGGCAGCCACGGTCGGCCTCTTCCTCTTCCTGCCACCGGCCAATTTGGACCTATCGGCCATCATGGCGTTGAAATCTATCTTCATCGCTTCTGCATCAAACGAAACAAAAACTGAGTCAGTAAGACGAGCTAAAGACTTGGAAGAAAAACAAAAATAAATGAGATGTTAGGAGCATACTCGGGTCGATGGGGCTAAGGTCGGACCCGAACAGCACCTCCTCCGTCAACTCCCTCCAACTCAACAAGGGGAGGGCCATGATCTTCCTCGCCACCTCCTCCTCGGCCGCAAACAGTACGGGGTCGGCTCTCGCAAACTTGGGCACCTCCGGTTTCCACCGGGTCGGAATTTGCAATATTGGTTCCCCCCTTAATATAAAGAACTTCTCTTTCCAGCCTTTAATTGAGTCCAGGTTTTCTATGATCCTAACACCCTTCCTCGGCCCCAAGTAGTACCGATGCTCGGTCTTGTGCATCCGATTTATTCGATACAGGCCTCGGAAGACCGTTAGGTCCGGCTCGACTTCAGCGTTGCGGCACTGAAGCAGGAAAGCGTTCACATGACGCCATGTGTTCGGCATAAATTGGGTCGGCACGAGGCAGAACCACCCGAGGACCTGGAGAATGAAGGGATGCAACGGAAAGCGCAGTCCGGCATTCAGGGAGTCAAAGTTGAACATGCACATATCCGACGACAATAGTTTGGAATTCGCCCGCATCCCAGCGCCGGGGACAATTAACTTATACTCCAGAGGGATGGCGAATCCCTTTCTTATCCGAAGGAGATCCCTCTCGGATAGCACCGACCCGATCTCGTCTGCCTCGGTAGGAAGTGCCGGATTGGGTTCCTCGTAAACTTCCGACTGTCCGAAGACCGCCTTCTTCAAAAGATCGCCTTCGTACTGCCTAACCCCCGAATGCCCGGACAGTACAGAAGGGTATCGCCCCATCTCGGGGGCCTGCTTCGGGTTCTCCACGATCACCTCGACCACGGGAGATTGGGTGACCACCCTCCTCTTCTTCTTCTCCTTCCTCGCCTCGGCCGCAGACGGCTCGGCGACCTGTTTTCCCTTCCTTCGGATCTCCGCCTTCCTCCTCTCCTCGGCGCCATCATTGCCCGAAGACGAGGCCTCACTCCCCGAGTTCACTCTTGACATCTTTAAAAAAAGCTAAGGCTAGTAGACTGACATTTGAAGTGACGTTCACGGTCGGAATGAGCTCGCCGGAAATCGCCTGGCCCACGCGACAGCTAGCGCAACTGCCTTGGAGCAAAGATCACCACTAGCAGAGAGCAAAGAGTAAAAGTGAAATCTTAAGAGTGAAAAGTGAAGAATGAGCTTGGGGGTGGGGGAATGATCTTTTATAACCCCAAAAGCGAGTTTGGGCCGCCTTGGGAATCTAAAAAGCCCATTAAGAAGCCAAAATGCCAAAGCGGAGCGTTACGACGTTTCAGTTTCAACAACAGAGAATCCTCAAATCACCAAGTCCACGACTCGACCACCGGTATGCCTAACCGAGCTACCGAACAGCTTGACTGGGCAACCGAGCCACTGAGTCTCTTCAAAACAGCTCCAAGCTACTAAGTTTCCACACCTCGGCCGACGTCACCGAGCTTCCGAGCCGAGAGGACGAGGAACCGACCCTCGTATATGGAGAAAAATCCTTCCGAGGCAAAATTACCGTCGGATCTCTCCAAAATTCGTGTCAGAATTCGATGGACGGTTCAAATTGCGCCACGCCCACAAAACGACAGGATAACGTTTTCTCGTGATCTGAACCCCATCCTCGTGATTCGCACCATGATGAACGCACCAGATCCGACCATGTGCACCTTCCGAACTGCCTGCCACCAGCCTGCTTAACCGAGCTACCGAACAGCTTGGCCGAGCAGCCGAGCTACTGTGCTCGGAAGAGTGAAACCAATAAAAGACACATCCTTCAAAATCTCCAACTCAGTGCCTCGGCCAACGGCACTGGGCTTCCGAGCCAAGAGGACGAGGAACCGACCCTCGTATATGGCGAAAAAACCCATCGACCATCCTCAGCCGTTGGATCTTGTCGAAAAGCACGCTCGTCATGATGGACGGCCCAGATTTCGCCACGTACCTCAGCAAATTCTGAACCGAGGGGACGAGGAACCGACCCTCGTATATGGCGAAACATCCTGCCGAACCGAGGGGACGAGGAACCGACCTTCGTATCTGATAAGATACCCGACCGAGCCGAGGGGACGAGGAACCGACCCTCGTATATGGCGAAAAAACACACCGACCATCCTCAGCCGTTGGATCTTGTCGAAAAGCACGCTCGTCATGATGGATGGCCCAGATTTCGCCACGTACCTCGGCAAATTTCGAACCGAGGGGACGAGGAACCGACCCTCGTATATGGCGAAACATCCTGCCGAACTGAGGGGACGAGGAACCGACCCTCGTATCTGACAAGATACTCGGCCGAGCCGAGGGGACGAGGAACCGACCCTCGTATATGGCGAAAAAACACGCCGACCCATATCGGCCGTTGGATCTTGTCAAAAAGCGCGCTCGTCATGATGGACGGCTCAGATCTTGCCACGTCCACTAAACGACAAGATAGCATTTTTTGGGGATCCGCGCTGAGATGAATGGCCCAGATGACGCCACGTACCTCGGTTGATTCCGAGCCGAGGAACCGACCCTCGTTAACGAAGAAACTACCTGCCGAGGAATAGGGATCGTCTGATCACTCAGAAATTCGTGCTCGGCACTGATCAAGGGTCCAGATTGCGCCACGTCATAAATCGGTATTTAAAAACCAATTTTTATTTATTTAAATTGTTTTATTTATTTAAAAATTACGAAAAATTGCTAAAAATTCGGAAAAATTAACTAAAAATTCTAGAAAATAATTAAAAATTTGGGGGGATATTTTTGAGCCCCTGAACGAACAATTATTGCCTAGAATGTACTGTTAAGGCCCCCGAACGATTAGTTAACACATCGCAAAATTAAATAAATAGTCCGAAAAAATAGATAAAAGCCGTCAAATACTCGATACGGCTACAGAACAGCATATGGCTTCAAAAAATTACCTTACTGCCATCTTCGATATTCAAAATCCTTCATTCAGACTCCGATACAACTCCACTAGCCACTGAAACAGTTAAACTACTCCTCAAAGGCTGATCACACTCAGCCTTTAGGAGTGGGGGGCTCGTAATATGGCTAAAAATGGGGTTAAATCGGAACCGTCCAGATTGGGCAGGAATCTTGAAGCTCAGGGGTAAAACGGTAATTTCACATACAAATGGGTCCGAAACGGGTACTGGGTCTCCTTCTCACAGATCCAACACCCCACAAACGGATCCACTCCAACTGGGTACGGAGTCCCGACCCAAGAACAAACCCAGATCAGCAAGAGGAAAATCAGGGTCACTGATTTGACTAAATCAACGGGCCTGATTTGCTCTCACCGGGAATCAGGGGTCAGTTTCCTAAACAGATTGGGAGGATTTTTCTCCTGACAGTTACACAGGAAATCAGGTCCCTAATCACTCCCATGGCGACTATAAATATGTCCCCCCTACCACTGTGACCAGGTAATCACTCTTTTTCCACCTTAAGCTCTTTCTTAATCATCACTGGTTACTGACAAGAGCGTCGGAGGGTGCGTCGCCGGAATCAACCCCGGTGTATCGCACTTCCTTGCAGGTAGCGGCAGGAATTAGAAGGCTTGGACCCGCTATTCAGGTTTTTTCCGCGAACTCACAAATCTTATCTGTTTACCCCCACACCAGAATCAGCGGTAACAGAACCTCTTCTCATGATTGTAAGTTATAATCACATGAAAATTAAATTTTTTCAACCATCAAACTCCATATCATCAATGTTATAGCCTCCAAATAGTTCTGCTAAAATGGATATGCACTTATAGCCATTTACACATAGAGTAATGCTACATCCACTACCAATTTCACTACCATTTTGTTCACTATCTTAGATCGCACACCTCAATAGGTAGAGAAACATAGAGTAGGTGGGAGAACTCTCTAATAAGAATATGCCACCTATGACAGTGAATAAAATGATAGTGAAATTGGTAGTGGATGAAGCATTACTCTTACACATATATACGCCTATAGTTGGCTAATACTCCCTTGATCTTTAACAATGGAAAGATTAAAAGTACTAATCACTCACCAAATTCCACTTCACCAATGATCAATAACTTGTTGCCTTTTAACTTGAATACAGTGAATCTGTACTTATCATAACTCATAAGGATAATAGTAAACTTATGACTTATAAAGGCGAGAAGAAATTAAGATCGATTAGTGTACAAATTTATCCAACGTGGTAACCAACAAAACAAAGACTCCTTTACTTGGAATCTTAATTATGTTATCATATCACAAGACCCATAAGCTTAGGTGTATCTCAGTAATTAAGTTAGATTGCATTGGGAAAGAGACTCCTCTAACTAAAAAGAAAGTACAAATTTAACCAAATAGAAGGGCAATATTGGTGTATATGGGAAACCTTGTCCTAAGCCCCATCTTTTACCACAACTTTTTATTAACTTTTGCCTTTTTAAATTATCTCTAATCTCTAATATTATAATGGGAGAAGGTCTTAGTGTCATTTGTAAATCTACCAACACATGCATTGCACGTGCATAACTAATATGAATGAGGTCTTAGGTTCGAGTCCTCACTAGATTTTTTACTTCAATTTTTTTAATATATCTCTAATATTATAATGGAAGAAGGCCTTAGTGTCATTTGTAAATTTGTAAATCTACCAACGTGTGCATTGCACGTGCATAACTAATTTAAAGGAGGTCTTAGGTTCGAGTCCTCACTATGTCAGATTTTTTACTTTAATTTTTTTTAATATATTAAATGTGAATCATACGTGTAAATTATTATCTATTTATCCATCTATCTATAATATAACATATAATCTCTAATATTATAATGGGAGAAGGACTTATTGTTATTTGTAAATCTATCAACGCGTGTGATGCACGTACATAACTAATATGAAGAAGGTTTCAGATTTGAGTCCTCACTACGTCAGAGTTTTTATTTTTATTTTTTACCAATTTATGAAGACGTGCATCACACGTGTAAATTACTATTAACCTTTAAAGTGCAAACTATTTAGTCTCATTTAATCCCGGTGTAGTGCTAATTATTCTATTTTTTTTTGTACTACTTTGAAAATTTTCATCATTCCCTCATCAAATTTCTTCTAAAGATGTTGATAAAAAATTAATTTGAATTTTTTATTTATTTACATATGTATTTGGTGGTGAGGTACTTTGTAAGTATGTAAGAAAGTCAGAGAGGCAAATAGAAAATCACCTAGAATCGAACTGAGGGGGCAAAGTTTAACTGTTCTTATGCTTGATACAATTTTTTTGGGGTAATCTCTAATTAACACAAACTTTTTCTTTTATAACTTCTACTTAATATCGTATAGAAAAGAAAGAAAAAGGAAGAATAAATAGGATTTAGATCTTATCTCTGTCTATTGGATAGCATTTGTGAGTTTGCTAAAAAAATCTAAAGATAGGGCGAAGAAAACCACACATCTCTAATTTTATAATGGAAGAGTTAGAGTTGTCATTTGTAAATTTGCCAATTTACGTATATCGTGCGTGCATAACTAATATAAATGAGATCTCAGGTTGGAGGTCAGGTGCGTGCATAACTAATATACATGAGATCCCAGGTTGGAGGTCAGACTACATCAGAGTTTTTTATTTTAAACATATAAAAGAGGTTTCAAGTCTGAGGGCAAACTATGTCAGAGTTTTTACTTATAAATAAACTAGTAATTTGCATGTGCAATGCACGTCCAAAAATTTCAAATTTTTTTTAAGTAAATACTAAAACGTAATCTGACCTCGAACCTGAGACCTCTTCCTTTACTCATCACATAATATTTACAAATTACACATAGTGGCACCAACTTTTATTTTATTTGAGTAACGCTTTTGTAAATAATTATGTCGTAAATAAATTTGAACTTTAAGCATATTATAGTAACTAACACCAGTTGAGTAAATGAATGATTAATATAATTTTCACTTAAAAATGAATGGTTGAGATTAGATGGTTGGTTGTCTACAAATAACAACCCTAACTCTCCCACTATAACATTAGATATGTATTTATTAAGACATGCATAGTACATGCAAATTACTATTATAATATTATAATACGACATACATAACTGATGCAGTTTGTTTTTGGGAGGCGTGTGGATGCACCAGGTGTGAGTTCTTACTCGATTTGTATTGGTGGAGGAAGCTCCGGTGCGGACGACTCTCAGCCGGGCGAACGGTACGGAAGTAGGCGGGAGTGAGGTGGAGGCTGGATGCTTGGCTCGGATCGGGAGGCTCGGATCCGAGATCTCGTGTACCTGCAGACGGTCTAGGAACACCGGAGTTGGTCCCAGTGGCAGACCTTCCGACGATCTAGTCAGTTACTGAGAGAGAGTAACAGTAACTAGGGTTTTGGTGGGAAAAGATTGATTACCTGGATCAAGGGGTAGGGGTCTGGTATTTATAGGAGAACCCAATCGGGTCTGGACCCGTTTGGGGCCGCATCTGGACCCGGTTGCCCGTGGGCCTAAAGCGGTGAAAACCCGAGCGGTATAGGGCTGACGTGGCAGAGGCCTGGGCGGTTTCCAAGCTGACGTGGCAGCGGACCGGACGGTTTTCTGATACTGACGTGGCAGATCCGGATGATCAGGCGATGCACGTTTCCTGAGGGGATCCTATGGCCCAGAAGGAGCCACATCATCCGACCCATATCACAAGCCCCCCACTCCTGGAGGGCTGGGTGATCCAGCCGTGTAGGTGTAGAACCCCGTATTTTCAAATATTATTTTAATTATTTGAAAAATGAACATTAAATGATTTTGAGTATTTGAAAAATATTTTCTAAAAGATTTATCTTGTGTACACGTGCAAAACACGTGCAAATGACTTTTCAAAAGTTTGAAAAATTAAGTTTTCTTTATGAAAAATCATTATTTATTATTTGAAGATTATTTCGTATTTTTCCAGATTTTTCTGAAATTAATTAGTACCATTTGCAATTTTTGAGAAAAGAAGGACTTATTTGCAAAAGTGACATTTTGAGGGTTAGAGTGCAAAATGTATTTACTGGACATTCCGATCAGCACTTGTTGAGGTTTAAAAATATATTTTTCTATTAGATCCTAATTTAAATGATATTTGGTTTAATTTTCAAGAAAAGGATTATATATGTGAGATGTACTTTTGGAAAGGATTATTTTGTAAAGAGGGAATATAACCCTAATATTCTATCCGGCATATATAAGGGAAATCCTTTTTCCCCCAGCCGTCATTGAGAACTCACAGAATTTTGAGATTTATTTTGAGGAGCAAAAAGGAGGATTCTTGGATCTAGCAAGGAGAAAGCTTTTGGCGGATTTTCATCAAATCAAAGGTGAGTGGTTTGTTTTGTTGTTTTGTTTTGCTTTGCTTGTTTTGTTTGTCTTGATTGATGAATGACGTAAGGTCTTGTTATGCTTGTTTGTGATCATTATGCCATTATTTTGTTAGTCCCATTGAGTGTATGGTATGGATCTTTAATTTGTTATGGAGGATGAGAACTCTTGTTGATATTTGAACTATGTATGAGAAAATATTAAGATTTGTTGAGGAAATGTTGATCGATGAGATCGTATTGTTGGGAGACATATTAAGAATTGATTTTGGTTGTGATTAGATGGTAAACACCTGGACCTTATGGTTGTAAATCAGATTTGGATTAAGTTATGGAAGACATTTTGTTGAGAAAAAAACCCTAATGGGAGAATTAAGAATTGAGATCATGAGAATATGAGATTGGAGAAATTGATTGATTGAGTAATGTAACCAGGAAGGAGATTATTGAGAATTGTTTATTTGCCTGGATATAAATTAAAATTTTATGATCGATGAATCTTTAGAATACTCCAGTTTGATTTGTGTTCAGACCTATACTCTTTGTAAGTCTGTACCCGACAGTCGACTGGACTGCTAAGAAGTCGACTGGTACGAGCCTACTGTGTATTTTTGAGTCTTGAGATTTGTTCGGGACAGTCGACCTAGACTAAGGTCAGTCGACTGATCCTCTGTTTGTGATTTTGTTCAGTCCTTTCGGGACAGTCGACCTATGACCTTTCAGTCGACTCAAATACTTAGATTATTTTGATGAGGACTATTTGAATTTGACTCGGGGCAGTCGACTGATGACTTGTCAAGCCGACTGGTCATGCCTTAGATTATTTTTGTAAAATGTTGGGATATGTCCTCTGGACAGTCGACTGGTCCTTTATGCAGTCGACTGGTCCTAAAGGATCCTTGTATTTGTTTTTGAGATCTTCTGTTTAGTGTTTGATTTTGAGATGTTTGTTCAGTCTTTGATTTTGAGATGTTCAGTTAAGAACATGATTTTGAGATATTTTGTTGAGCCACTTGTTTAGTGGAAATTTGTTCAGATATTTGTTTTTGAGTCTCTAGAGGTAGGTGACCCTAGTATACCGGTGGTTGTTCAGTTATTTGTTGAGGCCCATCGAGGCAAATTTTCAGTTATTCAGATTTTTAGCCCGGTAGGGTACACTACTCTAGGAGATTTGTTCAGTAACCCAAATTGATAAGGACAGGCATTAGTAGTGTCATGACGAAAGGGAACTTAAGTTATGCACCTCAGTATGGCTTTTGATGTAGGATTTAATCTCCTGAATTATCCAAGTAGTTAACTTGTGATGTGTGACTTATCTCCGGAATTATCCAGGTAGTTAACCTGTGATGCGAGGTATTTCTCCTGAATTATCCAAGTAATTTTCTTGTGATGTGGGATTGAACTACGGAATGATCGGAGTCGAGGCGACGCTTTTGGGATATTATTGTGATAAGGAAACTATGTTTAGATGTGGGATGATCTCCTGAATTATCCAGGGAAAATACCTGTGATGTGGGATCAATCTCCGGAATGATCAAGCATGGGCAAATTATCATAGTTTATCTTCATCTCTTAGTAGTCATCGTTGTCAGCATGTAGTCATGATGTTTTCTTGAATCACTTTTATGCATTCGGATTTCCTGTTTTTACACACTTGGCTTTTGGTTTTGGTATCACCCATTATACTTTTGTCGTACTTCATACTTTAGTGTTTGATTATTATTTGTAGGATATTATGTTTTAAGTTCATTTATGCTATTTGTTTGATTTGTTACCACTCACACCATTTATGGCTGACCCCGTAGTTTTGGGGTTAGGGTTCAACTCTAGCCTCACATGTTGCAGGTTATTGCTTAGATTGGAGGTTGGATGCTTGAGTGGGCAGTTTGAGATAATTGGATTATTTAGTGATTGGTGTAAAACTGTAAAGGATATTTGAGATCATTATTGAGTTGTAAATAAAATATTAATGTGTGTTGAGATGTTTAGACTTCCGCTGTAAATGTAATAATTGTTGTAATAAAGAAGAAAAATTTTAGTGGTGTTGTTGGTGTTTATTGTTGTATTGAAGTGGATTGCTGGGATTTCGCCACTTATTTTCTAAGCTCTCATATTAGAAATTTGGGGCTCTACAGAGATTGGTATCAGAGCACCGCTTCAATGTAATAATAGACTTAGTATGACAACCAACCTAGGTGTGGACACTAGAGAGTGAGTACCTAGGTGTGGACATCAGAGTGTGAGTATCACATAGAATTAAATTATGATGTTTGGTTTGAAATTATGGTTTGACTTCGCCATAGGGCATTGATATGAGTTTGAATTGTATGTGTGCTCTAACTTTACCCTCGTTTTGCAGTATTCACGATGGTTGCACCCAGAGGTAGAAATGGTGGCAACAATGAGGATGGATCAGGTAGTTCTCGAGGAACGGGAATTGACCTAGAAGCTGAGTTTGCCAAAGTATATCAGGCGTTGAATACGCTGATGGCACTCAATGTGGCGCAGCAGCAGAATCCGCCGCCCAATCATGGAGCTGGGCATGGATTGGTGAATGCCGACCCCATCAAGCAGATTGAATCCTTTAAGAGAATGAGGCCGCCAGTCTTTGAGGGGCAAGCTGATCCAACAGCAGCAGATGATTGGATTAGGAAGATGGAGACGATCTTCGAAGATCGGAGACTCCAGCAGCCAGTAAGGTGAAGTTGGCTTCTATGCAGCTTGAGAAAGACGCTGGTGTCTGGTGGGAGTCACTGAAGAGGACTCTGGGAGATCAGCCTTTGACATGGGATGCTTTTCTGGAGGAGTTCAGAGATCGCTTCTTTCCTCTGGATGTTCAGGAGAAGAAGGCGACTGAGTTCATGAACCTTCAGCAAGGGAGCATGACTGTTCGGGAGTATGAGATGAAGTTTGCTCAACTTTTGAGGTATGCACCAGAATTGATCATGGATGAAGCAAAGAAGGCCAAAAAGTTTGAGCAGGGCTTGAGGCCGAACTTGAGGTCAAGGATGGTTCCATTGGGCATTAGAAGATTTGACAAGCTGGTCAGGAGGGCAGCAATGACTGAAGAGGATATGGACTTGTTCCAGAAGAAGCAGGAATCATGGAACCGGAACAAGAGGCCAGCATCAGGCCAGAGTGGGAAGGGATTCCCCGCGAAGCAGGCGAAGTTCAGTGGACCAGTGCAGAAGGCACCTGGAGCTCAAGGAGTGACCTGCTACTACTGCAAGGAAGTAGGACATTACAGATCAGCTTGTCCGAAGTTGGCAGAGCATGTTTGTTCTCAGTGTGGGCAGACTGGACACTCAAAGCCCCATTGTCCACAACTGAAGAAAGACGGTTCGGGTGGAAGCAAAGTCCCGAAGAGGCAAGGGCGAGTATTTGCATTGACCGAGGAGGGTGCGAGGAATGCGGAAGATGTAATACAGGGTATGCAGGAATTTTGATTTCTTTCATTTTGAATCAGCGTAATGAATAAAAGCCTTTATTTCAGAACAATTTAAGATTGAGTATCGTTCTTATTGTAACAAGAGTTGTTTTAATAAATGGAATAAAAGCAAAGGTTTTGTTTGACACTGGTTCATCGCATACATTTGTATCGCCAAGTTTTGCAAAGATCTTAGGTTTGGAACCTAAGTTATTTCCAGGCAGGGTTTTGTCGGTGGCAATGCCGTCAGGTGAAGAGCTGGTAGCGGATCGATATTACGAGGGCTGTGATATCGAGATTGGTGGAAGGATGTTCGGCATCGACTTGATCGAGCTATAAGTGTTGGGAGTGGATGTCATCGTAGGCATCGATTGGATGGCTATTTATGATGCCACAATTGATTGCAAGCAGAAGGAAGTGTTGGTGAAAGCACCAGGTGGACCTGCAGTAACTTTCCAAGGGAAGAAGAAGATTTCGCAGGTGGCTGCAATGGTATCTAAGAAGTCTATTGCAGATGAAGTCAAGGGCATTCCAGTGGTTCAAAAGTTTCCTCAGGTGTTCTTGGATGATTTTCCAGGATTACCGCCACAGAGAGATGTGGAGTTTTTCATCAATGTTCAGCCGGGAAGTGCGCCGATTTCCAAGGCTCCGTACAGGATGGCACCTGTAGAGCAGGATGAAGTGAAGAAGCAGATTGAAGAACTTTTGAGCAAAGGGCTTATCAGACCAAGTTCATCTCCGTGGGGAGCGCCAGTGTTGTTGGTCAAGAAGAAGGACGGGTCGATGAGGATGTGCATCGACTACAGAGAGTTGAATAGGGTGACTATTCAGAACAAGTACCCATTGCCGCGGATTGATGATTTGTTCGACAGGCTTCGAGGAGCAGCGGTGTTTTCGAAGATTGATCTGAGGTCAGGGTATCATCAGGTGCGAGTCAAGGAGGAAGATGTGAGCAAGACAGCGTTCAGGACTCGTCATGGGCTGTATGAGTTTTTGGTGATGCCATTCGGGTTGACGAATGCACCAGCAGTTTTCATAGATATGATGAATCGGGTGTTGAGGCCATTCATTGATTCCTTCGTAGTGGTCTTCATCGATGATATCTTGGTGTATTCGAAGTCGGAGGAGGATCATTCTAAGCACTTGACAGCGGTATTACAGACATTGCAGGAGCACAGCTTGTATGCCAAATTGTCGAAGTGTGAATTCTGGAAGTCTGAGGTAGCTTTTCTTGGCCATATTCTTTCTAAGGAGGGAGTGGCTACTGACCCTCAGAAAGTGGAAGCAGTGAAGGATTGGCCCAGGCCGACGTCAGTGAAGGAAGTGAGAAGCTTCTTGGGATTAGCTGGTTACTACAGGAGGTTTATTCAGGGGTATTCTCAGATTGCAGTTCCATTGACAGGTTTGACCCGGAAGAGTGTGGCATTTGTGTGGACAGATAAGTGCGAGGAGAGTTTCCTTGAGTTAAAGGAAAGGTTGACTACTGCACCTATATTAGCATTGCCGCAAGCAGGGAAGGATTATGACATCTACAGCGATGCATCTCTCAGAGGTTTGGGATGTGTCTTGATGCAGGAAGGCAAGGTCATTGCTTATGGTTCGAGGCAGTTGCGTCCGCATGAGAAGAATTATCCGACGCATGATTTGGAGCTAGCAGCTATCATATATGCCTTGAAGCTATGGAGGCATTATGTTTATGGTGAGAAGGTCAATATGTACACTGACCACAAGAGCCTGAAGTATATCTATCAGCAGAGGGATTTGAATCTTCGTCAGAGAAGATGGTTGGAGGTATTGGAAGACATTCGTCCTGAGATCAAGTATCATCCGGGCAAGGCGAATGTAGTGACTGATGGACTTAGCAGGAAGAGTAGTTTGTCAAGGTTGATCACTACTCGAGGAGAGTTGGCAACAGAGATCAATCAGGCAGGTATCGAGGTGGTACTGCGAGGCTTAGGGGCATCTTTAGCTCAGTTGAGGCTGCAGCCGTCTTTGAGGGAGAAGATTGTGGAAGGTCAGAAATCAGATTCGGAGATCCAGAAGATGTTGCAGCAGGTTTCAGAAGGCAAGTTATCAGAATTTCGTGTCCAAGATGGAGTTCTTTGGTTGGGTGAGAGGTTGTGTGTTCCAGATGATGCGGAGTTGAAAGAGAGTATCTTGCAGGAAGCACACGGTACCTTGTTGTCAGTTCATCCAGGAGGTACGAAGATGTACAGGGATATCAAACCGCATTTTTGGTGGTCTGGTATGAAGCGGGATGTAGCAGATTTTGTGGCAAGGTGTCTGACTTGTCAGCAGATCAAGGCAGAGAATCAGAGACCTGGAGGTTTGTTACAGCCATTACCCATTTCGGAGTGGAAGTGGGAGAATATCAGCATGGACTTTATTACGGGTTTGCCGAGGAGTTCGAAGGGCAATGACTCGATTTGGGTTGTTGTGGACCGATTGACTAAGTCGGCATATTTTCTAGCCATGAAGATTACTTGGTCGATGGAGAAATTGGCTGAGTTATACATTGGGGAGATTGTGAGACTTCATGGAGTTCCTATTTCGATTGTGTCTGACAGAGATGCAAGGTTTACTTCGAGGTTTTGGAAGAGCCTACAGGCAGCTTTGGGCACCAGGACTGATTTCAGTACAGCTTTTCATCCGCAGACAGATGGTCATACGGAGAGGGTGAATCGAGTGCTGGAAGATATGTTGAGAGCTTGTGTTATGGACTTTGGTGGTAGTTGGGAGAGATACTTGGCATTGGTTGAGTTTGCTTATAACAACAGTTACCATGCAAGTATTGGGATGGCACCGTATGAGGCTTTGTACGGGCGGAGGTGCAGGACACCTGTTTGTTGGTATGAGGTTGGCGAGAGGCAGATGTATGGCCCTGAGATCGTGCAGCAGACGTCAGAGCAGATTGAGCTGATTCGCAAGAGGTTAGTGGAAGCTCAGAGTCGGCAGAAGAGTTATGCTGACACTCGACGAAGAGATTTGGAATTTGAGGTTGGGGATGCAGTTTTTCTCAAGGTTTCTCCGACCAAAGGAGTGATCAGATTTGGTAAGGGAGACAAGTTGGTGCCGAGGTATATTGGTCCGTACAAGATCATGGAGAGGATTGGCAAGACAGCATACAGATTAAAACTTCCTGAGGAGTTAGCGCAGGTACATGATGTGTTTCATGTGTCGCTATTAAGGAAGTATGTGGCCGATCAGAATCATCAGTTGGTAGAAGTTCCTGAAGATCTACAGGTGAACCTGAGTTACAAGGAACAGCCTGTTGAGATCGTTGATCGTAGGGAGAAAGTCCTTAGAAGCAAGGTGATACCTATGGTCAAGGTATTGTGAAGGAATCAACAGTTCGAGGAGGCTACTTGGGAGCCAGAGGATCGCATGCTGAATGATTTTCCTGAATTGTTTGAATGAATGTATTTCTTGTATGTGAATGGAATTCTTTGAATGATTGAACTATTGATTGATACATGATGTAATCTTTAATTTGATTGTAATGTTATATGAAATTATTTGGATTATGATCTATTTATGAAGTATTGTTTCCTTTTGTTGGTATGTGTTTGAACTCATTAGTAGTAGTTCTGAGGACAGAACTCTTCTAAGGAGGGAGTGATGTAGAACCCCGTATTTTCAAATATTATTTTAATTATTTGAAAAATGAACTTTAAATGATTTTGAGTATTTGAAAAATATTTTCTAAAAGATTTATCTTGTGTACACGTGCAAAACACGTGCAAATGACTTTTCAGAAGTTTGAAAAATTAAGTTTTCTTTATGAAAAATCATTATTTATTATTTGAAGATTATTTCGTATTTTTCCAGATTTTTCTGAAATTAATTAGTACCATTTGCAATTTTTGAGAAAAGAAGGACTTATTTGCAAAAGTGACATTTTGAGGGTTAGAGTGCAAAATGTATTTGCTGGACATTCCGATCAGCACTTGTTGAGGTTTAAAAATATATTTTTCTATTAGATCCTAATTTAAATGATATTTGGTTTAATTTTCAAGAAAAGGATTATATATGTGAGATGTACTTTTGGAAAGGATTATTTTGTAAAGAGGGAATATAACCCTAATATTCTATCCGGCATATATAAGGGAAATCCTTTTTCCCCCAGCCGTCATTGAGAACTCACAGAATTTTGAGATTTATTTTGAGGAGCAAAAAGGAGGATTCTTGGATCTAGCAAGGAGAAAGCTTTTGGCGGATTTTCATCAAATCAAAGGTGAGTGGTTTGTTTTGTTGTTTTGTTTTGCTTTGCTTGTTTTGTTTGTCTTGATTGATGAATGACGTAAGGTCTTGTTATGCTTGTTTGTGATCATTATGCCATTATTTTGTTAGTCCCATTGAGTGTATGGTATGGATCTTTAATTTGTTATGGAGGATGAGAACTCTTGTTGATATTTGAACTATGTATGAGAAAATATTAAGATTTGTTGAGGAAATGTTGATCGATGAGATCGTATTGTTGGGAGACATATTAAGAATTGATTTTGGTTGTGATTAGATGGTAAACACCTGGACCTTATGGTTGTAAATCAGATTTGGATTAAGTTATGGAAGACATTTTGTTGAGAAAAAAACCCTAATGGGAGAATTAAGAATTGAGATCATGAGAATATGAGATTGGAGAAATTGATTGATTGAGTAATGTAACCAGGAAGGAGATTATTGAGAATTGTTTATTTGCCTGGATATAAATTAAAATTTTATGATCGATGAATCTTTAGAATACTCCAGTTTGATTTGTGTTCAGACCTATACTCTTTGTAAGTCTGTACCCGACAGTCGACTGGACTGCTAAGAAGTCGACTGGTACGAGCCTACTGTGTATTTTTGAGTCTTGAGATTTATTCGGGACAGTCGACCTAGACTAAGGTCAGTCGACTGATCCTCTGTTTGTGATTTTGTTCAGTCCTTTCGGGACAGTCGACCTATGACCTTTCAGTCGACTCAAATACTTAGATTATTTTGATGAGGACTATTTGAATTTGACTCGGGGCAGTCGACTGATGACTTGTCAAGCCGACTGGTCATGCCTTAGATTATTTTTGTAAAATGTTGGGATATGTCCTCTGGACAGTCGACTGGTCCTTTATGCAGTCGACTGGTCCTAAAGGATCCTTGTATTTGTTTTTGAGATCTTCTGTTTAGTGTTTGATTTTGAGATGTTTGTTCAGTCTTTGATTTTGAGATGTTCAGTTAAGAACATGATTTTGAGATATTTTGTTGAGCCACTTGTTTAGTGGAAATTTGTTCAGATATTTGTTTTTGAGTCTCTAGAGGTAGGTGACCCTAGTATACCGGTGGTTGTTCAGTTATTTGTTGAGGCCCATCGAGGCAAATTTTCAGTTATTCAGATTTTTAGCCCGGTAGGGTACACTACTCTAGGAGATTTGTTCAGTAACCCAAATTGATAAGGACAGGCATTAGTAGTGTCATGACGAAAGGGAACTTAAGTTATGCACCTCAGTATGGCTTTTGATGTAGGATTTAATCTCCTGAATTATCCAAGTAGTTAACTTGTGATGTGTGACTTATCTCCGGAATTATCCAGGTAGTTAACCTGTGATGCGAGGTATTTCTCCTGAATTATCCAAGTAATTTTCTTGTGATGTGGGATTGAACTACGGAATGATCGGAGTCGAGGCGACGCTTTTGGGATATTATTGTGATAAGGAAACTATGTTTAGATGTGGGATGATCTCCTGAATTATCCAGGGAAAATACCTGTGATGTGGGATCAATCTCCGGAATGATCAAGCATGGGCAAATTATCATAGTTTATCTTCATCTCTTAGTAGTCATCGTTGTCAGCATGTAGTCATGATGTTTTCTTGAATCACTTTTATGCATTCGGATTTCCTGTTTTTACACACTTGGCTTTTGGTTTTGGTATCACCCATTATACTTTTGTCGTACTTCATACTTTAGTGTTTGATTATTATTTGTAGGATATTATGTTTTAAGTTCATTTATGCTATTTGTTTGATTTGTTACCACTCACACCATTTATGGCTGACCCCGTAGTTTTGGGGTTAGGGTTCAACTCTAGCCTCACATGTTGCAGGTTATTGCTTAGATTGGAGGTTGGATGCTTGAGTGGGCAGTTTGAGATAATTGGATTATTTAGTGATTGGTGTAAAACTGTAAAGGATATTTGAGATCATTATTGAGTTGTAAATAAAATATTAATGTGTGTTGAGATGTTTAGACTTCCGCTGTAAATGTAATAATTGTTGTAATAAAGAAGAAAAATTTTAGTGGTGTTGTTGGTGTTTATTGTTGTATTGAAGTGGATTGCTGGGATTTCGCCACTTATTTTCTAAGCTCTCATATTAGAAATTTGGGGCTCTACAGAGATTGGTATCAGAGCACCGCTTCAATGTATTAATAGACTTAGTATGACAACCAACCTAGGTGTGGACACTAGAGAGTGAGTACCTAGGTGTGGACATCAGAGTGTGAGTATCACATAGAATTAAATTATGATGTTTGGTTTGAAATTATGGTTTGACTTCGCCATAGGGCATTGATATGAGTTTGAATTGTATGTGTGCTCTAACTTTACCCTCGTTTTGCAGTATTCACGATGGTTGCACCCAGAGGTAGAAATGGTGGCAACAATGAGGATGGATCAGGTAGTTCTCGAGGAACGGGAATTGACCTAGAAGCTGAGTTTGCCAAAGTATATCAGACGTTGAATACGCTGATGGCACTCAATGTGGCGCAGCAGCAAGCGCAGCAGCAGAATCCGCCGCCCAATCATGGAGCTGGGCATGGATTGGTGAATGCCGACCCCATCAAGCAGATTGAATCCTTTAAGAGAATGAGGCCGCCAGTCTTTGAGGGGCAAGCTGATCCAACAGCAGCAGATGATTGGATTAGGAAGATGGAGACGATCTTCGAAGTATCGGAGACTCCAGCAGCCAGTAAGGTGAAGTTGGCTTCTATGCAGCTTGAGAAAGACGCTGGTGTCTGGTGGGAGTCACTGAAGAGGACTCTGGGAGATCAGCCTTTGACATGGGATGCTTTTCTAGAGGAGTTCAGAGATCGCTTCTTTCCTCTGGATGTTCAGGAGAAGAAGGCGACTGAGTTCATGAACCTTCAGCAAGGGAGCATGACTGTTCGGGAGTATGAGATGAAGTTTGCTCAACTTTCGAGGTATGCACCAGAATTGGTCATGGATGAAGCAAAGAAGGCCAAAAAGTTTGAGCAGGGCTTGAGGCCGAACTTGAGGTCAAGGATGGTTCCATTGGGCATTAGAAGATTTGACAAGCTGGTCAGGAGGGCAGCAATGACTGAAGAGGATATGGACTTGTTCCAGAAGAAGCAGGAATCATGGAACCGGAACAAGAGGCCAGCATCAGGCCAGAGTGGGAAGGGATTCCCCGCGAAGCAGGCGAAGTTCAGTGGACCAGTGCAGAAGGCACCTGGAGCTCAAGGAGTGACCTGCTACTACTGCAAGGAAGTAGGACATTACAGATCAGCTTGTCCGAAGTTGGCAGAGCATGTTTGTTCTCAGTGTGGGCAGACTGGACACTCAAAGCCCCATTGTCCACAACTGAAGAAAGACGGTTCGGGTGGAAGCAAAGTCCCGAAGAGGCAAGGGCGAGTATTTGCATTGACCGAGGAGGATGCGAGGAACTCGGAAGATGTAATACAGGGTATGCAGGAATTTTGATTTCTTTCATTTTGAATCAGCGTAATGAATAAAAGCCTTTATTTCAGAACAATTTAAGATTGAGTATCGTTCTTATTGTAACAGGAGTTGTTTTAATAAATGGAATAAAAGCAAAGGTTTTGTTTGACACTGGTTCATCGCATACATTTGTATCGCCAAGTTTTGCAAAGATCTTAGGTTTGGAACCTAAGTTATTTCCAGGCAGGGTTTTGTCGGTGGCAATGCCGTCAGGTGAAGAGCTGGTAGCGGATCGATATTACGAGGGCTGTGATATCGAGATTGGTGGAAGGATGTTCGGCATCGACTTGATCGAGCTACAAGTGTTGGGAGTGGATGTCATCGTAGGCATCGATTGGATGGCTATTTATGATGCCACAATTGATTGCAAGCAGAAGGAAGTGTTGGTGAAAGCACCAGGTGGACCTGCAGTAACTTTCCAAGGGAAGAAGAAGATTTCGCAGGTGGCTGCAATGGTATCTAAGAAGTCTATTGCAGATGAAGTCAAGGGCATTCCAGTGGTTCAAAAGTTTCCTCAGGTGTTCTTGGATGATTTTCCAGGATTACCGCCACAGAGAGATGTGGAGTTTTTCATCAATGTTCAGCCGGGAAGTGCGCCGATTTCCAAGGCTCCGTACAGGATGGCACCTGTAGAGCAGGATGAAGTGAAGAAGCAGATTGAAGAACTTTTGAGCAAAGGGCTTATCAGACCAAGTTCATCTCCGTGGGGAGCGCCAGTGTTGTTGGTCAAGAAGAAGGACGGGTCGATGAGGATGTGCATCGACTACAGAGAGTTGAATAGGGTGACTATTCAGAACAAGTACCCATTGCCGCGGATTGATGATTTGTTCGACAGGCTTCGAGGAGCAGCGGTGTTTTCGAAGATTGATCTGAGGTCAGGGTATCATCAGGTGCGAGTCAAGGAGGAAGATGTGAGCAAGACAGCGTTCAGGACTCGTCATGGGCTGTATGAGTTTTTGGTGATGCCATTCGGGTTGACGAATGCACCAGCAGTTTTCATAGATATGATGAATCGGGTGTTGAGGCCATTCATTGATTCCTTCGTAGTGGTCTTCATCGATGATATCTTGGTGTATTCGAAGTCGGAGGAGGATCATTCTAAGCACTTGACAGCGGTATTACAGACATTGCAGGAGCACAGCTTGTATGCCAAATTGTCGAAGTGTGAATTCTGGAAGTCTGAGGTAGCTTTTCTTGGCCATATTCTTTCTAAGGAGGGAGTGGCTACTGACCCTCAGAAAGTGGAAGCAGTGAAGGATTGGCCCAGGCCGACGTCAGTGAAGGAAGTGAGAAGCTTCTTGGGATTAGCTGGTTACTACAGGAGGTTTATTCAGGGGTATTCTCAGATTGCAGTTCCATTGACAGGTTTGACCCGGAAGAGTGTGGCATTTGTGTGGACAGATAAGTGCGAGGAGAGTTTCCTTGAGTTAAAGGAAAGGTTGACTACTGCACCTATATTAGCATTGCCGCAAGCAGGGAAGGATTATGACATCTACAGCGATGCATCTCTCAGAGGTTTGGGATGTGTCTTGATGCAGGAAGGCAAGGTCATTGCTTATGGTTCGAGGCAGTTGCGTCCGCATGAGAAGAATTATCCGACGCATGATTTGGAGCTAGCAGCTATCATATATGCCTTGAAGCTATGGAGGCATTATGTTTATGGTGAGAAGGTCAATATGTACACTGACCACAAGAGCCTGAAGTATATCTATCAGCAGAGGGATTTGAATCTTCGTCAGAGAAGATGGTTGGAGGTATTGGAAGACATTCGTCCTGAGATCAAGTATCATCCGGGCAAGGCGAATGTAGTGACTGATGGACTTAGCAGGAAGAGTAGTTTGTCAAGGTTGATCACTACTCGAGGAGAGTTGGCAACAGAGATCAATCAGGCAGGTATCGAGGTGGTACTGCGAGGCTTAGGGGCATCTTTAGCTCAGTTGAGGCTGCAGCCGTCTTTGAGGGAGAAGATTGTGGAAGGTCAGAAATCAGATTCGGAGATCCAGAAGATGTTGCAGCAGGTTTCAGAAGGCAAGTTATCAGAATTTCGTGTCCAAGATGGAGTTCTTTGGTTGGGTGAGAGGTTGTGTGTTCCAGATGATGCGGAGTTGAAAGAGAGTATCTTGCAGGAAGCACACGGTACCTTGTTGTCAGTTCATCCAGGAGGTACGAAGATGTACAGGGATATCAAACCGCATTTTTGGTGGTCTGGTATGAAGCGGGATGTAGCAGATTTTGTGGCAAGGTGTCTGACTTGTCAGCAGATCAAGGCAGAGAATCAGAGACCTGGAGGTTTGTTACAGCCATTACCCATTTCGGAGTGGAAGTGGGAGAATATCAGCATGGACTTTATTACGGGTTTGCCGAGGAGTTCGAAGGGCAATGACTCGATTTGGGTTGTTGTGGACCGATTGACTAAGTCGGCATATTTTCTAGCCATGAAGATTACTTGGTCGATGGAGAAATTGGCTGAGTTATACATTGGGGAGATTGTGAGACTTCATGGAGTTCCTATTTCGATTGTGTCTGACAGAGATGCAAGGTTTACTTCGAGGTTTTGGAAGAGCCTACAGGCAGCTTTGGGCACCAGGACTGATTTCAGTACAGCTTTTCATCCGCAGACAGATGGTCATACGGAGAGGGTGAATCGAGTGCTGGAAGATATGTTGAGAGCTTGTGTTATGGACTTTGGTGGTAGTTGGGAGAGATACTTGGCATTGGTTGAGTTTGCTTATAACAACAGTTACCATGCAAGTATTGGGATGGCACCGTATGAGGCTTTGTACGGGCGGAGGTGCAGGACACCTGTTTGTTGGTATGAGGTTGGCGAGAGGCAGATGTATGGCCCTGAGATCGTGCAGCAGACGTCAGAGCAGATTGAGCTGATTCACAAGAGGTTAGTGGAAGCTCAGAGTCGGCAGAAGAGTTATGCTGACACTCGACGAAGAGATTTGGAATTTGAGGTTGGGGATGCAGTTTTTCTCAAGGTTTCTCCGACCAAAGGAGTGATCAGATTTGGTAAGGGAGACAAGTTGGTGCTGAGGTATATTGGTCCGTACAAGATCATGGAGAGGATTGGCAAGACAGCATACAGATTAAAACTTCCTGAGGAGTTAGCGCAGGTACATGATGTGTTTCATGTGTCGCTATTAAGGAAGTATGTGGCCGATCAGAATCATCAGTTGGTAGAAGTTCCTGAAGATCTACAGGTGAACCTGAGTTACAAGGAACAGCCTGTTGAGATCGTTGATCGTAGGGAGAAAGTCCTTAGAAGCAAGGTGATACCTATGGTCAAGGTATTGTGAAGGAATCAACAGTTCGAGGAGGCTACTTGGGAGCCAGAGGATCGCATGCTGAATGATTTTCCTGAATTGTTTGAATGAATGTATTTCTTGTATGTGAATGGAATTCTTTGAATGATTGAACTATTGATTGATACATGATGTAATCTTTAATTTGATTGTAATGTTATATGAAATTATTTGGATTATGATCTATTTATGAAGTATTGTTTCCTTTTGTTGGTATGTGTTTGAACTCATTAGTAGTAGTTCTGAGGACAGAACTCTTCTAAGGAGGGAGTGATGTAGAACCCCGTATTTTCAAATATTATTTTAATTATTTGAAAAATGAACTTTAAATGATTTTGAGTATTTGAAAAATATTTTCTAAAAGATTTATCTTGTGTACACGTGCAAAACACGTGCAAATGACTTTTCAGAAGTTTGAAAAATTAAGTTTTCTTTATGAAAAATCATTATTTATTATTTGAAGATTATTTCGTATTTTTCCAGATTTTTCTGAAATTAATTAGTACTATTTGCAATTTTTGAGAAAAGAAGGACTTATTTGCAAAAGTGACATTTTGAGGGTTAGAGTGCAAAATGTATTTGCTGGACATTCCGATCAGCACTTGTTGAGGTTTAAAAATATATTTTTCTATTAGATCCTAATTTAAATGATATTTGGTTTAATTTTCAAGAAAAGGATTATATATGTGAGATGTACTTTTGGAAAGGATTATTTTGTAAAGAGGGAATATAACCCTAATATTCTATCCGGCATATATAAGGGAAATCCTTTTTCCCCCAGCCGTCATTGAGAACTCACAGAATTTTGAGATTTATTTTGAGGAGCAAAAAGGAGGATTCTTGGATCTAGCAAGGAGAAAGCTTTTGGCGGATTTTCATCAAATCAAAGGTGAGTGGTTTGTTTTGTTGTTTTGTTTTGCTTTGCTTGTTTTGTTTGTCTTGATTGATGAATGACGTAAGGTATTGTTATGCTTGTTTGTGATCATTATGCCATTATTTTGTTAGTCCCATTGAGTGTATGGTATGGATCTTTAATTTGTTATGGAGGATGAGAACTCTTGTTGATATTTGAACTATGTATGAGAAAATATTAAGATTTGTTGAGGAAATGTTGATCGATGAGATCGTATTGTTGGGAGACATATTAAGAATTGATTTTGGTTGTGATTAGATGGTAAACACCTGGACCTTATGGTTGTAAATCAGATTTGGATTAAGTTATGGAAGACATTTTGTTGAGAAAAAAACCCTAATGGGAGAATTAAGAATTGAGATCATGAGAATATGAGATTGGAGAAATTGATTGATTGAGTAATGTAACCAGGATGGAGATTATTGAGAATTGTTTATTTGCCTGGATATAAATTAAAATTTTATGATCGATGAATCTTTAGAATACTCCAGTTTGATTTGTGTTCAGACCTATACTCTTTGTAAGTCTGTACCCGACAGTCGACTGGACTGCTAAGAAGTCGACTGGTACGAGCCTACTGTGTATTTTTGAGTCTTGAGATTTGTTCGGGACAGTCGACCTAGACTAAGGTCAGTCGACTGATCCTCTGTTTGTGATTTTGTTCAGTCCTTTCGGGACAGTCGACCTATGACCTTTCAGTCGACCCAAATACTTAGATTATTTTGATGAGGACTATTTGAATTTGACTCGGGGCAGTCGACTGATGACTTGTCAAGCCGACTGGTCATGCCTTAGATTATTTTTGTAAAATGTTGGGATATGTCCTCTGGACAGTCGACTGGTCCTTTATGCAGTCGACTGGTCCTAAAGGATCCTTGTATTTGTTTTTGAGATCTTCTGTTTAGTGTTTGATTTTGAGATGTTTGTTCAGTCTTTGATTTTGAGATGTTCAGTTAAGAACATGATTTTGAGATATTTTGTTGAGCCACTTGTTTAGTGGAAATTTATTCAGATATTTGTTTTTGAGTCTCTAGAGGTAGGTGACCCTAGTATACCGGTGGTTGTTCAGTTATTTGTTGAGGCCCATCGAGGCAAATTTTCAGTTATTCAGATTTTTAGCCCGGTAGGGTACACTACTCTAGGAGATTTGTTCAGTAACCCAAATTGATAAGGACAGGCATTAGTAGTGTCATGACGAAAGGGAACTTAAGTTATGCACCTCAGTATGGCTTTTGATGTAGGATTTAATCTCCTGAATTATCCAAGTAGTTAACTTGTGATGTGTGACTTATCTCCGGAATTATCCAGGTAGTTAACCTGTGATGCGAGGTATTTCTCCTGAATTATCCAAGTAATTATCTTGTGATGTGGGATTGAACTACGGAATGATCGGAGTCGAGGCGACGCTTTTGGGATATTATTGTGATAAGGAATCTATGTTTAGATGTGGGATGATCTCCTGAATTATCCAGGGAAAATACCTGTGATGTGGGATCAATCTCCGGAATGATCAAGTATGGGCAAATTATCATAGTTTATCTTCATCTCTTAGTAGTCATCGTTGTCAGCATGTAGTCATGATGTTTTCTTGAATCACTTTTATGCATTCGGATTTCCTGTTTTTACACACTTGGCTTTTGGTTTTGGTATCACCCATTATACTTTTGTCGTACTTCATACTTTAGTGTTTGATTATTATTTGTAGGATATTATGTTTTAAGTTCATTTATGCTATTTGTTTGATTTGTTACCACTCACACCATTTATGGCTGACCCCGTAGTTTTGGGATTAGGGTTCAACTCTAGCCTCACATGTTGCAGATTATTGCTTAGATTGGAGGTTGGATGCTTGAGTGGGCAGTTTGAGATAATTGGATTATTTAGTGATTGGTGTAAAACTGTAAAGGATATTTGAGATCATTATTGAGTTGTAAATAAAATTTTACTGTGTGTTGAGATGTTTAGACTTCCGCTGTAAATGTAATAATTGTTGTAATAAAGAAGAAAAATTTTAGTGGTGTTGTTGGTGTTTATTTTTGTATTGAAGTGGATTGCTGGGATTTCGCCACTTATTTTCTAAGCTCTCATATTAGAAATTTGGGGCGCTACAGTAGGAGTGGTTCTTTGCCTCTGTAGGAAGAGCAGGGTGGTGTGTGTGGCGAGAAAATAGGATCTATCACTTCCATGAGTGGCCAGGGGGTAGGAGGAAGGGATCCCCTATTGGAGAATTAGGGTCGGTAGACGAGCCTTGAGGGTCGGCGGCCGATCCCCTCGATAGTTGGAAGAGCGAGAGGACATCGAGGTCTGTCAGGTTGGAGCTCAGTTTGCCGAGCGTCTGGAGTCGGCAGACGAGCTCCGAGGGTCGGCAGACGAGCTCCGAGGGTTGGCAGACGAGCTCCGAGGGTTGGCAGACGATCCTCTCGCTAGTGGAAGAGCGAGGGGAAGTCGAGGTCTGTCGGGTTGGAGTTCGGCTCGCCGAGCCGAGGGTCGGCAGACGATCCCCTCGCTAGTTGGAAGAGCAAGGAGATGCCAATGCCTGTTGAGTTAGAGTTCGGCTCGCCGAGCGTCGAGGGTCTATAGGTGTGTGTTGAGGGTCGGTGGATGAGCTTAGAGGTCGGCATACGATCCCTTCGCCAGTTGGAAGAGCGAGGGGACGTTGAGGTCTGTTGGGTTGGAGCTCGGTTTGTCGAGCATTGGGGGTCGGCAGACGAGCTCCGAGGGTCGACAGATGATCCCCTCGCTAGTTGGAAGAGCGAGGGGATGTTGAGATCTAATGGGTTGGAGCTCGATTTGTCGAGCATTGGGGGTCGGCAGACGAGCTCCGAGGGTCGGCAGATGATCCCCTCGCTTGTAACGCCCCGAATCCCAAATACACTGAATTCGAGATGTTCTACAGGATCTTTTCACTTCCTTTAGTACAATTTTACAAGGAAATTTGAATTTTTCACTTTACATCAGAGTTTACATGAATACATTACAATTTACACTACATAGCGGAAGTAATCTTTACAATAATGAAACAAATGTACAACAACATTGAATAATCTTTAAGCATTTGTTCCTCTTTAATCTGTATCAAGCCATTTACCTGCATATAAAACTGTGGGTACGTCAGTTTATTCAACCGACGATCTTTATACACGGCCATCCTCTCTATGCCGGAAATAGTATAACTTATTTTCCATATTTAGCAAACACAAACTTGTCACATATCAAACTAAAGGGACTACCCTATTGATGTCGTGTTGTGATCATGCACTTAGTTCTTAATGCATTTATTTATATTATATGACACTAATGCGCACTTGTTCGGATTTTATGCATCCCATACTACATAGGTCCGAGGGCAAGCCCTTAATCGTTCTTCATCTTTGTAGGGTTCAATCCCTCGTCATGACTTAATCTACTACTATAACTACGGTAAGTATCTTAGATGTTTTCTGACCTACGAACTCATATCTAGGCGCCCTGGAGGGAATCCCATCGCTGACATGACTCATCATGCAGACATCCTGTGGTAATTCAGCTCCTACCATAGACATGACACCACCCGTAGTCTTCAAACATCCCACGAGCGTCGCCACCGGGACGGTACTCTGGAGCAGTATCCTTGCCCAGACTCATCATGGGACATCCTGGGATACGCTCTCGCCGCTATCCAATGGCCCTCATACTCAATGTTTTTCTCTTACTTTCATCACGTCTTCACTATGTACTAATCCTTAGGTTTTATTAAAATCATGAACAAAATCAAAGCTCTAGAGTTAGCCTCTCCACTAAAGCAGACTTATTCATTTATTCACACATGACCAACCTTGGTTTTTCATTTCAATATTTTATTTTATTTCTTTCCAAATGCCGGGGGAGACTTAGCTAATCCTTTGTTTCAATTTCAAATTCACAATTTCCAATTTGAGCATTTCCACTCATAAATTCATTTGTTGATTTGTCATACTCAAAAGTATTTCTCTTTTCCAATCATGATTTCTAATTCATTCAAATAGTCCATAACTATACATGAAAATTCATACGTTTAATCAATTATCAATTTCACTTTGAATTTCACATCACTAAAGAATATTCACATTTCACATTTTTCACACTATTCTCAAATGAGAATAATTTGCATCACATCACACAATATGATTTTTTTCTTGCCACATTAATTTTCTAATCCTTCATTTCAAATCTTTTTTTTTGCAAGATACAATTTCACAACCATAAAAATATAGAATCATAGTTCTATTTACACATTTTATTCTCAAATCATGTTTTATTTCATGCAAATAATCTCCAAATTATTTTTATAAAGTCCTACATATTTTTAGAAGAATAACCATATTTTTTCCACATTTTTTTGATCACCAAAACATCAAAAAAAAATATTTTTTCCCATCTTACCGAGGGCAAGATTCGAACCCAAAACCCCGGAGAACACAGTCGACAGCACAACCACTAGGCCAAAGGTGCTAGACGGTATAAAGGGGCGCTGAGAGTAATAAATACTCTCGGCCGCTGCTTATGTTATTTTTTTATTTCTTTAAAAAAAAGTATGGTTTCACAGGGATTCGAACCGCATACCTCTGAGAAACAGGCCGCGCGCTCCGACCACTTGAGCTACAGGCTCGGGTTGTCAAGTATAGTTCGAAATCCTTTTTAAAACCATTCTCTCTGTTATTTAGAACATTTCGACATTCAACAAAATTGCATTTCACATTGTTCTTACTAATATACTGTAAAAATCCAAATTAATCATTTTCCATCATGAATTTTATTCCAGTATATGAAAATAAATTTCTTCAATAATTAAACATAATTTTCTCCATAATTGACACATTTCTACCATACAATTTGGTTAATGTGACATACTACTAATACATTTTTTGACATTATAATTTCATCAATCTCTATACTAATTCTCTACTCTTATTCATTTTCCAAATATAAAAATTACATCTTAATTTATTCGTTACCACGCCATACAAAGTTTCCAATTTAGCACATAAAAGTGACATAGTCGATATACTAATTTTTTTTTGCACATAATTTTTCATGCTAGTAACAAAGGTTTCTTCACACAATTTATAACCACATTCTTATTGCACACAATCATGAATTTTACTAATAGCAACACACATAATTTGCATATCAATAATTCAATCAATTAGAGATCATCCTTTCAATTAAATGTGCATTCTTATTAATCATTTTCATGCATTATTTTGCTAATTAAATCTAGCATGCATTCCTATGTTAGAAATAAGAAAATTTACCCACCTCAAATGGAGAGACAAACACAATTAGCAACAAAAGTCCTTGCAACACGAGTGCACCTCCTCCTAGACGACGTGCACACAAGCTTTCAAGCACACCTCATCGAGAGCTCCTTCTTCCTTGATGTAGCCGGCCTCCCCTTGATGTTGCAAGCACAATCCCACAATCTCTCAATCTTTTAACTCACAAAATCACTACTAAATAGTATAATTGAACTATAGGTTTTGGAAGAGAATAATTTTGCACAAGAATAACTAGCCATAGGGGGGGTATTTATACTAAAATCTTGATGGAATGGAGGGCTAGGATCAAGTAGTTGGTTGTAAGATGGAGGGCTAGGATGAAAGTAGGAGTTGCATTAACTACCCATAACCAAGTAACCACCAGACCATGATCACCACTCAAATTTGATTTCCCTCCAAAAAGATTACAACCGGCCTACTAGGAAAGTGCATATTGCACTTGTACGTGTAGTGCACGTGCATGCAACTAGGTCCAAAAATTGTATATTAAATTTCTGTATAAAAATAAAATAGTCTTTAAATTGTATTCTACATGACAAGTTGTATAAAAAAATAGTCCATGGGCTTTAGTTTATGGGCCAAAATAATTATTATAAAAATAATAAATTAAAGGCTAAATTCAAAAAAACGTCACAATAGTTTGGCGCTGTTTAAAAAACGTCACAAAACTTTGACTTTTTAAAAAAAACCGCACAATGTTTAACTTTCAACTCACGGAGTTATCCAACCGTTAACTGGGTTATACGTAATGTTTAAAAAAACATCACAAAACTATTGTTTTGTTTAAAAAAACAACACAGAACTATTATTCTGTTTAAAAAAACATCACAAAAAGTTCCCATTTGTTTTAAAAAAATATCACATAACTATTATCCCAGTTAACGGTTGGATAACTCCGTGAGTTGAAAGTTAAACATTGTGCGGTTTTTTTAAAAAGTCAAAGTTTTGTGACATTTTTTAAAACAGCGCCAAACTATTGTGACGTTTTTTTAAATTTTGCCTAAATTAAATTAACTTTGGGCTTTTAAAAAAAAGGCTTTTTGTCTAATTAAAGGAAGGCTTTTGTATAAAAAAAACACATATTAAAATATCCTTACTCATCTTTGAAGAAAATATTTACCAAAAATATTGCACATGCACACTACGTGCAAAATAAATAATTTTTCATAAATTAAAAAATCAGGGCATTACATCGCTAGTTGGAAGAGTGAGGGGACGTTGAGGTCTGTTGGGTTGGAGCTCGGTTTGTCGAGCATTAGGGGTCGGTAGACAAGCTCCTCGCTTGAGGAGGATTTTGGGGCCCGCGATTTCATCCGAGATCCGAGTCTCCTGTGGATAGAGGAGGGCTCTTGGGGCTCACGGTGTTATTCGAGCTTCGAGTCCCCCTGTGAATAGGGGAGAGCTTCTGGGGCCTGCGGTACCATCCGAGCTCCGAGCGTCCTATGAAGATAGGAGAAGATATTGAGACTCGTTGTGCCATCCGAGCTCCGAGCGTCCTATGAGAATAGAAGAAGATATTGGGGCTCGCTGTGCCATCCGAGCTCCGAGCATCCTATGGCTATAGGAGAAGATATTGGGTCTCGCGGTGCCATCCGAGCTCCGAGCGTCCTATGAAGATAGGAGAAGATATTGGGGCTCACAGTGCCATCCGAGCTCCGAGCGTCCCATGAAGATAGGAGAAGATATTGGGGCTCGCGGTGCCATTCGAGCTTCGAGCATCCCATGAAAATAGGGGAAGATATTGGGGCTCACGGTGCCATCTGAGCTCCGAGCATCCTATGAAGATAGGAGAAGATATTGCGGCTAGCGGTGCCATCCGAGCTCCGAGCGTCCTATGGTGATAGGAAAAGATATTAGGGCTCGCAGTGCCATCCGAGCTCCGAGCGTCCTATGAAGATAGGGAAATATATTAGGGCTCGCAGTGCTATTCGAGCTCCGAGCGTCCTATGAAAATAGGAAAAGATATTGGGGCTCGCGGTGTCATCTGAGCTCCAAGCGTCCTATGAAGATAGGAGAAGAAATTAAGGCTCGCGGTGCCATCCGAGCTCCGAGCGAGCTCTGAGCATCCTATGGAGATAGGAGAAGATATTGGGGCTCGCGGTGCCATCCGAGCCCCGAGCATCATATGAAGATAGGGGAACATATTGGGGCTCGCGGTGCCATCCGAGCTCCGAGCGTCCTATGAAAATAGGGAAAGATATTGGGGCTCGCGGTGCCATCCGAGCACTGAGCGTCCTATGAAGATAGGAGAAGATTTTTGGGGCTCGCGGTGCCATCCGAGCTCCAAGCGTCCTATGGAGATAGGAGAAGATATTGGGGCTCGCTGTGCCATCCGAGCTCCGAGCGTCCTATGAGAATAGGGGAAGATATCGGGGTTCACGGTGCCATCCGAGCTCCGAGCGTCCTATGAAAATAGGGGAAGATATCGGGGCTCGTTGTGCCATCCGAGCTCCGAGCGCCCTATGAAAATAGAGGAAGATATTGGGGCTCACGGTGCCATCCGAGCTTCGAGCTTTCTGACTTGTCGAAATAAAGTTTGTTGGAATAAGGCCTGGGGGCATTAGGGAAATTTAGTGCCAAGTGCTAACATCATGTGCGCAAGAATCGAAGCGACTGTAGATCTTAGTGGCCGTTAGATCTTAATGATTAAGATCCAATGGCCAGATCTGATTTGCAAAAATCGAGGATTCGCTTTCTTCGCTATAAATCTCCCCATCTCCCCACTTTTCTTTTCTTCATTTTTTTACTCACTTTCCAACTTTTCAAGAGCAGGATCTTACTTGCCGTCGGTAACTTTTCCGGTGATCGCACGGTATACTCTTCAGGTTAGTATTTCTGTTTAGTAATGTCGCGCTCTCAGTCGGAATCCGAGGCTAGCTCATCAGGCCGCTCCGCGAAGGAAACCGAGTCAGGGACATCTTCGTCCCTCAGTAAATATAAGGTTAAGGAGGAAGTCCTGATAGACCGAGGGTCGGACGGCGGTGACGATGTTGCCTTCGTAGTGTCGCCGCTGAGATCCCGTAGACCGGGGAAGGAGCCCATGGACGAGGGCAAGGAGGAAGAGGGGGATGACGAGGATGAGGAGGATAAGTAGGATCAGGATGCTAAGGGTCAGGGTGCTGTTGATGATGATGAGGATGATGGAGATGAAGGGGAGGGCGCTGAGGAAGGTGCTGGCGAAGGCACATCAGGAGGGGCGATTGAGATCGAAGACGACCTTCCGCCTCTACCACCTTTGTCAACGCCGTCTCCCGAGAGGAAGGCTCGCCCTCGTCGGAAGAAGAGGAAGTTGAGCCTTCCGGACAATCCCCCTCCTCCGGATGAATATGCCCCTAGACCGGGTTTGGAGTTTCCCCCGGTCTCCTTTAAAAATCCGGGGTCGATCAGGATGTACCCCGATGATGTCAAGGACATCGACCCTATTCCTCCCGTACCGGGCGAGGAGAGCTGCGTGAAGATTCGGATGGACAGCATTCGGTGTATCTTGAGGGCGGACTATCTTCATATCCTGAGGGCTGCCTATTTCATTCATCGGGAGTTTGAAGTCTTCATCCCGAGCCATGGTATTCGACCCACCACAACTCTTCCGCCGGGCTATTGTATCTTTCCTGAGGATGCTTTTGCTGCGGGACTGAGGCTTCCGTTGCATCCCTTTGTCAAGAGGGTGTTGAATTGGGCGAAGCTATGCCCGATGCAGTATGGCTCAAACTCTTGGAAGCATCTAATTTGTTTCATTTTGAAGTGCCAAGAGAAGGGTGTGACACCGAGGTTGACCTACTTCTGAGCCATCTTAGGGATCAGCTCGCTTGGCGACGCGGAGGGAATATTTTATTTCTCGCCCTGGCCGCACAAAAAGGTGATGCACGGCCATCTGGATTCCATCAAAGGGTGGAAAGAGAAATATTTCGTGGTCCGGAGCGAGAAGTCTTGGGGGATTCCGACCTCGTGGAATTTCTTCAAGCCGAACCACAAACCTCCGAAGCACAGTGACTTGACGGCAAAGGAGTGGAAGAAGGTTGAGAAGATCGTTAGGGGGCACATCATAGCGTGGCCTCAAGTGACGGAGCTACACCTCGCCCGGGCCGGACTGAGCCCAGCCGACCCTAGTATGTTTCGTTCTGAATTTTTGCATCTTTCTGCCTTCGTGTTAACGTTAGTTTCTCCTCTTTTATTTTTGCGGAGATGACTTCCAAGCAGGTGGATGACAGGCGTGCCTTGCTAGCAGTCGCCGAGAAGGCGAGAGCGGAGAAGAGGAAGAAGGCGGAGTAGGAGAAGCTAGCCGCCCAAGCTGGGGGTCCGGTAAGGGACCAGCCCCAGTAGCCGAGGGGCCTTCTCCCGCAAAGAAGGCCAAGAAGGGTCACTCCCAAATGCCGAAGAAGCCTCGGGATGCGGAGGGCAATTCGGGAAAGACTGTCGAAGCCCCAGGGAAGAGGCTTCCCCCACCTCGTCCCACTGCCGAGCAGATGGTGGGGCAACAGGGGTTGTGGCCCGTCGCCCCCGACTAGTTGATCGTACAGGGGGACTCTCTGCTCGAGGGTCCCGTGTCCGTCGAGTTCGTCACGAAAGCTGCCACCGAGAGGGATCGGATGGCGCTGGCATCGCAGATGGCTGACCAGGCCTTCATGCGCTGGTCTCAGGCATCGGTCTCGGTAAGTGCTTGAGACTTTGTATCTGTATATGGTTTGATCTTGGTGGACTTTTTCTGACCTTTTCTCCTTCTGATAGGAGATGCTCCACGGGCAGCACTTCCAAAAGTGCTTAGAGAGGGAGATCCTTGTGGAGAGGAGGAACGCGGAGAAGTATCGCTGCGAGTTGAACAAGGTGACTGACGATCTGAAGGAGGCTTAGAGCATGGTGGTCGTCCACGAGGCCCTGATGGCCTCGATCTTCGAGCATCACCAGAAGGACGTCGATCGCCTGAAGGAAAAGATCGAAGAGGAGGCGGAGAAGGGGCGGAAGGCCTTGGCGAGGATGGAGGCTGCATCGGCGGAGGTCCTGATCATGGCACAGGACGAGGCATACGACCAGGCCAAGGAGCACTTCCGGAGGATCTACCCGGACCAGAACGTGGATCATCTCCACTATGGTTGGCAGCCAGACCTTCTGCTGACCCCCGGTGGCGAGGATATGGAGGGGCAGCCATGCTGATGATGAGGTGCCACCCCCCCCCCCCCCCAAGCATAGATTAGGCTTTCTCTTTTTTTTGAATGTACATGCCTCGTACGGACTGGTCACTACAGTTTTGTATCCCTATTTTTGAAAGAAATGAAATATACTTTTTTGGCCAAGGCTTCGTAACTTGCACATTTTCTAGCTCTCTCTTGTGATGTTTGTTCTCGTCTTTTGATAGACGCACGAGGTCTTGGGCACCGACCCTGTTTCTGCCGAGGGATCCCTGGTCCGAGCAGGAAAGGAGGCAATGGAGGCAGCTCTGGCTCGCCAGCGAAAATAGGCTTGGGACCGAGCCACCGCAGTGAACTATTTCATGAACAAGTCTAGGGAGCTCGGTCTGGAGGTGGCTCATCTGAAACAAGCCATAGCCGACCGGGACTGGTGGGTGATCGAGATAGACTGGTCTATCTCGGACGCCTCGAGTGGGCGGTCGGCTTCAGAGTCTTTCCTTCGTGAGGCGGTCGTTAGGAAGGAGTTGGAGATCCGCAGGCTGAAGTTAGTGTTGGGCGTGGGTTTGATCGAGGAGGCGAGCAACTCGACCCCGGGGCGGTCTTCGACATTTTTATTAGAGGGCATCTAGCCAGAAGATGCGGGAAGCTCGGTGGCAGGGGTCTCTTCCCTGGTCGGCCCGGCAGAGCATGAAAGGAGCCCCGAAGGGAGCACCGAATTCGAATTTTAAGCCGGATGTAAGTGAGTTGTAAGCTGTGCATTGTCTTTGTACCGACGTTCATTGAGTTCTAAGCAATGAAAAATAATAAGAGCATTCGATTTCCTGAACCTTGAGTTTTATTGGGGGAGAACGATTGACGAGCTCGGCATGAAGGAGGTTGCCGCCGAGGTGACTCGGTGCAGCGGGTGCCTACGCAGTGGCGTTGATCCTTTCGATGGTCATTAATGGCGACGTTTCACCTCCCAATAAGAATTAATGGCGACGTTTCACCTTCCACCGTTTGGGATTCCCAGACGCAATAACTGCGTGTCTCAGGGGCTATATAACCCCTACACACCCTTTGCTAGTTGTCAAGGAATTGAGTGTCTGATCTCACTCAGCAAGGGTGCCTGCCGAAAGTGGGCGCCCCAAAATTAAAATTTCTCCGAGGGCTCCGGATTGGAGGTTCACCAATCACCCTCGAATACTTTAGAGTTTTGGTCTTGTGGGCCGTAAGACCCCGGGTTGTTCGTTGGTGAGTGATGGGCCGACCAATTGGTTCGGAGGGTAGGAGAGAGCCGAGGGTCGGTGGCTCCCCTGTCGTCCTCGAATAGTTCGGGGTTTTGGCTCGCGAAAGCTGCAAACCCTGAGTTGTTCGCGGGCGAGAGGAGGGTCAACCAATCGACCTGAGGCTCGGGGCGTCTGCCAAAGGCGGACGCTCTAAACCTTAATGAAAATTTTGCTGAAGTAGTCGTGGCTGAAGGTCGTCGCCGAGCGTAATGGTCGATGTGCTTTGAAGAAAGCATCGGCCTTGCTCGGGGTCGACGATGAGCCCCCACGCTTGTTCTCAGGAAGACGGTACGGGCGTGGCTGGCGGTTGCCACCGTGTGCATAGGTTGATCAGCTTGAAGAAGCCCCAACCTATGCCAAGGGCAGATGCCGAGCCCCCACACCGGGGAGAAAGCCAGTAATGGGCGTGGCTGAAGGTTGCCGCTAAGAATGATGGTCGAGGTGCTTTGAAGAAAGCCTCGGCCGTGTTCGGGGTCGACGTCGAGCCCCCACACTTGTTCTCAGGAAGACGGTACGGACATAGCTAGCGGTTACCGCCGTGCACATGGGTTGATCAGCTTGAAGAAGCCCCAACCTATGCCAGGGGCAGATACCGAGCCCCCATACCGAGAAGAAAGCCAGTAATGGGTGTGGCTGAAGGTCGCCGCCAAGCGTGATGGTCGAGGTGCTTTGAAGAAAGCCTCGGTCGTGCTTGGGGTCGACGTCGAGCCCCCACACTTGTTCTCAGGAAGACGGTACGGGCGTGGCTGGTGGTTGCCGCCGTGCGCGTGGGTTGATTGGCTTGAAGAAGCCCCAACCTATGCCAGGGGCAGATGCCGAGCCCCCACACCGGGGATAAAGCCAGTAATGGGTGTGGATAAAGGTTGTCGTCGAGTGTGATGGTCGAGGTGCTTTGAAAAAAGCCTCGACCGTGCTCGGGGTCGACGTCGAGCCCCCACACTTGTTCTCAGGAAGACGGTACGGGCGTGGCTGGCGGTTGCCACCATGCGCATGGGTTGACCAACTTGAAGAAGCCCCAACCTATGCCAGGGGCAGATGCTAAGCCCCCATACCGAGGAGAAAGCCTGTAATGGGTGTGGCTGAAGGTCGCCGCCGAGCGTGATGGTCGAGGTGCTTTGAAGAAAGCCTCCGCCGTGCTCGGGGTCGACGTCGAGCCCCCACACTTGTTCTCAGGAAGACGGTACGGGCATGGCTGGCGATTGCAGTCGTGCGCATGGGTTGACCAGCTTGAAGAAGCCCCAACCTATGCCAGGGGCAGATGCCGAGCCCCCATACCGGGGAGAAAGTTGTAAGCTTGTAAAAGAAGATTTTCTGGCTCGCAGTGCTATCCAAGCGCCGAGCCGTAAGCTTGTAAGAGAAGCTTTTCTGGCTCGCAATGCTATCCGAGCATCGAGCCGTAAACTTGTAAAATAAGCTTTTCTGGCTCGCGATGCTATCCGAGCGTCGAGCCGTAAGCTTGTAAGAGAAGCTTTTCTGGCTCGCGGTGCTATCCGAGCGCCGAGTCGTAAGCTTACAAGAGAAGCTTTTCTAGCTCGCAGTGCTATCCGAGCGCCGAGCCATAAGCTTGCAAGAGAAACTTTTCTGGCTCGCGGTGCAATCCGAGCACCAAGCCCGAAACATGTTTTTTAATGGGAATCAATACGAAGCCACAAACTTGTTTTAAGAAAGCTGGCATATTTACAATAAAATTGAACTTTACACAAAACGAGGCACGACGTGCCGATTATATTCTTCATAATTTACATGAGATGGAGGCTAGTCCTCTCCTCCTAGAAACTTGATGAGGTGCTCCGCATTCCAGGGCCTCTTGACGGCCTTGCCTTCTGAGTTGGTCAGGCGGTATGTTCCCAGACGCACAACCTCGGACACTTTGTAAGGGCCCTCCCAGTTTGGGGCCAATTTCCTTTTCTGGTCAGGACTGGACACAGCCAACTTCCTGAGGACGAGATCTCCGAGTTTGTTGTCGGTGGAACGCACCTTCTTGTTGTAGAACTTTTCGATCCTTTGTTGATAGATGCTCCTTCTGATTGCGGACTTCTCCCTAACCTCGTCTATAAGGTCTAGGTTGGCTCGCAGCTGAGCAAAGTTACTTGCTTCGTCGAAAGCCATGATCCGGGGCGAAGGGATCCCGATTTCTAGTGAAATGATGGCCTCTGCGCCGTATGTCAGATTGAATGGCGACTCCCCCGTGGGGATTCTCTTTGTCGTCCGGTGGGCCCAGAGAATGCTTGGCAGCTCATCGACCCATAACCCCTTGGCAGATTTATCAAGTCATTTCTTGAGACCGTCGAGGATTTGGCGGTTCGCGTTCTCGGCCTGACCGTTTGACTGAGGATGGCATATCAAGGAGAAGCGCTGCTGGATCTCGAGATCTTCGTAGAACTTTTGGAAATGCTTACCCGCAAATTGAGTCCCATTGTCCGTGATGAGAACATGTGGGATCCCGAACCGACAGACGATGTGTTTCCAGAAAAACTGTTGGGTCTGTTACTCGGTGATCGTTGCTAACGGCTCTGCCTCGATCCACTTCGTGAAGTAGTCGATCGCCACTATGAGAAACTTCCTTTGGCCCGTTGCCTTCGGAAATGGGCTTACCAGATCCATCCCCCACATTGCAAAGGGGGTCGGACTGGCCATGGAACGGAGATTTGCTTGCGGAGCCCTCTTCACGGGGGAGAACCGTTGACAGGGACCGCACTTTTTCACTAGGCAAGGGCATCTTGCAGCATAGTGGGCTAGTAGTACTCGTGATTCAAAGCCTTTCGTGCTAGCGAGCGGCTTCCCATATGGCATCTGCTGATCCCCTCGTGTAGCTCCTTAAGGGCGTACTGGGCTTCATCAGGTGTCAGGCAGCGGAGGTAGGGTCTGCCATTCGTTGTTATGTAGGACCTTTTGAAGCGGGTTGCGTCGATTATGGCGAACCTTTTTGAGCGAACCCTGACCCACCTTGCTTCGGCCCGGTCTTCGGGGAGCTCTCCCTTGATAAGAAATTTCTTGATAAGAGTGGTCTAGTCGTCAGGAGGAGCTCTGTCTTCAACGCACAGAGCCTCAGGGAAGTCTGTGCTCGGCTTCAGCAGGACTTCAATCAGGACGGTTCGGTCGAGGCCTTCAAAGGACGAGGAAGCTAACTTTGACAGGGCATCGGCCTGGGCGTTCTGCTCCCTGAGGATCCTTAAGACGGCCGACTCGTCGAAGGACGTTGATAGCCGATGGACTACGGCCAGGTATCTGATCATCCGATCGTTACGGGCCTCGTACTCCCCGGTAATCTGGTTGACCACAAGCTGAGATTCGCTAAAGGCCCTAATCTGTCTAGCGCCGTCCTGATGAGCCAGGATGAGCCCGGCGATCATGGCCTCGTACTCAGCCTTGTTGTTAGAGGCCGGAAAGTTGAGGTGGAGGCAGTATTGAAGGAGGAAGCCGTCTGGACCCCGCAGAATGATGCCCGCACCGCTCCCCACTTCGCAAAAGAAACCGTCGACGTAAACTTCCCACGTCTGGTCGGCTTTCTTGCTTTTTGGTTTCTCGGAGATGGTGCGTTCTTAGATGAACTCGGTGAAGGCCTGCTTTTTGATGGTCGTCCTCGGCTGATAGCCGATGTCATACTGACTGAGCTCGATCGACCACTTGACTAGTCCTCCCGAGTTCTCGGGCTTATAGAGCACGGCCTTCAGGGGTTGATCCGTGAGCACTGGGATGGAATGTGCTTGAAAATATGGACGGAACTTTTGTGCGGCCATGATCAAGGCGTATGCTACTTTCTCCATCCTGGAATATCTGGTCTCGGCATCGAGCAGGACCTTGTTTACATAGTACAGAGGCTTTTGGACTCCTTCCTCTTCTCGAACGAGGACGGCGCTGAGCACGTTCTCCGAAGCTGAAAGGTAGAGCCAGAGTGGCTCACCTGGTTCGGGCTTGCTGAGGAGTAGAGAATTGGCGAGGTACTCTTTTAATTGGGCGAAGGCCTCTTGTTGCTGAGTACCCCACTCGAACCTTCTTGTGCTGCGCAGTGCCTTAAAAAATGGAAGAGACTTTTCTCCAGACTTGGAAAGGAAACGGCCGATGGCCGCCAGTCTTCCCGTTAGCCTCTGGACTTCTTTGATGTTCCTGGGAAGGGCTATGTCTATTATGGCCTGGATTTTTTCGGGGTTCGCCTCGATACCGCGTTGGCTAACAATGAACCCGAGGAACTTTTCCGAGGAGACGCCGAATGCACACTTCACCGGATTGAGCCTCATGTTGTGGGTCCGAAGGACCCCAAAGGCCTCTTCCAGGTCGGCGACGTGATCCCTCCCCTGCTTGCTTTTAACGAGCATGTCGTCAACATACACTTCCATATTACGCCCAATTTGATTCTTGAAGACTCGGTTAACAAGTCTCTGATAAGTAGCACCGACGTTCTTCAGCCCGAAGGACATGACCCGATAACAATAAAGCCCTTTGTCCGTAACAAAAGACATCTTGGCTATATCTGGAGGGAATATTCGGATCTGGTTATAGCCTGAGAAGGCATCCATGAAGGATAGGAGCTCGTGACCCGATGTGGCGTCGATAAGAGCGTCGATGCTGGGGAGAGGGAATGGATCCTTGGGGCACGCCTAGTTGAGATCGATGAAATCTATGCAGATCCTCCAGCTCCCGCTCGCCTTCTTGACCATGACTACGTTCGTTAGCCACTCAGGATAGCTGACTTCTTGTATGAAGCGCGCAGACAGGAGCTTGTCCACTTCCGCATTCACCGCCTGTTGTCACTCCGGTGCGAACTTACGTCGCTTTTGGACAACCGGCTTCGACTCGGGGATCACGCTGAGTTTGTGCATGATGAGATCCTCAGAGATACCGGGCATGTTAGAAGGCTTCCATGCGAAGAGGTCGACATTGCGGCAAATACAGACGATCAGGGCGGCCTTGAGGTTGGGAGCGAGGGAGCAGCTCACTTGGAAGCATTTTGACGCATCCTCGGTTTCGAACAAGACATCTTCTAGCTCGTCTGCCGGTTCTGGTTCTGGCTGGGTTCTCTCAGACTGCAGTTCGATGGCAACGAGGGGAAATACCCCACCCCCGATCGCCGTCATGTAGCACGATCGTGCTACTTCTTGGTTTCCTCGAACAATTCCGACACCAGTATTGGTAGGGAACTTCATCTTCTGGTGGTAGGCCGAGGAAATAGCCTGGAGAGCGCAGAGCCCTGGACAGCCGAGTATGGCATTGTAAGCCGCCTTGATGTTGACAACCATGAAGTCCATTGACTCGGTCCTTCGGTGTAGGGTCGTACCAGCTGTGACGTCTAAAGTGACGATCCCCTCTATTGGCACCGGGATACCGGAGAATCCATGTAAAGTGTATCCGGCTGGTTTTAGCTTATCTCGGGAGAGCTTCAAGTTCTCGAAGGCTTCTAGGAAGAGGATGTTCACCGAACTTCCGTTGTCAACAAGGATGCGCCAGACCTCGAAGTTCGCCATGCTGAGGCTAACAACGAGTGCATCGCAATGCGAGAGCCGAACTCCTTCCAGGTCTTCCCCCGAGAAGGAGACAGGGAGTTGTTGGACCTGGGGGGAGAGAGGGCCCTGGACGGCATTGACATCCCAGACGAACGCCTTGCAGGAAGTGTTGAAATCCCCCTATTGGCCCTCCGTTGACGCAATGTAAGATGGCCTGACCCTCGGGTTCTTCAGGCTCCTTGTCCCGTTCGGGGCGCTGTCTGGGCATTCAAGGAGGAGGGGAAGCCCCCCTATTCCTCGTATCCCTTCGGGCCCGAGCGTCTTCCCATTTGAACTCCCAGAGGTACACTCGCTGGATGAAGGCCTCGATCTCGTCCTTCAGGGCACGGCAATGATCCGTGTCGTGCTTGTTGTCCCGGTGGAAGCGGCAGTAAAATCGCTGATCCCTCTTCTTGTTGTTGTTACTGTTCGGCCGAGGGGAGAATTGCACGAGGTCACTGTCTTCGATCGCTAAGAGAATTTTCGACACGTTCTGCATCAGCGGAGTATATCTCTCGGAGCGAGGGACCGGGGGGACCCTTTTGATGGCGCCCCCGTCTCTTGGAACTTTCTTTGCTGGGTCGACCTCGTCGGCCTTGCGCTTTCCCTTTCCGGGGATTTCTTTCGAGTCCTCTGGATTCAGGGCCTCCTCAGCTCGGATGTACTTTTCGACCCTATTAAGGATGTCAGGAAAATCTATCGGGGGCCTCTTCGCCAGGGAGGCCTTCAGTTGTCCGTGACGGACGTTGTGTCGGATGCTGCCAAGGCGACCCCTGGGTCGAGGGAGGAGACCGATCTCGCCTCAGCGGTGAATCTTCGGACGAACACCCGGAGCGACTCTCCTTCCTTCTGCCGGAGGCCAAGTAGGGACGCACTTGTCTTTTCGGCCTTTTGGCTCGTCACAAAGTGGGAGAGAAAGTTGCCCTCCAATTGGTCAAAGGAATGGATGGAGACGGGGGTGAGCTTCGAGAACCATTCCCGAGCCGGAGCCGGACCCCGGAGGGTGGCAGGGAAGGCGCGGCACAGGAGGAAATCCGATGCGCTGTGAATCATCATGAGGGTTTTGAAGCCCTCCATGTGATCAGCAGGATCGCCTTCCCTGTCATAAGTCTCGAATTGAGGTGGGCAGAAGTTCCGGAGTATTTCTGCTCGCAAAATGGCTGTGGAAAAAGGAGGTCGGATAGGCCTGTATCCCTGGGCCGGTCTCGGCCCGCCATCCCCGAAGTGATTGAGACGGTCCTCCATTTCTTGGAGTTGCTTCAAGATGTCGTCGTCATACTCCAGCTGGACTGTCGGGACACGAGACACGCTGGCCTCGGCATCTGATCAGGAGTGAGAGCGGCGGACGTCTTCATCAACGGGGGTTCCCCGGATGGCCTCCATGATTTCTTTCCGGAAGTCTTGAAACTTTGGTGGGTGACTGGGGCTCGCTCGGTTCGGTTTTGCTGAGCCAGTGGGCGCCGGCCGATGTGGCTGAGTGCCGGCCCCTGGCCTTGGGACGGAGGTTTGGGCTGGTTCGGGGCCGAGTTGGAAGCGGCCCCTCCCCTACTTTGGCTTTCCTATCGATTCTGGATTACCCCCCGTAGGTCGGACTGAACTGGTCGGGAGGCCCCTGGTTGGTGTCCGTGACTGACTCCAGGGTTGTTGGATCCGTGAGCGTCGGCGTCGGCACCCTGGGGGACGCGTCCTGCCGACGCACGGAGGTAACGGTTTTCTTGGCCTTGGGCGCCATGCGAGGTCGGGCAGAAGGGGTACCGTTGATGGCTGGACTCGGGTCGGCGTACGCACTAGGCGTTTCCCACAAACGGTGCCAACCTGATGCGATTTGTTTTTGGGAGGCGTGTGGATGCACCAGGTGTAAGTTCTTACTCGATTTGTATTGGTGGAGGAAGCTCCGGTGCGGACGACCCTTAGCCGGGCGAATTGTATGGAAGTAGGCGGGGTGAAGTGGAGGTTGGATGCTTGGCTCGGATCGGGAGGCTCATATCCGAGGTCTCGTGTACCTGCAGACGGTCTAGGAACACCAGGGTTGGTCCCGGTGGCAGACCATCCGACGATCTAGTCAGCTACTGAGAGAGAGTAATAGTAACTAGGGTTTGAGAGGAAAAAGTTTGATTACCTGAGAAAGGGGGAGAGGGTCTGATATTTATAGGAGAAGTCAACTGGGTCTGAACCCGTTTGGGGCCGGGTTTGGATCCGATTGCCCGTGGGCCTGAAGCGGTGGAAACCCGAGCGGTATAGGGCTGACGTGGTAGAGACCTGGGCGGTTTCCAGGCTGACGTGGCAGAGGCCCGGGCGATTTTCTGATGCTGACATGGCGGATCCAGATGATCCGGCGATGCACGTTTTCTGAGGAAATCCTGTGGTCCAGAAGGAGCCACGTCATCCGACCCATATCAATAACTAATAAATTTTTTTTTTATTAAGATGTGCATCGAATCAAAATGTGTAAATTTCTAGTGATCAATAATGGCATGCAACCGAATCTTACCGAAATTTAGTTAAGAACAAGGAGACGTGGTGGCTCTACAATGACACCTACAGCCAACCAGAGAGAATTATGGCAAAAAGCCCTTCCAAATTTAACCTTTTATTGAAAGAAGTTACTTTAAATCTCATTGGGGACCTTAATAACTAAGAGCTAATTAATAACATGCTATAAGTTTTTGGTCAATTAATTAACACAAGTAATTTACGGGCATGTATATATATATATATTAAAGTAAAATTTTTGACGTAGTTTGGTTTTTGAATTTTAGACCTGGTTTTTGAATTTTAGACCTCTTCTATATTAGTTATACACGAATAATACACGTATTAATATTTTTTTTAAAAAATAAACACTCTAACGCAGTGAGGACTCAAATCTGAAACCGCCTTCATATTATTTATATACGTGCGTCACATGCGTTGATAGATTTACAATGAAATTAAGGCCTTCTCTCATTATAACATTAGAGATTATTTTCTATCTTGGTAGAAGATAATCGACTCATCGTTTAAATAAATTAAATATTGACATATATAAGAGAAATGATAGGTACATTTCTTGATATAGTTCAGTGTGAATCGACCACAAATAGTGTTAGGATTGTGACATCAAATACACGTAGGCACTGAGTACTTGAAGTTGGAGAAGAAGAGGAGAAAACGAAGGCAGCAAAAGACAGTAGTAGCGAGTAGAAGATGTGCAGTCTGGAGAGTTGTGGTCGATCGACCAGGGGTGCGGTCGACCGACCTTGACTGTAGGAGTTTTTTCGAGTGTACAGGATCCAACAGAGAGCGGGATAGTCGACCGGTCTAGAGTTCAGGAGTTGGCTTTACACGTTGCGGTCGTCCGACCTCGGCGCTATGTTATTTGGACTGACGGGATTCAGGCCCAATAAGCTGGAATTGTGTTTATCTTTTAAGTTTACTGGGAGGCTATATATATGGCTATAAACTCTAGGGTTTAGTGCAACTCATATCAAGGGTGAGTCATTATCAGTGTTCAACTTCAGGAGGGGATTGTGCCGAGTGTTTCAAAGGTGAGAGAGAGAGAGATTGAGAGTTGTAATCTTTTTTGTAATCTTTGTATTTTTTGGAGAAAAAGAAGTATTGATTATCTCTGCATATTGATTGTATTCTTATGAGATCTTGCATATATTGTGGTGGTTTAGTCTTACTTCATTTAAGTCTTAGTAGTTTCTATTGTTTGTGGTATACTTTCGCTATTAGCACTACGAGTTGTGGTAGATTCTTCAACAAATAGTTGGTGCTAGTCCCTCATGCGCGAAAAAATAATATAATTAAACAAACAGAGGATTAATCAATGAGGAATCAACGAGGAAACTAAATCAAAGGAGGTACGTGACTTTTGAGTTTCAAGATTGCAAGTTGTATTAGGAAAAGTAATTAAAAGCTCAAATGTTGTTATTGAGTGATGATGCAAACAACAAGGATATGATGCATGGTTTCTGTAAAGCAATCACGAAATCTGAGTACATATTCATATCATCATAGCATTAATTAATATATTAGATTTGTCCGTGGCCACATGCCTACGGCACGTCTTCAGAACGATACAGTATATAAAAATTTTTGTAAACAATAAATCAACAATTATGTAGTTGAAGTTTGAACAGTATGACAATAATTAGTTGTAAATAAAAGTCCATATTTTCATTAATATATGGTGAAAGATAATTATAAATTGGGATATAAATGTTCATGTTTCCATATATATATATACTAGGTTTGCCCGTTGACACGTGCCTACGGCACGTCTTCGGAACGGTGCACCTCGTTTGATCATATAAAATAGTTTTGAAGGTCCAGCAAATTAATTGAAGTAGCAAACATATTATATGAGAAACTTTTGGGGATCTAGCAAAAAACATATTATATGATTTATTTTATTTTTTTTGATTTTTTTGGATTATTTTTAAAGTTTTTAAAATTTTAATTTTTTTAGTTTTTAGTTTTTAATTTTTA
>CM030363.1:51627404-51644904 GCA_017893485.1 Hemerocallis citrina
TTACAAAAATATTTCGGAAATTACAAAAAAATTACAAAAAATTACAAAAACAATTCAGAAATTGCAAAAAAAATTAAAAATTGCAAAAACATTTTCAAAAATTGCAAAAAAAATTGAAAATTACAAAAACCTTCGGACGGCACATGAAGTGCCGTCCGAGAAATTTGGACCTGCGATTTGGGGTTTTTTAATTGAAAAAAAAAAAAAAAAAATTCAAGGGACGGCACTTCATTTGTCGTCTAAAGGATTGGGGGGTTTTTTAATTGAAAAAAAAAAAATCAACTTATATTCGTATATTACATTATTACTTTGTTCAAATTGGATTCCAATTTAACATTAACTTTTTCAGGCAGAATGGAGCTTCACGGATACTTGAAAAACTTTCCCAATCTCAACTGCGGGTGAGCAACTTCTTTAATTTTTTTTCATAAAAAAGATATATATTCTAAATTAAGTTCTTAAATTTGCTAACCATCCATTATTTATTTGAAATACAAATATTATTTGTAATCTTCATCAATAAACAATCTACCTTATCATATTCATGTTTGATCTCCCTTTACCTTGCCATAACTGGGCCGAAAGGGCCAACTCAAGTCCAAGTCGAAAACTCTGGTCATATTCGTTGGTGATTATGCAACTCGTTCAATGACAAGAGAAGTCTTGGATCAATCTCCTCAAAAGACAGTAGTGCTCCATATTCTTAAGAACTGTGCTCATTGTACGAATTTCTAGTTTTCGATAAGTTTTTATAGGGGTACACTATTTTTATCGTCCGTTTCAATTGACGATGTATAATGCTTCGTTTCTGACATTTTTTTATTATTATTATTTTTATAATAAACGACGTCCTATTGTTTATCGTCCGTTTCAAAAAAAACTTAAGCGACTGGATATTTTCCTTCGTCAATTTTCAGGGACGAACGAAAATTGACCGTTAGCTATATTTTGCATTTTGCCAAATTATCTGTTATATTTGGCAATGTACTATTCTTGTATATCCAAAATTTGGGTATTTGGACGACTGCAGCTCACTTTTTCTAAATTTTTCCAAATTTTGGGTATTTAGCCCACGACTACAGATGCTCTAAGAGCATCCACTGTATTGGCTTCTATAATATAGTATTTAGCAATAGGAATATAAAAATGAAAGAGTTGCGCTACTATCGTTAATGTCAAAATTTGGATTAAAAAAATAAAAATATATACAGACGGAAGAACTTCCTCCGTCTAATAAAAAAATTAAATTTTTAATACCTAAAATTCGATATACGAAAGATCATGTTTCATTTGACAATAATAATAATAATAATAATAATAATATTTTGTTAGAGCTAGACGGAAGAAGAGGTCGGGATTAATTTTAAAAAAAAAAAAAACCCCGGGCACATGACGATCTTCCGCCTGGGGATCTTTTTTTTACCTAAAAAAATATACCTAGCAGGAATATCATCTTCCATTTATTTTTATTTATTTATTTATTTATTTTTGGCTCTATTATAAGAAAATGACGAAAAGTGAAGGGAAAAAAAATATTCTCCCTCTTTCCCATTTAAAAAAATTACCAATCTTCAGTCTCTTTCAATATTTTATCTTAAAAAAAACTTAAGAGTAAAAAAATAAAAAAATAAATTGGTCTTTCTAATTTTGACCATTCAACTCTTCAGACGGAAGACCATCTTTCGTCTATCTTAATTTTATATTGAAAATAATTGAAAATATTTTAGAATTCTTCCGTCTTCTATATTTTGTATTTGCTATTTCGCTCTGCTATATATAGCATTCGACTGTTCACAATTTGGTCAAAAAATAAATTTTTGGCTACCGATTGTGGAAACTTTTTGTTAAAATTTCTATATTTTAGATTTTTAGCCGACCGATGGAGGATGCTCTAAAATAATTTGGACAGAAATGGTTGATCATAACAATTTTTATGACATAAACGCTGACGAGTAAATTTGACATCACCATCATCCCACAATATCAAGATAACATAATTTATCCCGTTCCACTAGATTAGTCTCTTAAATATGTTTAATCTGGTTGTCCTTATCGAATGGACCCCAGGTTTTAGGGAAGAGAAAAGAGGTATGCTCACCACCCTGTATGATTAAGGCATGGTCTTCCGGTTCAAAATGATCGTCAAAAATTTACTGAGGACAGAAAACCTCACACATGTATGAACTGATTTCTCAAATTGAGCAGCACTATACAGATAGTAGAATATAATGGATGATCGATATCGTTGCATTCATTTAGGGTCTGTTTGGTTCAAAAGTAGGGCTGTTCATACTTTGGTTAAAACCGATTACCGAATCGAACCGAACCGAAATTTACCAACTTGGTTCGGTTTTTCGGTTTTCGATTCGGTTTTGATCCAAACCGAAGTTTTTTTAGAGAGTTCGGTTCGGTTTTTGGTTGACTTCTAAATAAACCGAACCGAACAAAAAACCGAACTTTTTTTGGACCAAAATAAATTATACCCTTAGGATCCAACTCAAACTAAGCTGCTATGCAAGTGCACTTCAAAAGCTTCATCTCAAATCATAAAATTAGAAAAGTAAAGCAAAATAATCAACACTGAAGACTTCACTCTCTTCCCATTCCCGCAAATTACAAAGTGCTTTCAGCTACGCTCCAGCCCGATGCTTTCCTAAGTCAAATTTCTCCCAGCTTCTGTTTGATAAGAGATGCATCAATCAATTTCTCAGATTCTGACAATATATTTGACAATAAAGCATAGTATCCAGAGTGAAAGGGGTCCAAGTCAAACAACTTGTGTGCTGTAGCTAAACCTATGTCTAAATTACCTTGAACTCGGCAAGCTCCCAAAAGAGAACCCCATGCACAAATGCCAGGATCGATTGGCATTTTCACTAAATACTTGTAGGCCTCTTTAACAAGTCCATTGTGACCAAGTAGGTCAATATAGCTTGCTAAATGCTCTTTTGTCGGGGAGAGAGAATAATCCTTGGCCATCATGTAAAAATATTGTTGACCCTTGCCCAAATCTCCAGCATGGCTACAGGCTGACATAAGAATGAGAAAAGTAACCACAGTTGGTTCCAAACCAGGCTGCCGCAGTTGGGAAAAGAGAATATTAGCTTCCTCTAAATTCCCATGGATTCCGTACCCTTGGATCATAGAGTTCCAGGATACTATATAGTTTTTGAATTCATTTCATCAAATATCTGACGAGCCAAATTCAGTTCACCGCATTTTGAATACAAGTCAATCAGTGAAGTTGCTAAACAAACGTCCGATATAAACCCAGATTTAAATATAACTGTGGATCCACTTAATGCAAATTAGTGAGCCTAGATATGAAACCCCCTTCAGAAGGGAATGCAGTGTAATTGAATCTGGTGCTACGTAGTTAAGCTTCATTAGATAAAAAACTGACATAGCCTTGTCCACTAGACATTGAGAACAGTACTCTGCAATCATAGTATTCCAGGTAACTGATGTAAGTTTGCTCGCTGTATCAAATACTACACTTGCTTTGTCAAAATCACAAAATTTTGAATGCATAGAAATTATAGAATTAGCAACATACTCATTATCCAGTGAACCATTCTGAAGAGCATAATCATGAAGGCAGTTTCTGGCTCTGTCGTATCCACCTTGTGCAATTGCTTCTATAGCTCCGGCCATTGATGTGGCATCAGGTTCTAAGCCATTGTACTAAAAATTTCGGTTAGTTCGGTTATTAATCGAACCGAACCGATAAAATTCGGTTCGGTTCAAACCAAATTTTATCAGATTTGGTTCGGATTTCGGTTTCAAATATACCAAACAGAAAATTTCGATTCGGTTCGGTTATTTTCGGTTCGGTTCGGTTTCGCACCGATGAACAGCCCTAGTTCAAAGGAGGGAAGGGGAGGGGAGGGGGAAGGGAGGGATTTTAATGGAGGGGAGGGAAGGGGAGGGAAAAGGAGGGGAGAGATTTAATGAAAACTCTGTTTGGTTCAAAGGAGGGGAGGGGAGGGAAAATAATTATATTTTTGCTTGGTTCACAAGGGGAGGGAATGGATTTTATAATAAAATTACTTTTATACCCTTTTGCATACAATAAGAAATTCATATAGCGATATAAAGTAGAAATTCATACAGCAAAGACATGTATATTTAATAGTAAAAGCTTCAATTTCCACAAACAGTTAGGTGTGCTGTCAAGTTAATTAAAAGTTTGTGTATGATAGTGTTGTCTTTGTATACAAATTTTTTTTGACTTTGGTATCAGAAACAAACCTTGGAACCTTTATTAATTTTTTTTTGACATTTTATTTATAGATTTTTGTTTACCGGAGTTATGCAGTATTTCATATGTTTCCCTAATGTAAGTAATGTTGATTACGGTCAATGTAGGTAGAATGTCGAGAAAAAGAAAAGAGGGAAATTAATCAAGTGAGACAACCATGTAATTCTCCGAAAAGGATAAGTTAAAACCTGTTGTAGATTAGTGATATTGACTCATGTATCCTTCCAACTCTTCATAGTTTAACAATCCTGCAGCAACAAGATCATTTATGTTGGCAACAACAGGAGACTTCGAGAAAGAACTCTTGAATTATCAGCTCTGTTCGATGAAGAGTGAAACATACAGAGAGGTTTTTTATTATTTAGGATTTAGATTTAAAGGGCAATTTAGTCCAGCCACTTTAAAAAATTAGCCCTACTTTCTCTTCCCTCCAAATTCCCCATTTTTTGGAGGGGAGCCAAAATTGGCTCAGGAGGGATGTTGCACCCCCCCATTTCCCTCCCCTCCCCTCCTAAAAAATGAACCAAACAAGAAAAGTATTAAAAAACCCATTCCCTTCCCTCCCCTCCCCTCCATTCCCCTCCAACCAAACAGTGCCTAGCAGTCTCCACAATGAGATGAATGGGTTAAAAGCATTTATAAGAGTTTAATTTTTGTGCACATGTCTCCATAACATAAAAACTATGATTAACAGTACAGATGTTCTATAAAGAATCTCATACTGTGTAAAAGTAGTCTACGTGATGAAAATTTATCACATATGTAAGGGGTTCCCTTTCTTCAATTTCAAAGCTTACGTATCTATATAATAAATTACAAAGAAAGCCATCAAGTGGTTCTCATTTAATCTCCCCTAAAACCAATGGCCTAGATTGATTCTTCCAAAGCATATTTTTCCGTCCAAAATTTCAAACCCCAAAATTAAATTTTTCCCTCCAAAACTAAAAAAACTCATTACTTTATCACTATCTCTCTCTTCTCTCATCACTTTTTCATATTTTTCTCTTTCTCTCTCTCCTTCTTTCTCTCTCATTCTTTCTTTATTTATTAAGATTTTAGGTTGTAAAATTTTCAGAATTTTTATGTTTTTTTATTGCACATATTATATTGAGAATAGTAAATATCTCTTCAACAGTTAAATTTCATCATTTTCCATCCTTAAAGTTCTAAGAAGTTGGATTTTACACCCTCATTTATAATTATTTTTCAACATATACTAATATAAACATGGACTTTTATTTACAACTAATTATTGTTATATTATTCAAACTTGAACTTGAACTACATAATTATTGTTTTACTGTTTACAGAGCTTTTCGTGTGTTGTATCGTTTCAAAGACGTGCCGTAGGCACGTGTCCACGGGCAAATCTAGTCTATATAATAAATTACAAAGAAAGCTATCAAGTGGCTCACAATCAATCCCCCTTAAAATTAAAGGTCTAGATCAAACCTCACAAAATATATTTTTCCTCCAAAATTTCAAATCCCAAAACCAAATTTTTCCTCCCAAAACTAAAAAACTTATTACTTTATTACTCTCTCTCTCTTCTCTCTTCACTTTTTCATATTTCTCTCTTTCTCTCTCTCCCTATCTCTCTCTCCCATTCTTTCTATATTTGCTTAGAAATTTTAGATTTTCAGAATTTTAATATTTTTTTTTGCACATGTTATATTGAAAATAGTAAAATATCTCTTCAACTCCACACTTAAAGTTTTAAGAAGTTAGATTTTATACCCCCATTTATAATTATTTTTCAACATATACTAATGGAAACATAGACTTTTATTTACAACTAATTATTTTCATACTATTCAAACTTGAGCTACATAATTGTTGTTTTACTGTTTACAGGTTTTTCGTGTTTTTTATCGTTTCGAAGACGTGCCGTAGACACGTGCCCACGGGCAAATCTAGTCTATATAATAAAATACAAAGAAAGCTATCAAGTAGCTCTCCTTCAATCCCCCCAAAAATTAAAGGCCCAGATCTATCCTCACAAAACATATTTTCTCCCCAAAATTTTCCCTCCAAAACTCAAATTCAAATCCCCCACCCAACAACTCCTATATTTATTTAATTATTTTTTTTTCTCTCTCTCTCCCTCTTCTATTCAAAAAATTGAGAAAACAAAAATTTTAAAAATTTTTAAAAAATAAAAAATTTACAAACAAAAAAATTTAAAATTTTAAAAACTTAAAAAATAGTTCAAAAAATCAAAAAAAAAATCATATAATATATTTTTTGCTGGACCCCCAAAAGTTTCTCATATAATATGTTTGCTACTTCAATTAATTTTCTCGACCTCTAAAACTATTTTATATGATCAAATAAGGTGCACCGTTCCGAAGACGTGTCGTAGGCACGTGTCAACGGGGAAACCTACTCTATATAATAAATTACAAAGAAAGCTATCAAGTGGCTCACAATCAATCCCCCCCAAAATCAAAGGCCCATATCAAACCTCACAAATCACATTTTTCCTCCAAAATTTCAAACCCCAAAACCAAATTTTTCCTCCTAAAAAACTCGTTACTTTATTACTATCTCCCTCCTCTTTTTACTTTTTCATATTTCTCTTTCTCTCTCTCTCTCTCTATCTCTCTCTCCTATTCTTTCTTTATTTACCTAGAAATTTTGATTTTAAGATTTCGGTTTTGTAAAATTTCAGAATTTTTAATAGCAAATATCTCTTCAACAATTAAATTTCATTATTTTCCACACTTAAAGTTCTAAGAAGTTAGATTTTATACCCCCATTTATAATTATTTTTCAATATAGACTTTTATTTATAACTAATTATTGTCATACTATTCAAACTTGAGCTACATAATATTATTGTTTTACTGTTTATATGGCTTTTCGTGTTTTGTATCGTTCCAAAGACGTGCCGTAGGCACATGCCCATGGGCAAATCTAGTCTATATAATAAATTACAACGAAAGCTATCAAGTGGCTCTCATTCAATCTCCCCTAAAATTAATGGCCTAGATTGGTTCTCACAAAACATATTTTTCCGTTCAAAATTTCAAACCCCAAAATTAAAATTTCCCCCCAAAACTAAAAAACTAATTACTTTATTACTATCTCTCTCCTCTCTCTTCACTTTTTCATATTTCTCTCTTTCTCTCTCTCCCTCTCTCTCCCATTCTTTCTTTATTTACTTAGAAATTTAAATTTTAAGATTTCAGGTTTGTAAAATTTTCAGAATTTTTATGCTTTTTTTTTACTGGCAAAAGGTAAGAATAACCTACCTCACAAAACAGTATATTAGATTGTAAATAGAACCAAGAGTTTACAAAATGAAGTTGGTCGGATGGCAACAAAAGAATGTTATGTGTACAACTAGAATCAGGATGGCATAGGACTGGGACGTAGAGAGGGCAGCGGACGTCTGTCTTGCACCTCAACTAGCCCAATTCTATGATCCTATCTCCTAGTTGTATATCACAATAATCACAACCAAAATAGCCAGACCAACAATAACAAAATCAGAGTATCAGATCAAAACAAAGGCAAACATAGCCTCAAAAAACATCCATCATAATTTACAATAACAGAGCGAAGAGTCATGCTCGGGAATCACCATCACTGGGCTGGGAGTAAGCTGCTGCTGGCCTCATCAGATCACTATCTCCTCTGGCTTGGAGTTCCTGCATGATCTTGGTCTTCCTCTTTGAATCCCCACTTGCATCTAGCCAATGAAATAGCCAAAATTTAGTGTTAGCAATGAGCTTCTCTACTATAATAGATGTGTTATGAAAAATAGATTCATTGCGAGCCTTCCAAATACTCCAACAAGAAGCAATAGTAATCAAATGCCATGAAAAGGTGAACTTGTGCTTATGGTGATCAAAGCACCATTGTGAGAAGCAATCAGTGACAGAAGTGGGGAGGAGTAGGATGTCAAAATGTTGCATGAAGTAGTATCATGTTTGGGTAGCCATAGGGCATTCAAAGAAAATATGGTAGGTGGTTTCCATCGGACATGCGCAAGATGTGCATGTCGGATCACCAGTCTAACCCTTGGAAATAAGACGAGCTTTGGAGTTGAGTGCCTTCAAACTCAACAGCCAAATAAAGATTTTGCACTTTAGTAGCGCCATGTTTTCCCAACACGCTTTGTAGAAGGGAGTAATCAGCCCAGAGATGCTGAAAAACTGGTAAGCAGACTGGACAGAGAGGGCTCCAGTTGCTGAGTGTCGCCAGTAGATGGTGTCAGTACCAGAACTAGGCTGAGTGTCTTGGAGAAGCTGAAGGAGACATCTTTTATCTTGGATGATATTAGTAGAGGTGGAAGAGTGCAAGCCCAGTTTCCAATTCCATCGTCCTTGCTGCATGAAGCCTTGGGTAATCAGGTTTGCATTCGTATTCCAAGCTGCATCAAACAGGGTAGGGAATAAGGTGGCTATATCGTTGCCTTCTATCCATTTTGAGGTCCAAAACTTGATAAGCTGGCCATTACCAAGTTTCCAGGAGATGCTAAGATCGAACTGGTCCTTGAGCTTGAAGATACTCTTCCAAAAATCAGAGGCTTTGGCTGTACAGGTGAAAGAATTAGTTGCTGGTCGAAAGTAGAGAGATTTGATGACTTGAGTGCTAAGTGATCGCTCAGAATAAAATTTCCACCACCACTTCATGAGGAGGGTGTTGTTAAACTGATTCAGGTTAAGAATCCCTAATCCGCCCTATCTTTTGGGCTGACACATGCGCTTCCAATTAGCACAACAAGTGCCGGAAGACTTTGAGTCTCCTCCAACCCAAAAAAATTTGCTCCTAATCTGATCGATCCTAGCAATGACCCATTGAGGAAGTTTGAAGAAGGAGGCGAAGTATGTAGGAAGCGCACTAAGAATCGAGTTAATGAGGATAAGTCTCCCTCCCCTGGATAGGAGTCGTCCCTTCCATGTTGATAGTCGTCTCTCTATCTTAAGGATCAGGGATTGCCAATCATGTCTCTTATGTTTACCTTTGGATAGTGGCATGCCTAGATACTTAGTAGGGAGGGTATCTTGCCTGCATCCAAGAATCTGAGCGAAAGCTTGCAGTTTCGCTTTGGAGTGACCGAAGTAGACTAAAGGTTGATTTAGAGAGATTAATGTGAAGGCCAGAGACGTTAGCAAAGATATGGAAAAGTAGTTTAAGATGGAGGACCTCCTGTTCATCTCCTTTGCAAAATAGAAGTGTGTCGTCAGCAAATTAGAGGATAGATAACTCTGCTAGTGAACCCCTGAGATTGAGATTGGAAAAAGTGCCATATTCTCTACCCAGTCTCAACATTTGAGCGAGAACATCAACTCCCAAAATAAAGAGCGTAGGGGAGAGGGGGTCCCCTTGCTTCAAACCCCTCTTGGAACGAATAGTCTTTCCCGCCACACCGTTAAGGAGAACGGATGACTTGGTAGAATAGAGGATGCCTTTAATCCAGCAACACCATATAGGACCAAAGCCTCTAGCAACAAGCATTTCCTCAATAAAATTCCAACTCAGGGTATCAAAAGCCTTTCGAAAGTCGATCTTGAGCATGATAGTGTCAGATTTTTTTGAGCAACAAAAGTTGATAGCTTCATGTGCTGTGAGGAAGCAGTCTACCGTAGACTTCCCTTTGAGAAAAGCGCTTTGAGACGAAGATACAAGAGTGTGAAGGATAGGGCTGATACGATTTGCCAGGATTTTAGTGAAGATTTTAACTGAGCAGTTAAGCAAGCTTATGGGGCAAAATTCGGAGACAGTACCAGCGCCTTCACACTTAGGAATGAGAACTATATTAGAATAGTTAATCATGTTGATGTCCGCGCGCCCTTCCTGTATATCAAGGAGCATGCGACATAAGTCGTCTTGGATAACCTCCCAATGTTGCTGATAGAAGTGCATTGAAAAACTATCGGGACCAGGGGCCTTGTCTCCATTCATACAGAAGACGGCTTTGTGAGTCTCCTCCTTAGTGAAAGGCGCATCAAGCTCGGAGAGACTAGGGGCAGGGGAGGGGTATAAGGCAGTCCAGTCCACTTTGAAATCAGGTCGGGAGGCAGAGCCACATATTTCACTGAAATGTTTCTCAAAACATGAATGAATGGAGGATTGGTCTGTGATAATATTGCCATTGTGGACAACAGAGTAAATAAAGTTTCTCCGTCTTTTGCCATTTGCAATAGCATGAAAAAACTTAGTGTTAGCGTCCCCTTCTTTGATCCATGACACTCTAGCGCGTTGCCTCCAATAGGTTGCCTCAGCCTTAATCAGAGAATGATACTCCCTGTGTGCTGTAGAGAGTTCAGCAGCTTGTAAATCATCGAGGTGTTGAGTATCAGCTAAGATATCCAAACTGTGGATACGATCTAGAAGATTCTTCTTGCGAATAGGGATGTGGCCAAATACTTCATTGCGCCAACGTTTGATCCTCCTCTTAAGCAGAGTAAGTTTGGAAGCGAAGATGTCAACTGAAGAGCCAGAGCAAGTGAATGAAGACCACCAAGATGTGATATTCGACAAGAATTTGGGTGTGTAGTCCATACCTTCTCGAATTTGAAGTAGTGGGTTCTGGGGGCAATTGCTTGAGAATCAAGTATGAGGGGGCAATGGTCTGAGGTAATGCGGGGGAGGGAAAGTTGTAAACAGTTAGGGAACAATTGGTCGAAATGGCTGGAAATAAGAAAGCGATCCAGTCGAGCAAGTGCTGGCATGGCTCTTAGATTAGACCAAGTGAACTTCCTGCCAGCAAGGGGGAGATCAATCAGTTGAAGATATTGGATCCAGCTCCTGAAATCTTTCATATCTCTGGTCGAACTAGAACCTCCGTTCCTTTCAGAGTTTGACATGGTGACATTGAAATCTCCACAGATTACCCAGGCGTCACACAAGAAGCTTCTACGCTGAGTAATTTCTTGGAAGCAGAGCACTCTGTCATCTAATTCAAAAGGGGCGTAGACGGAAGTAAGGGACCACTCAGTTCCCGTAGCACGAGTGCGGAATGAGAGGGAGAGGGAGAAAATATCAAATGCACAATAGAAACACTCTAGAATGTTGTCATTCCATCCAATGAGAACGCCGCCACAGCTGTCACTGGCGTCAAGAGACTTCCATTTAGAGAGGACAGAACCTCCAATTGAAGCAAGTTTACGGTCGGAGGTCTTAGACAATTTAGATTCTTGGAGGCATACGACCAAAATCTTGGCGCTAAGAATACCATCTTTAATAAGAGCATATTTGATGGGGTTACCTAACCCCTTAACGTTCCAGGTACCGATCTTCATTGTAATACAAAAATCACACAACAAAGAGAAAAAAACAGAGCAAGGAACAAGATAAAGAGGAAGCATTCAAATGGGCTGCTGTTGTTGATCTGGTGGATCAACATTAGCTGCTGCAACCTGCTTAATCTTGTCTACCGAGTGTGGCCCTCAAGCCTCCACTCCAATGGTATCCGCAACCTCAATGATGTCTTCGCACGAAAGTAGAGCAAATGGATTATTGCATGCATTATTGACAGAATTAGACGAAGAGGATGTACCTTCGTTGGAGTGATGAGAGGCAGATTTAGCAGAAGTGCGGAGGTGGTGCATGAAAGGTCTGGTGGAGGGGATCTTTGAAGCAGATCGAATCTGCTTGCGCCTTTTGCTACAAGTATCATCAAATCCTGGAGGAGCAGAGCTAGAGGCAGAAGAAGCTAGAAGACGGCGGTACCTGGGGATAAGAGACTTTGTGCGGAAACTGGAGACGGCCTTGCCCTTTGTACCAGCACAAAATAGCATATTGGTGGATGCTTCGGCTTTACCTGCTCGCTTAGCAACACAGCTCTCAAGAGCATTCTCCACAACAGGCTTGATCTCATTATACAGAGATAGGGGGAAGGTCACTAACTTACCTTTCCAAATTATCTGGCGAGTTTCTTCTTCTTGAGGGATGTCATGTGAGTTTGATGAGCAATCGGGGTTAATATGGGATGCACCAGAAGTAATACCCAAGTTGCCCTTGGGGGGATCAGAGGGAACCTCAATAACAGGCGGGACAATAGGATCAGAATTTTCAAAAGCATTGGTCCCCACTGGATCAAAGGCAATCTGTTGGGGGATCATTTTGGAACCTTCCGCTGATGAATCGGCCATACCAGAAATGATGAGGAATTTCGCATCGGGGTTTCCAACATTTGGGGGGGGGGATTTTCGAAATCGAAATATTGCTAGAGGGATTTGATTCCGAGATTTTCTCTTTGCCAACTGTGCCTCTACCAGATTCCGGGATTTGCGGCGGAACGTTGTGCGCTTGATGCTCCGCCTGAGAATTCCTTCGTCGCCAGAACGATGCTGTGGAGCTGGAACCGGCGATGAAGAGCTGTACCTTTCCCTGAGTCACATCTCCGGATGGAATGAGGCTGCCCAGAATGAGGACTGGGACGTCATGCATTTGAATTTCTTGATTCCATGGTACTTTGTACTTGACGAGAATGTTCTTTGGTATGAGACTCACATCCTGAATCTCAACGAGAACAAGAGCTTGGTCTCTGATCGTGGCGTTCTTCATAGCCGAGCTCATATTAATGAAAGTACCGAACGGGAGGATCAGTTGCTCAAAGGATGCTTGATTCCAAAGATGGAACGGCAGTAGTGGCATGTTGATCCAAACGAATCATGGTTGAGGCTTGAGCTTTGCCCCATAGTCCATCGACCATGGAGAGAAGGTAGCGTTGAACCCTGAGAATTGGAAAACACCGTCTGAAATAGCCTGCTTGGCTTCCTCCTCAGAAGGAAACTGAACGTGGAAGACTGCTTCACTAACCCTTTTCACGACCCATCCTCCTTGCCTTTGCCAAGCGAAGTTGAGGGCACTCTCTATGGTCGCAGCATCTGGCCGGCTTCTAGGGTTGATGAGATGAAGAAGGCACTCGCATGGAGCCCTGGAAGAGCCGTTGCGATGTCGGAGTTGTGGGGCACTTCTATAGTTAAGGAGTCCCTGCGGTTGTGAAGAGGGCATTCTCGGGCTCGATGGCCGAACTTCCTGCAGTTAAAGCAGTGAAATCCACTCCTTCAGCACTCAGCAGCCAGGTGGTCAGAATCACCGCACTTCATGCATCTTCTTTCCATCTTCTGATGTCGAGATTTTTGAGGGATAGGGAGGCGGTGGCGAGAGTAGGGGTTGGGAGGGAAGATGGGTTTTGGTGGGTAAGGGGGATTTTTTAGGATAGGGGGAAGTTTGGAGGGTGGGGGAGTAAAGGCGTACTGGGGATCTCGATGATGGCGTGGGATTCGAGGGGTTGTATGAGGGGGAAAATGATGAGGAGCAGGGCGGGATGACATAAGGACTTGAGCAAAAGATTTGCTCTTGTTCCAAGGAAGCCATGCACGCACAGCTTCTCTCCGCTCTCTCTCCTCTCTCTCTCTCCCATTTTTGTCTAAACTATATGTTAATTTTTATGCTTTTTTTATTGCACGTGTTATATTGAAAATAGCAAATATCTCTTCAACAGTTAAATTTCATCATTTTCCACACTTAAAGTTCTAAGAAGTTGGATTTTATACCCTCATTTATAATTATTTTTCGACATATACTAATAGAAACATGGACTTTTATTTACAACTAATTATTATCATACTATTCAAACTCGAACCACATAATTGTTGTTTTACTGTTTACAGAGTTTTTCGTGTGTTGTATCGTTCCAAAGACGTGCCGTAGGCACGTGCCCACGGGCAAATCTTGTCTATATAATAAAACACAAAGAAAGCTATCAAGTGGCTCTCATTCAATCCCCCAAAAATCAAAGATCCAGATCTAACATCACAAAACATATTTTTTCCCCCAAAAGTTTCCCCCCAAAACTCAAATTTAAATCCCCCACCCAAAAGAACTCCTATATTTATTTAATTTTTTTTCTCTTTCTCTCTCCCTCCCTCTTCAATTCAAAAAATTAAGGAAATAAGAAAATTTAAAATTTTTAAAAAATTAAACATTAAAAAACTAAAAAAATTTAAAAATTAAAAACTTTAAAAATTATTCAATTTTTTAAAAAAAAAAAAATCATATAATATGTTTTTTGCTGGACCCCCAAATGTTTCTCATATAATATATTTGCTACTTCCATTAATTTGCTGGACCTCCAAAACAATTTTATATGATCAAATAAGGTGCACCGTTCCGAAAACGTGACGTAGGCACGTGTCAATAGGCAAACCTAGTCTATATAATAAAACACAAAAAAGTAATCAAGTGGCTCTCATTAAATAGGATTGAAATCAATAGTCCAGATCTAACCTCACAAAACATATTTTTCTGCCCAAATGTTTTCCCCCCAAAACTCAAATTATAATTCCCCCAAAACAACTCCTTTATTTATTTATTTATTTATTTCCCCTTTTTCTCTCTCTATTTACTCAGAAATTTATATTTTCAGATTTCAGGTTTGTAAAATTTTAGTTTTTTAATGCAATTTTTTTTTGCTCATGTTACATTGAAAATAATAAATATCTCATCAATAGTTAAATTTCATTATTTTCCACACTCAAAGTTCTAAGAAGTTGGATTTTATACCCCCATTTATAATTATTTTTCAACATATACTAATGAAAACATGGAGTTTTATTTAAAACTAATTATTGTTTTACTGTTTACAAGACTTTCATATGCTGTATCGTTCTGAAGACGTGCCGTAGGCTCGTGCCCACCACCGGCAAATCTAGTAAATAAATATCAAACATATACATATTAAAGTTCAAATTGTAAAACTAAGAAATAATAGATTGGAAAAAAAAAAACTCGGTTTTGTTGAGTATGGGAAGACTGGAGATAACTAATCTTCAATTAACTGGCTGTAATTAATCTTATTTACTTTCCTACTATCAAAAAAGTGAAAAAAAAAATTCAGTAATGACTGTAATCAGAATACAAATTTTTTTTTATTTTTATTTGACTAAAATAAACACATGAAAATAAAATTCTAAATTATTTTTCTGCATCCAGTACTAATATGCATTAGTTTCAAGAGTTTGACCCAACGTACTAAAGTTGAGAAAAAGTATTTATAAAGTGCAACCATTTAATTAATTTTATTAAATGTAAGACGTCACTCCCGTTCTCATGATTCAGTCACACATACGGCTGCAGTCGATCCGGGCCGAGCCGAATGTCTTCAAGCTCGAGCTTGGCTCGTTAAGAAAACGAGCACAGTTTTGAACTTGAGCTCGGCTCGTTAAGGAAACGAGCTCAATTTTGAGCTCAAGCTCGGTTCGAGCCGAGGCTTGACCGAGCTTTGATTGAGCTTGAGCCGAATAGCTCGGAAATAGTTCGATTCGTTTACAGCTCTAGTCACATATAGGTGCAATTATTTATCAATCCCAGTAGATACGTACAAACTGGGATACGTACAAACTACTTGATATTTTCTCACTAGTGTCAACAAAAATATTGATTTGAGGTTAATTTCCTTATGCAAAACATGATTACGGTGGCTGTAGTCCACCACTCCCTTAAAAATATATTTTAAATAAAAATCACTTCTTAGAGCATCCACAATGGGGTTTCTCATTTTTTAGAATATGACAGCTATAGTAATAGTAAATAGATAATTTGCCTGCAACGGTGGTTTGCTATAATTTTGCAAAAATTTGAAGTAAACGTGACATGTTGTTTCGTCCCGGTTTTTTTTTTAAAGAGTGTGATTAGGTATTAAACTAGTTTAATTAAATAAATTAAATATTAAAATATTACCTAAACCTAATTAATTACTACCTAAACTAAGTTTTACACCTAATCTAACAGCCCACAATTCATGGACGGGACATGTTGTCCCGTCCCATGCATTTTTACTTGAGACGGGACAACTTGTCTCGTCCGAGGGTATTTTTGAATTTTTTTTTCTCTTCATCTAGACCGTCCGATCAAAAAAATTTTTTAAAAAAATGTCAGACGAAACAAGTTGTCTCGTTCGACTCCCATTAAAAAATTGGGACGACACATGCAAGTTATCTCGTCCGACTCCCATTAAAAAATTTGGACGATACATGTTGTCTCGTCTCTTATAATTGAGAATAGCAAATTCGTTTCTCAAAAATGAGATCGCACTGTAGCTACTTTGTCATAAAATGTTAAAATAGCAAACGACTGCAGCAGTTAATTTCTCAAAAAATGAGAAATTGGCAAATATAACAAACGACTGTGGATGCTCTTTATGTCCGAAATGTAGCCCAACCTTAACCCAAATTTTTCTGTATTGACCCACTTTTTGAAAATAATTATCAAACTGATCCATTTTCAAAAATACTTATCAAACTGCCTCACTTTTGAACACGTCAGGATAAAAACTATTGAAAATAATGACATATGTTATTTTAATTCCGTTGTTGTCAATTGAGGCACCTGTAACTTTTTTCTCTCCAGATGCCGCTATTGACACTAATGACATAGGAACATTTCTCAACTCTCTGACTTGAAAAAAAATTGAAAGTGAAAAATATCTTATAAATGATGCCGCTATTTGCAATAACGGCGACCTTCAGCTAATATCACTATTTGAAATAATGGAACCAATATAATTGGGAAAGAGAGATGGAAATAGCGGCATCTGAAAAGCACACTGCATTCGTACATTTCACTGCTCTTCTCTTTCCCTTTAGAAAGCTTGCACAAGTTCACACATTCCATGGACATTGCAAACCAAATTCCTCAAATTACCCAAATTCAATCCAAAACCCTAATTCAAACCAAATAAAGAACAATTTTTAAAAAATTCAATCTGCATACTTGACATCGATGGCACTGACGCCATCTCTTATGCAGAAGTTCAAATTGCGAAATCTCACTGACTTGCAGACGTTGGAGGAGCTGCTGTTTGAATGATCAAGAGCTAAAGAGCCAATTTTGAAATAGAATTGGTGGAAAATTCTAGGTTTTTTGTTTTTTGTTTTTGTTGTTGAAGGGAATTGAGAGAAGAGGAAGAAGAAGAGATAATGATGGAGGAGATGCCACACAGAACAAAAAACGAAGCTTCGAAGATTTTTTTATCCCTTTCAGATGCAGCTATTTCTTCTCTCTCTCTCTCTCTCTCAATAATACTGATGCCAGCTTAAGGTTGTCGTTACTGGGAATATCGGTCTCAATTATAAGATGTTTTCCACTTACAATTTGTTCTTAAGTCAAAGATTAGCGAAATGTACCTATGCCGTTAGTGCCAAAAGTGACATCTGGAAATTTTTGTTACAGGTGCTGTTATTGACAACAACGATATTAAAATAATATATGCAGTTATTT